>JAHRHZ010000012.1:69029910-69073888 GCA_024137785.1 Ginglymostoma cirratum | reverse complement strand
CCTTCATCAGAAAATCAGATTTTCTGATGAAGGGTTTAGGCCCGAAACGTCAAGTTTTCCTGCTCCTATGATGCTGCTTGACCTGCTGTGTTCATCCAGCCCCATGCTTGTTAACTTAGTTGAATTCATGTTTTTCATGTTTGTTTCAGATATAAATAAAGGTATCACTGCTGACTTTTGACTTACTGTTCTGTTTGGTTACAAACAATTAATAAGTGACCAGAGGTCTAAAATCCCATTGGGAACAATGGCAGTGCTAGCACAACTGCCCCAAAGCGTTCATATATCTCACACACAGAGGTGCCTCCTCTAGGGCCTCTAGCATGTACTCTCATTCAGGCAAGCAGGATGCACACAATGGGAATGCAGCCTGATGAGGGGCGAATTTCTCTGAGCAGGGCAAAAACGCTTAGTTTCAGCTCACTTAATGTTCCAGAAAAGAAGCCTTTGTTCTACTCTGTGAGTTGAGCCAGATGTATTCCAATTCCAAGGGATTGTCAGAGCACGCAAACAATTCAAGTAAGAGCAGGAAGAGGCCACTCAGCCCCTCAGGCCTGCTCTCCCATAAAACTACATCATAGTTAATATCATTATGGCTTTATCTCCTCTGGCTGCTTGCTTCCCACTACCCCCCACCCCATCACTTCCTACCACACACCCTCCTCACCCCTCCATGACATTCCCTATAACCTTGACTCCCTTCTAAACCAAAGAAGTCATATAATTCAGCTTTAACCATACTCAATAACCTAAACTGCTCACCGGCGGAGAGTTTCCCAAGATCTCACAGCCTTCTAAGTAAAGAAATTTGTTTTCGTCTCTGTCTTAAATGGAAGAACACTTATTTTGAAACCTTATCCCCTCGTTCTGTCAGGAAGGGAATCATCCTCTCTGCATCTATGGTCCCAAACCTCCTTGATGTTAGGAACTCGTGAATTTGTGGTACCTTGGTTGGGAACGCCTCCTTCACTGAGATTGCACTGCAGGTCGTGATTCAGAAGATTATTGAAAGAGATGCATCATTTTTAAATATGACGATCAGATCACCCTGATCATCACAAAGGAGCCACGGATTGCTTGCAAATTTCTAGGTACAAAGAGGTCATTTTTCTTGATGAAGAAATTTGCCAGGATAAATATTTGCTTTACATGTGTCTTAACACATGTGGCAATAGTGTGATTGCAAGACATAAATTTGTCTTTAAAGTAGAAATTTCTCACTGATTCAACTTATCATATATGCAGTTGGACAGTGCATGTATTTGCATACCAGCTTCGGGAAATGTTGTGGACAATTAAATGGCTATGACAGGCCTTGGGAAACAATTAACATTTCATCACAGTATTCATCAGTTCAAGAAGGAGAAGCCTGAAACGTGAGGGACAAGCTTAAATCTGAAATCTGAAACTAGTAACGTGGCTTGAAGAATTCATCCTGGTCAAAGGCACAGTTATCCACTGGTCCCTCTCTGTGAGAGGTATGCTATGGATGAATCTGAATCAGTAAGTTACTGCTCAGTCTTATAATTGTCAATTCAGACACGGGTTCCTTCAATTCGACCTTTTACCAAAATCTTCCATCAGGTAGAAGATACAAAAGCTTAAACACATGTACCAACAGATTCAAGAATAGCTTCTTCCCTGCTGTTAGCAGACTTCTGAATAGTCCTCTCAAATTTTAAATTTAAATGTTGATCTCCCTCTATATGTACCTTCAGTGCAGTCGTAACAGTGTATTCTTTGGTCTGTTCTAAATACCCATATGTACTTCATATGGCATGATCTGCCTGTACTGTACACAAAACAAAACTTTTCACTGTACCTAGGTACACGTGACAATGATAAATCAACTCAAAAGAAAGGTAAAATACCTGCACCACAACACGTGGCATTCCTAATGAGTGCTGTTCAGCTTCTGTTATATAATTTTTTCTGGTATATTTCCATACTAAAAAACAACTTCAGGTCCAGGTGCAGTGTCCATCCCATCTCACTGTGTTACACAAAATGTCACACGTGTCAGTGAAGAGTGATTCTTCGAAAAATAAAGTTGGAAAAGTAAGTACCAGGTAAAATACACAGTATGAGTAAAGTAGGCGTGCCAGTGGGCAGAAGGCAGCAGGAGAGCAGAAATAAGCAGACTTGAAGATCCAATCAAGTGGCCTTCAAAAATTGAGTTCTAGGATTGGTATAACCTAGAAATAACATTTACTTTTGTAGATCACTAATTCATCATTTTTTTTTTGGAAGTGTGCATAATACCTGACCTATACATTTCAGTGGAGTGACCTTCACAGTATCACACAATAGCAGTCCACCTGGAGCACATGACATCTCTGATACTGTTCAAAGATACTGTTTGGATATGGCTGATCTATACCTCAAGAACATTTATCCACTGTTGATCCATATCATTTGACACCCTTAGCTGACAAAGATCTACTGATCTCAAACTTGAAAATATCAAATTATCCAGCCTCTTGCAGGAGAGAATTCCATGTCTCTACCACACTTTGTGCTTCCTGATATCACACATAAACAGTATCCCACCTTACGAATTTATTTTGCTGCGGTTAGACAGTTTTCTCGGTGTGAAATACTTTTAAATTCTTTTACCAGCCATGCAGCTGAGGTATTTAAAAATGCAACACGTTCTGCTTGGTGCTTTCCAGGGAAATTGCTCATAAATGACCTCACATTAATTTTAAAATTGTGGGCAGAATTTATCCCTCCTTGATTTGGTATGGGCAATGGTGAGGAATTTGGTAAAATGCAGTGAGAATGGAAAAGAAAACCAAGATCTTAATGTCAAGGAAAGTTTTTCCAATTTTCCCCTTAAGCCTTAAGTGGCAACTTCAGAGCAGCGATTACCTCATTTCTATGCATTTATTTCTCATTAAAAGATAAACTTCCCTTATTTCCATGCCACAGCCAATTCTCCACTCTAGGCTGGTACTTGGTGCTGGCGGTCCACTAAATGTTTGATTTGGCCATTGTGCTGCTATTTCCTCACAACAACACTGTATACATGCTCCATGCTCACCAATCTTCTCACCATTTTATCCACACAAGCCTACATTGTCAACAAGCAGCGTTTTCACAACAACATGCATGCTCTCTCACTATTTTGGAGGTGTGAGTTTTACTGACTGGGTCATCCTCGGTTGCCCTTGAACTTCTTCGTTGAATGGCTGCAGTCCAAATCCATGATAGCATTGGTGGAGTAGTAGCATTCGGGCTCCTGTTCATCTGTTGTTTTCTTCTGTCCATTTCTATTTTTCTATTTTTTTCTTTTCTTTCTACTTTTCTCTACAGTTCTCTCTTACTTTTTGCTGTTGGGGAGCTCAGCTGCAGCACAATACCTTGGCGATGGCAGTGACTGTGGGCCCAGCAGCAAGAGAAAGCGCCAGAGCATGGCAACTTCAATGTTAGTGGGCCCAGCGTAGGACTCAAAGCAGTGATGGCGGTAGCGTTGGCATCGACAGCAGCTCTGATGTCAGTGTTGGTTTCGAAGGACTCTGACACTTCAATTGACTCCAAGATGACAGCAGGGAGGTAGGTCCAGCGGCGAGTGATATCGTTGGACTGTGGAAACTTCAACGTTGCTGGATTTGGCACAGGTGGGACAGGGCACAGAACCTGAAGCGATGGTATCAGCAGTGATGAAGTGGCAAATGTAGCGGTGATGATACCGCAGTGCTGGTGGATCCAACGCAAACGGCATTGGCGAGTCCAGATCCAAACTCATGGTCGCGGTGAAGGTGATGTGGGAATTTTCTTTTCCTTTTGTTTCTGTTTCTTCAACTTTGGTTTTTGTTTTTAATTCTAACTATTGTATTCTAAGATGGCCCTGGAGAGTGGTGACTCTGTACACTTTTCACTGTACTCCTGTACTGTTGTAGTCGGTCATAGTTGTAGGTAGACCCACAATGAGGGAGAGAGTTCCAGGATATTGACCCAACGTTACTGAAGGCATGAGTCAGGTTGGAGACTGGCTTGGAGGAGAATTTGCAGATAATGATGTTCCTATGTATGTTGAAGTCTTCCCCTTCTAGATGGCAGTAAATGTGAGTTTGGAAGGCACTTTCTAAGGACCCATGATGAATTTCTGAAGTGCATCTTGGACATGGTACACAGTGTGATGACTGAGCATTAGTGGTGGAGGGAATGAATGTTTCAGGATGTGATGTCGATCAAATGAGCTTCTTTGTCCTGCAAGGTGTCAAACTTCTTGTATGTTATCAGATCTACACTCATAAATGCAAATGAGGAGTATTCTTTCACACTCCTGACTTGTGCCTTGCAATTGGTGGACATGCTACAAAATCTCTAGCTTCTGATTGTAGAGCCACAGTATCTATATAGCTAGTTCAGTTCAGTTTCTGGTCAATGGTAAACCCACAATGTTGCCCTTGGGGGAATTCAATGATAATAATATCATTGAATGTTCAGGGTGGTGGTTCAATGCTCATTGCTAAAGATGATCACTGCCTGGCAGTTGAGTGGTGAGTAATTACTTGCTACTAGCCAGCCCAAGCCTGGGTGATGTCCAAGCCTTGTCATAATTGGACATGGGCTGCCTCAGTCACTGAAGAATTGTGAATCGTGTTGAACATGGTGGAATAATTGGTGAACAACCTTCCTCCCGACTTTGTGATGGAAGGAAGTTCATTAATGATGCAGCTGAAAATGGTTGGATATGAGACATTCCTGTGCAGGTGTCCTACAGCTGAGATGACTGACCTCCAACAACTAGAACTAATGTCCTTTGTGCCAGAAATGCATTTTGGTAAGGCAAACTGGGGCAGGACTTATACAGCTTATGGCAGGGCCCTGGACAATGTTGCCAAACAAAGACACCTAGTGGTGCAGGTGCATAGTTCCTTGAAAGTCAAGCTGCAGGTAGACAGGGTTATGAAGAAGGCATTTGGCATGCTTGCCTTCATTGGTCAGAACCTTGAGTTTTTGAGTTGGGACATCATGTTGATGCTGTATAGGATATTGGTATGGTCATGTTTGGAATACTGTGTACAATTCTTGTCACCCTTCTGTAGGATGGATGTTGTTAAACTTGAGAGGGTGCAGAAAAGATTTACAACGAAGGTTCCAGGACTAGAGGTTTTGAGTTTAGGGAGAAGATGAATAGGCTGGGGCTATTTTCCCTGGAACGCGGGAGGTTAAGGGGTGACCAAACAGTGGTTTATAAAATCATGAGGGGCACGGATAGGGTAAATAGCTAAGGTCTTTTTCCTAGGGTGGGGGAGTCCAAAATTAGAGGGCATAGCTTTAAGATGAGAGGGCAAAGATTTAATGGGACCTAAGGGGTAGCTTTTTCATGCAGAGGGTGGTGCATATATGGAATGCGCTACCAGAGGCAGTGGTGGAGGTGGGTACAATTACAACATTCAAAAGGCATCTGGATGAGTATCTGAATAGGAAGGTCTTAGAGGGTTATGGGCCAAATGCTGGCAAATGGGACTATATCAAATTGGGTTGTCTGGTCAGCATGGACATGTTGGACCAAAGGGTCTGTTTCCATGCTGTATAACTCTATGACTCTATGTGACTCCAAGCAGCAGAGAGATTTCCCTAATTCCCATTGATTAATTTGTCAGGAGTCCTTGATCCCACTCTCTACTGATTCATTAAAGCCACTTATCTGCATTCAATTTGTCCTTTATCAGCAGTTCATTCAATGGTCAGGAATCTAAATCAAAAATTATAGCCTCAAACAATCAGGACATTGCATTGTATGCACTAATTGCCTCCTTAACATGTTATCTAAGCATGTGTAATAAGAGAAAGTACTGACGTTCTCATTGCTAGCATCCATTATTAAGGAAGAACTAGCAGGATATTTGAAAATCCTTAAACACAATAGAGACAACACAGTGTGGTAAAAGGAAAATTATATTTGACTAATTAGCTAGAGTTTTTGAGGATAGAGCAAACAGAGAACCAATAAATATGGCTTTCCATAAGGCATTCAATATGGGAACACATAAAAGATGATTGCACAAAACTGGAGGTTATGATATGGGGTAATTTATACGCATGGGTGGGGATTGAATAACACAGATGAAAAGAGAGTCAGGATTAGTGGGTCTTTTTCAGGTTGGAAAGACATCATCCTTTCTGCAGAGGCGGCTAAGTACTCACATGTGCCAGAGCCACGAGAGTTGACTAACTTGGCTGGCCTCTTTACACGTGGCCACTTGGAGCACTATCTGCCTCTGTATCTCTAACATGGTTGAGTACAGAAATTTATCATCTGCATTGAGCTGAGCAGGGCCCTGAACTCCAGCAGTTTTCTGAATGTTATTGTTTCTTCTGTCAGCAATGAACATGTGTCAGTGTTGTGCTCACTAAGCTGTGAGTCAAAGCCTAATCTAGACCCTAGACCCACTGAGGTGAATGCCTTCTCCTGGTGTAGGCTGGATGCTGTGCCAGTGCATCAACTGAGGTCTGAGGACTTCATTCTCAGAAATGAATGTGATGGAACTAGAACTAGAACCTGAGGAGAAGTGGGAAGCAGAGCAGGGAGAGAAGGCTGCCTCCTCTTCTTTCTCTGTTGTTGTCCACCTTGAATGGAAAAGAGAAAAAGATTGGCTGATGGCTATGCACATTCCCTTATCAAGACCATGTCACACTCCATCAAAATAACAGACAATAGCAGACTGGAGGCATCTTCACTTTCTTCTTGTGACAATCTTATCTCTACAATGTCAGAGGCACAGTCAGATCTCTCCCCTGCGATGCTCAGTACCAGACTTAGATTCATCTCTATGTCAGTCCAGTTGAGGTGATGTTACACTAAAATTGCTGTGCAGACTCACTAGCATAACTGCAAACATAATATCACGTGTGAATCAGTAAAATAGAGCAACAAAGTTGATCAGAATTGATTTGTAAACGAAACAGCATCACAAAGAGTAGTGGGATTGCAGGAAATGAACCATTCTTCATTTTTTTTAAACAAACGAGATCAGCTGGCTGACTTAATGATCTTGGTTTACTTTTTAATCGCTTTAATTGACTCCTGGTCACTTGCTGTCTTAAATTAACTAATCATTTCAGCAGAGTCAAACACTCTCATGCAGCTTCAACTGACTGCAGGTCACAGGTCTTGTATAGTAAAGGCTGATCAATTTAAAGTAATTCCAAGTAATCACAGCAGCGGGAGAAACAGGTCTAGATCAGTATTCAATCAACCAACTTGGGCTTATGGCCAGGCTAGTCTGAAACTGCAAGTTCTCAGAAGCTAAGCAGGCTCAGGCCTGGTTAATGTTTGGATGGGGAAACTGTCTGGAAATACCAACTGTAGTTGACTTATTTATCTGACAACAGTGACTGCTCACATCACCCCACTGCACTTGTGTTCTGCCACACAATCAAGCAGCAGGCTATTTTACCTCCAGCCAGACTAGTCTGAAATTGCCTTGAGAGCTAAGCAGACTCAGCCCTGGTTAGTGCAAGGAATACTAGGTGCAGTAGGATTTAGGTTTGCCTTGTAGCATATTGGTAATGTTGCTGGACTGGGTAGGTCTGGGTTCAAGTCACCTGTTAAGAGGTGTGAAGTAACATCTCTGTACAAGTTGATTAGAAAAATAGGCTATAAGAAAACAGTGGGCTGAATGGCCTCTTTTCAATACACTGAGGTATAAATTGAATAACTCCATTTTGAGTTAGTGCCTCCTCTCTCTATTTCCCTACCCCTCCTTCAATTTTGATGGTTTGCATTGACCATAATGGGTCTTGCATGTAAATGTCTAATTGGCTGCATAAGTGATTACTGATGGCAGTTAATAGTTAAAAACAAAAAAAAAACGGCAATTTGACAGCAGGAAAGTAATAACATTTCCAGATATGAGAGGAAAAAGAAGAAAAAAAAAAAAGTAAACAGCTCAGGGACCCTTGTAGCACAGTCATAATTGCTCCAAGTATGTATCATAACATCTCTGAAAAGGTTGATGTAAAGAAACAAGAACTGCCTGGAATCTCTTGTGATGCAGTGATTGTGTCCCTACCTCTGAGGTAGGAGACTTAGTTTGAAGTCCTATCTTCTCTAGAGATCAGGTTGGTTATGGAATGGGGTGAGAAATGAACTGCCCAGACTCCTTTTTGATTTATTTCCCCTCCCTCACCTTTGGTAGTCTACATTGCCCTTAATGGGCTTAACATCAAAATTGATCAACTGGTAATCACAGGGGACTTACTTGTGATGGTGATGGTTAAGAGATGAAAGAGTACTATGAGTGATTTTGGTGTTGGGAGAAACAAAATTAGTTGTTCTCTAGGGTACTTCTGGATATGAAAAAAGGACTGCTGGGGGTAGGATATGGCCTTGTAGTGCAGTCGGTAGTATTCCTACCTCTGAGCTAAGAGATCCAGATTCAAGCTCCAGAGGTAAGTCATAAGTATTATTAAAAGTAAGTTTCAAACAAAAACAAACTGTTGGTCAATGGAGATAAAGGCAATTAATGCAGGATGAATGTAACCATAGATGTCTGGGCACCCAACATTTAATTGTAGTATCATTAATTTTCCCAAATACGAACATTTAGTGGAAACTCACTATTCTCTCTGGGGGACTAACCAGTTTTGCAGACATGCACTCTTTAGATTGAATGAATTTTTGGATCTCAAATGTTAAGAGATTGGAGATACATAAGCATGAAGTGATTACAGTCACTCTTCCAATTCCTTCATCTTTAGCACTCTTTCATTCAATTCACCCAGACTAAGTTGGGAAAAATTGGACAGAAAACTCAAGGGTTCCAGAATCGACAAATAATGCAGATTTTGTTTTCATCAATTTTAAATTGGATGCTGTCAGAGAATAAATACTGATTCATTTCTTGGATGGGCGTTTTACTTTCATAATGCTGTCATGTTCCTGGCTGCATTGCTTGGACAGCAGTTAAATTTTAGACCAACACTACACTCTATCTGAATTTGAACTTTCGCATTGGGATTTGAGGTCATACTCTTTGCGTTGATCGTCAAGTCAACCAGAATGAGAGCCCAATAACTTAACCGCTGTGCCCCATACTTTAATGTTGAAAATGAATTGTAATTCTGTTGAAGTATTTTATTGAGTGTAACTTGAGTAATGTTAAGATTATGTGAAGTTAGTTTTTAACTTTCCGCTGATGATTATTAAGAATCAACCTTATTATAAGTGCTAATACTAACGTTATAGTTGTATCCTGTGAATTGTCGTTAATAAAGTAATGTTATGAATAAAACTTTGTGCATGACTTAATCTTTGATATCTTTGAAGTGTAGAAGTTAAGCTGCAATTTAGTCAGTGTTGCTCTGTTATTGTACTGTGGACTAATCTGATTTGTCAATGACCAACATTGTTTGGACTTTGTTACACAATAGTCTGACACAAATTAACTTAAGCATCAAATGCAAGATCGGATATCACATCCGAATCTAACTCATAAGCATAAGAATTATAAATAGAAGGAAGAATATTCATCACAAAGCTGTGAGGCCTGTACATGTTTCAGAATCTGCCAAAAACTAACCAACACTTTCTTGAAGATGACATGGCATGTGTCAGCCTTGGTTCAGAGTTAGCACACTTGCTTCAGAGTCATAAAATCAAGAGTTTATGTCCCAGCCTAGGCATTGAGCAAATAATCTGGGCTGACTTTTCACTGCAGTACTGGCAAAGCGCACTACTGTCAGAAGAGCTTCTTTTTGGATGAGATGTTAATCCCAATCATCCAAATCACCATTCCTATTATATGAATACTAATCTTACATAGTTTAAAATCATGTGTTGCTTCTCACTTCAGCTGAGTCGGGTCATTTGCAACTAATATCTGACAAGATGCACTTAATTGACAACAATAAACAATGTAATACAGAATTAAATTTCTCCCAGAAATGCCACATATATATGTGATAAGGAATAATATAGGGTGGAATGCATTTCAGAAGAACAGGATTTTGTGAAATTGAAATACATTATTAAACTATTCAAAAGGATATCTCACTGTTTATTATACAATCTCCACATTCCTCAGTGTTGTTGTTTTGTATCATACTTCAGGAAACAAATTATCCTATGTACATCTGTGCAAATGCATAAAAAGCCTGGTCAAAAAAAAATATATTAATGTCTAAGGATCTAAATGATAATATATAATTTGCAAGCCTATTTTTAATAGTAAAATAAATATTCATTATGAGGCACATTCCGTGCTCTAACACTTTCAGAAAGCAGCATCCACAGCAAGCACATTTCAGGCACACAGACTGTGATTTTCTGCCCATTAAATGTAATGGATGGAAAATTACAGACTGTTCACCAATAATTCCTGCATTGTGCCTCCTGCAAGTGATACTCCCCTCTGGGAGTACAGAATTGATCTTCATTTTTTTTTAAATGCATTCAGATAACACAAAAATGATTTAAGAGCTCTTTGATTTGCACCATCATTAACCAAAATTCAAAGCTGTCGAACATATAACATTCTTATTTCTGAGAATGGATATGAAATTGTGTTTTTTTAAAATAGCCCTGTAAAATTTTAGCCGGTGTGTAATCAGAATTTGTTTTGAACATCGATTAAACAGTTTGCAGAGAGGAATATTTTAGCAGCATGAGCAAGCACAAACCAATTAAGCATAGATCTGTTTCAAAGTGGACTAGCCAAACCGAAGTCTGCATCAGTAGACATTTCTAATTATGTAAGACATCATTGCAGGTAAACAATATTCAGCTAAGAAAAGGAAAATCCTTTTATCCTTTTTTTAAAGCTAGATAAAACTCCATCTTTAATTTCAGTGTAAAATAAGCTCTATACTGCTCTCAAGAGAAAAGAACATAATAAATCATCTAATGATTTTGTTTAAAGGTTTTCATTGCACTGACTTTTTATGCTGTCAAGCAACACTTAATATCCAGTTTCTCTAATCCAATGTTGCATAAAGGGCTTCATTATGTTAAAATTATTTGAACAAAAATATCAAAACAGCATAGGTAGAACAGATCTGAAACCAGATACTGTTTAACCTTTATATCATGAAAATGTTGTCAATCTCATAGCAGAATCTGTCTCACATTGCCCAGTTTCAATGGCACGCTGGATTTGCTTTCAGTGAGAGATAGCTTTAATTGGATAGCTCAAGAACAGGTTCTAAGATTTACCCAGGTTAAAAGCATTTTTATCCTGGCTTGGCATGTGGATCACATTACTCTAACCTGACACTGTCTGCTACACACATAGCATCATTTATTCATGAAAAACGTGGAAAAATCTCTGCTCTGTTGATGACTCAAACCATTCTCACATTCTGTTCAACACTGGTTTTATTTGTATTGACATGGAAGTTATTAGAACACATTTATTTGAATAGGATCCTGATAACAGGCTAATGCACCGCAGACAGAATGTGGTATAATTGTATTGTTACAAAATCTAGCCTCACAACCATACCACATCATAGAATCATTAGAATCTTCACAGCATGGAAGCAGGCCATTTGGCCCATCGAGTCCATACCGACCTTCCAAAGAGCGTCCCACCCAGACCCATTCCCTCCTAACCTATCCCTGTAACCCTGCAATTCCAATGGCTAAGCCACCCAGTCTTCACATCCCTAGACACTATGGATAATTTAGCATGGCCAATCCACCTCACCTGAACATCTTTGGACTGGGGGAGGAAACCGGAGCTCCAGAAGTAAACCTATACAGCCACAGGCACAGGCACAGGAAGAATGTGCAAATTCCACACAGACAATCGCCTGGTAGAATTGAACCCTGGTCTGTGGTGCTGTGAGGCAGCAGTGCGAACTACTGAGCTCAGTGTAGGGTAATGGGGTGGGTCTGGGTGGGGACTCTCTTTGAAGGGTCGGTGGACTCGATGGGCCGAATGTCCTGCTTCCACACCATAGGGATTCTATGATTCTGTCCAAGGGAATAAATTGAATTAAAACCACCTTTGTGTGTCTCACTCTGACTGTTGGATGAAAGGAATCCAATTACATCATGACAATAATTGAATTATTTAATAAATAAATCAAACATTATTAATGAATCACAGCCTTTCTCTCAGCCTTTAAAGTCAAACTTATCATTCCTCAGTCATTGCATCCTGATGTATTTGACCTTTT
This sequence comes from Ginglymostoma cirratum, assembly GCA_024137785.1. Classification (NCBI taxonomy): domain Eukaryota; kingdom Metazoa; phylum Chordata; class Chondrichthyes; order Orectolobiformes; family Ginglymostomatidae; genus Ginglymostoma; species Ginglymostoma cirratum. The sequence goes on along the minus strand of JAHRHZ010000012.1, from coordinate 69,061,753 downwards.
TTCCTCCTCTTCTTAGTGTTGGTCATGCCCTCAGTAAAGTCTCTGACCCTTCATTTAGCATTCTTATCCCCTTAGAGTAATTAATCTCAGTAAATGATGTAAAAGACAAAATTTACAAAAATTGAGCTGTGTAGATATCACATGATATAATACATAGTATAATTACAGCTATGCCCTTCAAATGAACCTACAGCAAATTTGCTTTTTTTTAAAAAAAAACTTTTCATGGGAAATCAGCATCACTGACAAGGCCAACATTTACTGTCCAAGCAAAATTGCCCTCAAGAATTTGGTGTTGAGCCATCACCTTGCAAATGTTGATATCAATGATTTGTAGGTGCATGAACACTGCCATTAAGAAAGGAATTCCAGGATTTTGACTCAGCAACAGTGAGGAAGTGATAATGCTTTTTCAAGTCAGAAGGACCTGTGACTTGGAGGGGAATTGCAAGTGGTAATATTTGTTCCCCTTGTCTTTGGAGGTGGTGGTGGTTATGGGTTTAGAAGGTGCTGTCAAATATTTGACTACTGACTTTATGCTCAGAAAAAGTTTCCCCAACTTAAAACAGGTTTTTTTTTAATGATGATCAAGCATGAGTATAACTTGACAAAATCTCACAACTCCTCATTATGCCAAAGTACAACATTTTAGATGCGCATTAATACATTAAACAATTACACCATCAGTAATTAGTCAGGAGAGCTAGCTCCAAAGCAATTCTTACTCTCAGGTACAAAAAGTAGCTATTTGACTTAGTTGCCCTTCACATTCTGTACGCACACTACTAGTTTAATTAAAGATGGATCCAAAACTTCAGCACTCTGCAGGTGACATACCTATTGTCATTATGAAGGTAGCACAGGAATATTATAATGCTACTTTATCATAACTAGACAAAACAACTACAATAATGCAAGATTTATTGCTTTATATTCCATTTCATATTCACAAACATAACTTTTTTCTACAGTAAAAACTAACATTAAAATGATGTAAATAAAACAACAGTTGGACATCTAAACTAAACAGCTATGACAAAAAATGAACTCAGAAAACAGATACAACATCCAAAATAATTTGAAGCAGCAGTCCTTAACTTGATGTATCTTTTCAAGCTAATTTATGAACAATGCTTTTTTACAGCCTGTTTAAATAAGAATGTGTTCAACATTCTAACCTATGTGACATTGTAAAGTAGATCTAAAACCTGTTAATATCTTTCATTTGCAATGACTTTGCACCACAAGCATCTAAATGCAGCATAGAAGTCCATAGATGATAAAGTGATCTATTTTGAAACATTAGTTTAAGAGTTATGACATGAAGTAAGCATTACCCAGTAAGAAAAAAAAGGATGCAGAGGCTCAAATTCGAGGTGAAAACTTGACGCAGTTGTATAAAAAGAGATAGTGAGAACCAATAGCCATACAAAAATAATTGGGAACATCCCAAATTAATGAGATAAAAGGACATGGAAAAAAATATTTGAGGATGTGGTGCCACTCCTGAATTGTGCCTTATAGGTGGTGAGCAGGATTTGGGTCAATATAGTATGGAGCTGTAGGAATACAGCTGGTCAGGCAGCAACAGAGGAAAAGGAAAGTCAACATTTTGGGTTTACACCCTCCATCAAAACGTCGACGTTCTTGTTCCTCTGATGCTGCCTGACCCGCTGTGTCCCTCCAGCTCCACACTGTATTGACTCTGACTCCAGCATCTGCAATTCTTGCTATCTCCATAAGGGTTTGGGACCTTACTCGCTGCAACATTCCTGGCCTCTGACCTGCTCTGGTACCAACTGTATTTGTATGGTAGTTCCAGTTCAGTTTCTGGTTAATGGTAACCCCAACATATTTATAGTGGAGGATTCGATGCTCCAAGGGCAGCAATCTCGTGCTTCTGTCCATGGAAGCTGGCATCCGACATGTACTGGACTCACTCAATTACAGTAGTTTATCTCAAATCAACTTACAATGCGGATTTGCACTTTATTGAAACATTTTGGAGTGCATGAGTTACAATACTGTTGCAATACGCTTTGTGCAGCAATACATTTTGAAGCTTGTGAAGTCCACATTGATACCATTGGGCTGCAGGGTTCCCAAGCATAATATGAGTTGCTGTTCCAGCAACCTTTGGGTAGCATCGTTGTGGCACTGCAGGAGGCCCAGGATGGACATGTCGTCTGAGGAACGGGAGGGGGAGTTGAAATGGTTCACAGCTGGGAGGTGCAGTTGTTTAGTGCGAACCGAGCGTAGGTTCTGTCTCTTGCTTGCTGCAGTGGATGAGAGGCAAGTTTGGGACCAACATGAGGCAAGTTTGGGACAGTTGTGGGGGAAACTCACTCTGCCTTGAAGACAGAATGCCTCCATGAACCCATAAAAATGGCACTTTGGCAAAATTAGGGAATGCTCAGCCCAAGGACTTTGCAAGGTCAACAGGATTAAGTTTGCTATCGTCATTCCCATTGCACAGAGGAGGCTGGGTGATGCTTTCAGTTTTATCGCTTTGAGACTTTTTAATGGTTAGATACAACTGCTTGCTCAGCCATTGCAGAGTGTAGTTAAGAATATTTATGTAAACTAAACCAGATAAGGACAGCAGATTTCCGTCTCTAGATGGCTTTAGTGAATGAGAATTTTGGTTTAACTACAATTGCTTTTAGGTCATCATTAGGCTTTGTATTTTCAATTTCATTTTTACCTAAATTCAAATTTCACCATTTGCCATGATGGGATTCGAAAAATCATCCCCAGAGCATTACTGAGATCTTTGCATATTAATATCACAATTCCATTTCTGCCCCATACTGCAGTACATCTCGCCCATGTAGATTTCAAAAAGGTACTTGACAAGGTCCCACATTGCAGACTGGTCAGGAAAGTAAAAGACCATGCGATACAAGGGTTACTGTTGAGTTGGATCCATAATTGATTCAGTTCTCACAAATGGAAACATTTGCGAATGGCATTCCACTGGACTCAGTGTTGGATCTTTAGCTGTTTGTTGTACATTAAATGTAGAGACATTGTTAGGAAATTTGAAGTTAACACAAAAATCAACCAAGTAGTTGAGAGTATAGAGGATGTCTGTCAACTTCAGAATGATATCAATGGTTTAGTTAAGTCAATGGAAGGAGACAAATAGTATTCAATTCATAAAAGTGCAGGGTTTGCATTTGGAGTGGGCAAACAAAGCAAGGGAATACATAATAAACAGGAGGATAGAATGAGGGTAGAAGATATGAGAGACCTTAGAATGCATGTCCACAGGTCCTTGAAGACGGCAGGACTGGTACATAACAATATAAAGAAAGTTTATGGAATGCTTTCATTTATTGCAGGAGGCATAGCATAGAAAAGCCGGGATGTCATGCTGGAACTATGTAAAATGCTGGTTAGGCTACAACTGGAATATTGTGTAAAGTTGTCGTTGCCACACTACAGGAAAAACATAATTGCTCCAAAGAGAGCACTGAGCAGATTTACAAGAATCTTATCGGGACTTGAAATTTGCGGCTATTAGGATACATTGAATAGGCTGGCAGCTGTTACCCTTGTAACAAAGGAAGCTGATGGGTGACTTAATTGGGCTGTACAAAATTATGAGGCACCTAGCTAGAGAGGATAAGGAAGATCTTTTCCTGCAATGGGATTGGTAAAAAGGATTCGAGGGAACATGAGGAAAACCTTTCTATACAGAGAATTGTCGGTGTCTGAAATTCACTGGCTCTTTTAATGGAGGAAACAAAAACTCACAGGTCATTTGAAAGGTCTGCTTCTGAAGCACTGTAAACTGCATGGTTATGGACCAGATGCTAGACGTTGGGTAGCAGTATTTTTTTCAGTTCACACATTCATGGTGGACTGGATGCCCCCTTTCTGTGCTCTAACTTTTCTAAAGCTCTGTGGTTCTAATTCAATACAGAACTGGAGGAATGGGTATAAAATGAAATAATTCTCAAGTTATAACATTGAAGAATTATCAGATGTTTACAGTAGGAATTGATATTGATCTATGCATTGAAAAACCTGTATTTAAAATTGTGCAAAATATGAAACTAAACATCTGAAACTTAGCTCTACTTACGCATGATGAGAAATCACATAAATATAGAACACTGATGAACTTTTTTTGCACGATGTGTCATATAGCACAGGCATATTGTGCACTGTGTTACCACAGGGAATTATTCTCAATAAAATCTTACACTGAAAGCATTCATTTTTAAGGCTGACAAATTATGCATCGAGATGATGTGCCTGAAAGGATGGTGAAAGCAGACTTAATTGTAACTTTCAAAACACACTCAAAAAAAAAAGGAAGTGTTGCTGGATTGTATGGAAAGAACAAAGGAGTGAATCTAGTTGGATAGCTCTTTTACAGAATGGTTCAAACATGATGGATCAAATGACCTCTGTCATTTGAGTAATTACACCTTCCTAATTGGCACCAGAAAAATGATTCGCAGTCAAAACACAATTTTCATTAGGAATTCCCGTAAACAAAAAGTGCCAAATATTTTGGAGGCAATTAAAGGTCCACTCAGAATGATACACAGTGTCCAGATAGAAGGATCCAATCCACATTGATTTTGGATTTGTAAGATGACTGCAAAAAATAGGAAGGCAGAAGTAAATAGAAAATATATTTTATTTTGACAACTTGAACGATGTTATCAGTAAATAAACTTTGAGATAAACTTTAAATCAGCTTTGAGAAATTCAGGCTTCTGAGTTCTGAAGTATTATTTCATTGAGACTTACTCCACAGGTGTTACATTGCAGGAGCAATGGAGCGCAATGTGAAGTAAATAGTGTCTGCTCCATTCCCTACAGAAAAAAAACTTCAAATATCTTCACAGGTCTCCTGCAGTGATATCCTGCAACAACATGCGGCAGTGTTGTTGATTTTCCATCAATGTGGTGAGTGTAAGGATTATATAACTTGCCTGCTTTGTTAAATAGTTCAGAAGATAACAACAACTTGTATATTTGTCAAGTTTTGAGCATAATGAATTGTCCAATGTGCTTCAAAGGATCATTCTAAAGCAAAATTTGAACTGAGCCACAGATAGAGATACACTGTAATCCGTCTCGTGCAGAAATCTTTAATTCAGAAACACAAGCTATCTGATGCATTTTTCAGCTGAGCGGTCCCCGGACCCCAAGCTCTCCCTCTTCCAATGTAGCAATTGCAATAATGGAGTGGAGGCTACCCGGTCTAGAGACTCTGGAGGCACAAACCTGGACCCACCAGATTACTGCTGCCTAACAGCAAAGATGAACCCAATATCTGTGGACCTGCACAACCAGATCCCTCTGCATATCAATACTCCCAAGGGTTCTGTCATTCACTGTATAATTTCCACCTGTACTTGACCTTCCAAAATGCATCACCTCATAGTTGTCCAGATTAAACTCCACTGTCTGGATTAATCTCTTTAACCTGAGGATACACTGTTTTCAGCAAGTACTGAGCATGCCCTGAATGATTGTGTGCCAACATATCTCAATACAAGATCTAAATCTATATTGCGTACAGCCGTCAGATTTCCCTACCCTCTAACATTATTTTATCTGTTATTTTCCAAGATTCCCTAGATCCAGTATTAAAACTTCAGTTAGTGAGCATTTACATATGTAAAGGCCAGACCCATCTGTCCCACTCAGTTGTCCGTATGCCAACAAGCAAAACTGAGTTAAATGCAGAAGTCATCTTGCTCCTGCTGCTTCCTAACATGCCATGTTTTAAATCCTGTCTGCACACATTTGACCTACCTCAGCAGGTTAAAATACGGCCCAAAGTACTTGAATTCTTTTGTTCCAAGCAAAATAGCAAGTGTACAAAGGTAGCCTGGTGTGGTAGCCAAGTTCTTGAATTGGTTGCTAAGGTCTTGCAAAAGATTTCACTAACTTCAGGGATCCTAAAGGGACATTGGAAGCAAGATTTAGACTATATTCACTCACTGAAATATTGCAAGACTTCTGGAAAATTGAAAATTCCTCTAACCATTACCTATGTAGTTAATAGAATGAGCATTCATGATGTATGGTGGACATTTTTTCTGGCTTTTAATAATATTTCATTCTTAATACTCATTATAACATTATCTTATTGCTGCATTTTTCATGTTTCATTTGATGCTCTGTTAGGGGATATTTACTATAAACAGGCATCTCATTATGATGTGTAAAATGCTTGACTCTTGAGGACTGTATTGTAATGAGGGCAGAGTGTACCCTTCAGTGAAATAAACTATTTATTGGAATTGTTTTCTACATTTCTGGCATAATCCCAGGGAGCTAGAAGAAAGCATCAAATATTAATGCTGAACATAACAAAATTATGGCAACAGTTTTAGTATGCATCTACATGGTTTTGTGACAAATGAAGCAAGTATATTTAATTTTTAACAAGCCCTTGCTGTTCTTGTTTTCCCTTCTGTGAAATACATGAAGCATATAAATTTATTCAGGTTGAAAGAAAGGCTAAGTACCAGTCAATCACCACTCCACCACATGGCAATACTTAATTTCTAAAAAGCTATTTGCTTCAAAAGGGAGGTAAAATGATGATCTATAGTAAACACATGGGATATATTCATCAAAATGTGGGAACATTTCAGGAAAAAAAACAAGTGAATTTCCTGAGGTAACTGTCCTTGACCTGGGTCTTTAATCGAGTGAAATTTCATCACTTTATCTAATATCATGCTTCATGCTTTGGGCTCACAGCAATTCTATTTTAGTGTGGTCTAATGGGCAGCTGACATATCCACTCAGCACCAGACTGTGCAATATGTGCTGACACACAATGTAGTGTGCACTCTAGTGAGAGCTGTTTAGTTGTCCCCTAGTTGGAAGAATTCCGAGTTCAGAACCTTAGAAAAATTGTGTCAATCTAAATTTTGAGGATGTTTACAAACTGTTCATTCCTGGGCTGGGGATATAAGGATGGGGAAAAGGAGAATATTTTTATAGTATTGAGGTTATTTCGATTCCAGTTGTTTTTCTAGACTGAAAATCACATCCTGCATTCACTGGGTATAACCGCAATCCAAGAATAAATTGGTAAATCATGAGTGCATGTTTAACTGCTGCCTTGTGTCCATTCAGAATTTATACTTGAATTTTCAGTTATGATTTTTCTAGCCAGCCTTTTCAGTCTTCCTCGTGAATAACAACAAGAAATAGCCAATTGCACATCATGAGCACTAAATCAGCACTGTTAGTTTATTTTTTTTTAGTTTTGGTTTTTTAAATTCCATTTTCAAAGCACCTGCATTTGTTCACTTTTTTGTGCAAATTCTTGAGCCAATGAGGATGTTTGATGCCAATATTGGAAATACTTTTGGTTTTGCTGTTGAACCTCAGCACCAAGAAAGAAAATGTGCATTTATATAGCTTTCTTCATGACCACTGTAAAGAAGTCATCACTTTTGGAATGTAGGAAATGCAGCAGCTAATTTGCACTCAGCAATGTGATAACGGCCAGAATTGCTATTTCATAATACCGGTTGATGAGTAAATATTCCCAGGACATTGGAGATAGTTCCTCGGCATTTCTTCAACATAGTTCCATGGGATCTTTTGCCTCCACCAACAGGTAAACTGGCTTTCAATTTAACGTCTTAAAGAAAGACGCAGTTCCAATGTTGCAATGCCCTCCTTATGTCTGTGAATAAAGTGTAAGTAAATATCATCAAATAAATATGAGCTAATTTAAAAGCAATATATAACTCTTTTAACATGCATGTATATCATGCTCTATTTGTTGTACAACATAATTTAAATGAGTTGTGAATATTAATTAATTTGGAAAGTTGTCCTTGAACTAAAATGATTGACTACTACAGCTGTATGCAACAATGGATTTAGTCCATCTTCAAAAACTGATCTAACTATTACATTGGTGTAATCATAGAATCACAGAATCATACAGTACAAAAAAAGCCTTTTGACACATTGAGACTGTACCGACAAAAGCTACGAAATAAGAGAAGAGCCTATGAAGTTAGGGGCAAGGTGCTGGTATGGTTGGAGGACTGGCTGACTGGCAGAAGGCAGAGGGTAAGGATAAAGGGGTCTTTTCCAGAATGGCATTCAGTGATTAGTGGAGTTCTGAAGAGGGCCATGTTGGACCAATAACTATTCATGGTATTTATTAATGATTTGGACAAAGGAACTGGGGGCATTGTTGCTAAGTTTGCAGATGACACAAAGATAGGTAGTGCGACAGGCACTGTGGAGGAAGTGGGGAGGCTGCAGAAAGATTTGGATAGGCTAGGAGAGTGGGCAAAGAAGTGGCTGATGGAATACAATGAGGGAACGTATGAGGTATTCATTTTGGTAGGCAGAATAGAGGTGTAGGCTTTTTTTAAAACAGGGCAAGGCTTCAGAAATCTGAAGAGCAGACGGATTTGGGAGTCGTAGTTCACACTTCTATTAAGGTTAACATACAAGGTCATTTGTCAGTTAGGAAGGTAAATGCAATATTAACATTCATTTCAAAAGCACTGTAATACAAGAGCCGAAATGTACAGCTGAAGCTATATAAGGCTCTTGTTAGACCACATTAGGAATAATGTGAGCAGTTTTGGGGCCCATATCTAAGGAAGGATGTGATGGCATTGCAGAAGTACCAGAGTAAGTTTACAAGAATGACCCAAGAGAAAAGGGCAGGTCATGTGAGGAGCGATTGTGGACTCTGGGTCTGTACTCAATGGAGTTTAAAAGGATGCTGGTGTGGGGAAGAGGCGTTGGGGGGCTCACATTAATACCTACAGAATACTGACAGGCTTGGAGAGAGTGGGCATGGAGAAGATGTTTCCACGGGCAGGAGAGACTAGGACCTGAGGCCACACCCATAGAGTGAAGGGGCGATCCTTTAGAACTGAGATGAGGAGGAATTTATTCACTCAGAAGGTGGTTAATCATTGCCGCAGAGGGCTGTGGAGGTTAGGTCATTGAGTATATTTAAGACATGTTCTGGATTGGTCAGGGGATCAAGGATTACGGAGAGAAAGAAGGAGAATGGTGTTGAGAAACATATCAGCTATGATTGAATGGCAAAGCAGGCTTGATGGGCCAAATAGCCTAATTCTGCTCCTATGTCTTATGGTCTTACTCTAAATCTACTCTAGTCCCACTTTCCAGCATTTGTTCCTTTTTCATAACAAACTCAAAATGTAAGGTATTGTAGTTGCAATCATTAAAATGTCTTCCCACTGTGACCCTAAACATCTTTCCAGCCTTGAGCCCCAGAATTAAGTCCAGCACTGCTCCATCTTTTGTTGGACATTCCACATGTTAATTTAAAAAGCTGTCTTGAATACATTTCAAGAAATTTGGCCCCACTGAGCTCTTTACACTGTGACTCTCCAACTTATTGTTGGGACGTCTGTTCAAATGCCCTGTTCTTTATATATTAAAAAAGGCTAAAATTGTAAGTATAGGTTGAATCAAAACACTCTCTGGTGAACTTCTTTAATTGATAGGCCATCTGGTGTTGGTTACAATGGATATTAGTATTTAGCTTCAATAGAGTACTTTGTTAACATTTCCCAAGAACTTTCATTACAGTTCAAGTCATTGCTAATGTATGACAGTTTTCAAAAGTTACTAAATTACATCACAGAGAGGGAGCAGAATTCAAATTTTGATGGACGTGTTTAAGAGGTTATTCAACAATTAGCTCTCTTTGAAGTTATTATTGAAAATGATTCTTACAACAGTTCAACACACATGAATAAGAATATTTTTCAGTATTACATATGTATGTTTGACAGCTGTATTAGATTGCTGGAAGGTTTTTATTCATCACAACATGATTACAGAAGGCTGGCCATGATGAATATTGACTCAGTGGCTACTATGGTGGCATGTTGATATGAGATTACATAGAGATAGGAGGTGGCATGGAGGTGGTATGGAGGTATGAGTTGGCATGGATGGCTCATGGAAGTTTTAGGGCTTTGGGGTGAGTGAGGAATCATGAATTGTCATGTAAAGGCCATTAGTAGTGGTTGACAGGATGATGTAAAGAGAGGGCTATGCAGTAGAAAGCCTAAAAGCATCTGAATCAACTGGGACAAAGTTGCATAGAACCATGTCAGGCCTTTTAACTATTCACCATTGGCCCTTGCCTATCCCTGTGGCCACCTATGATTTCCCTCTGGGATCTTAGGATGCAAAACTATCCAGGTCCCCACCTCCCTAAGGTGAAAACTGAGAATTACTGTCTCTCCAAATCAAGGCAGATCTGTCAAATTGGTAAATTTCCTGATTTTAGTGACCTAGAATGGTAACCACTCTGAAGAGCAAAAAGAAATAACAGGGCTTTTTGAGAAAGGCACAGCAATAATCACGTGTGATTTTCATTCACGTATAGATTACATGAATTCAATTTGTAAATAACCTGTATGATGAGTTCATGAAGTATTTTTGGAAAAGTTTCTTGGAGTAACACTTTCTAAAGCCAACCAGAGAGGAGGCTTTACTGTAAATGATAATGTGCAATGATACTGGATTAATTAATTACCTAATAATAGAGGCACCCGAGGTAGCAGTGATCATAATATGATTAAATTTCATGTTAAGTTTGTAGGTGTGTGGAGTTAATGTAAGCCTAGTGTTTTCAAATTAAATAACAACAATTATGAGAGCGTGAAGCCAGAGCTGGTTAAACTGAATGAGAAGGTTAGGTTGATAGGTGAGTCAAGATGCAATGGCAGCTATTTAAGGAGTTAATTAAGAATACTCAGAAAAAGTACACCCCAGCAGTAAGAATGTATAGAGGGGAAGGCAAGCAATCCGTAACCAACTGAGGAAATTAAAGACAGAGTCAAATTGTATGTAAAAACATAAAATGCTGTAAAGACAAATGTAAGGTCAGAGAGAGAACAAAATACAGATAACAGCAAAGAGTGAAAAACATGTTAAGAAGAGAAAATATAGAGTATAGAGAAAACTATCCAGAAATATGAAAACAGACAGCAAGAATTGCTGTGGGTATTTAACACGAAAAAGTAAAACGAATATTGTTCCTCTAACGAGTCAGTTTGGGGAATTAGTAATGGAAAATAAAAACATTGGATGAATCGAATGGGTATTTTGAAATTGTCTTCATTGCTGTTGCTGCAGATAAGATCACAGAACTAATTGAGAATCAGGAGGTGAAAAGGAGGAAAGAACTTAAAATATTACAATCACCACAGAAAGGATACAGAGAAAGTGTTCTGAGTTAAAACCTGACAATCCCTGGGTTCTGATAAACATTAATATAGCAAGTAGTTATCAGGTAATTGCTGTTAATTGATGTCTGTTTACAAAAAGGGTAAACTAAGGGAGCCTTGTGCTACAGTGCTAGTAGCCCTACCTCTGTGCTGAACGAAAAAAAACCGTGGGCTGGGAATTTTCCTACTATTGCCTTTGCAAAGTAGTTTTGAACTGAGATTTCTGATTGGCAGTTCACCTTGGCCCATGCCAATACTTCTCATGCAATCTTCCACTCTTCTGATCATTAATTATGCAACTGGCCTCTTTAGAATCATACAGCATGGAAGATAGAAGTGCTTGTTGCAGCTGGGACTTAGCAATGTTCATGCTGCCGGAGCCATATTTAAATCCCAGTTCCATATCAATCTCGGTGATGTAAAGCAAAAAGCACCATCCACACCCTCGCACTCCTCTGTCATTAACAGAAGTGGGTTTCAATGAGGTTCCATCCGATTTCTCACACTTGATGAGAATGTGAGAGGGATAGAATCATAGAATCATAGAATCCCTACAGTGTGGAAACAGGCCATTCAGCCCAACAAGTCCACACCACCCCTTCGAAGATCATCCCAACCAGACCCATTTGCCTAATTTCCCATGTCTAGCCCACCTAACCTAAACATCTCTGGGCACTACGGGCAATTTAGCATGGCCAACCCACCTACCCTGTACAATTTTGGACTGTGGGAGGAAACCGGAGCACCCAGAGGAAACCCACGCAGATAAGTAAGTTTGCAGATGACATAAAGACTGATTGGGTGGTTGACAGTGAGGAGGACAATCTTAGGTGACAGGATGATACAAAGGGATTGAACAGATTGGCAGATCAATAGCAGATAGAATTTAACCCTCATAAATGTGATGTGATACAGTTTGAAAGATGGAATAGGACAAAGGAGTACTGGATGAATAGCAAGACATTAGGAAGCTCAGAGGAACAGAGGGATCTTTGGATGCTTTTCCACAGATCTCTGAAAGTGGCAGGGCAGGTTAATAGGGATGTTAAGAAGGCATATGGGATGCTTGACTTTATCAGTCATGACATGGATTATAAGAGCAGGGAGGTTATGTCAGAAACTTAGGTAAGATCTCAGCTGGAAAACTGTGTGCAATTCTGGCCACCAAACTGTATGAAGTATGGATGGGTGCAAAGATGATTCAACAGGATGTTGCCTTGGATGGAGCTCTTCAGCTATGAAGAGAAGCTGGATAAGTTCAGATTGCTTTTTTTTGGAGTAGAGAAGGTTGAGGGACAACCTGATAGAAGTGAATAAGATTACGAGTGGCATGGACAAAATGAGTAAAAAGTAATAATTCCACCTTAGATGTTCAATAACAAGGGAACATAATTTTAAAGTGAAAGGCAGGATGTTTAGAGGGAATTTGAGAAAAGGCATTTTCATCCAGAGGGTGGTAGTGCATTGCTTGGGAGGGATAGTTGAGGCAGGAAACCTCACAACCTTTAAAAAGCACTTGAAGGAGCACTTGAAATCTTGTAACATTCAAAGCTATGGGCCTTGTGTGGGTAGTAGTATATTTTTGGCAGCCCAGACTTGATGGGCCAAAGGGCCTTTTCTGCACTCTGTGATTCTATGATTCTAAGAGCTCTTAGTGTAAGAGTATTGATAGAGGACTGGTTAGCTAACCAGCCAAGTTTTGTTTTTACTTGAAGAACTATGCTGGTAATCAATTTAGAATTGACAATCAGGCCGACAGTGTGGTACGCATATTTGTGCTGGAAGCAACGTACATTAACACAGAGAACCTGTTCTTTGGAGACAGAAAAGGAAACATGTACACACCGTTTTCGTTTCAAATTAACAAAATAGGTGACAATCATTCTCTGAAATGTTTCTTGACCAATTAATCAATTTAAGCTGATTTAAAGTTTAAACAAAGCTTGGCAATAAACTGAAATTATCATTTCCTGATGCATTCTCCATGGTAATACTCCTACCAATCGGAGCCAACTTGCCAAACATTCAGCATTCTCCTCTCAAATAATATAAATGTTGTCTTGCCTTTGCTTTGAACTGGCCAGATGACAGCTAGATCAAAAGCTTTGACAAAATGTGTATATTTTTTGGAAATAGTTTAACTCCTAATTACTAAGCAACCAACTGAATAAATACTCGCGCTAAATTAACCCACATCAAAAAGTTGAATAGTGAATTTGACACAGACAATAGGACTTAAAAATGTGGCTAACAACCAATAAAGGTATTGAACAAATTGATGGATAAAGTGTGAGGATGTTTCTTTAAACTGTTTTTGTTTGCATGAAATCTTTCAACTCTAACGTTCAAGGAAGGAACATTTCTTGACAGACCGCTATAAAACCCATTATTGATCAAAGCACCTTAGCACACAGCTATCACTGAAGCTGACAATGATGTGAAAACTGCAAGGTTGACTCTACAGGAATTACCTGAGTAACACAGGGCCCATTTTGCAGAAACAAAGTAGCGAAAAAAATTCCCTCCATGCCCGATAGGATAAGATAATAAGTAACCGAAACCAAAAATGAATAATTTAAATGAGTTAATACTCACCTTGAAGGACCAAGGGATTGATTATAAAATCAGATTAAATTGTTGAAGTCGTACATTATTCCTCATGACAAATTATATCTACTATAGCTAAACTGATACCTTGCAGAAATTCATTTTCCAGCAAACCACACTAACTTACATTTCATATGAATTTTGAGAAATGCCCATTATTTTCAGTAAGAACTGTTTTTATTGAAAAATGTAAGTGGGAAAAGGTTAAAAGTACGTGTGTAGTATTATGAGATAACAAGGTTTAGAGATGGATGAACAAAGCAGGCCAAGCAGCATCAGAGGAGCAGGAAAGTTGACATTTCTGCTTCAGAAATGGGGGAGGGGAAGGAGATTCTGAAATAAATAGGGAGAGAGGGGGAGGCGGATAGAAGATGGATAAATGAGAAGATAGGTGGAGAGGAGACAGACAGGTCAAAGAGGCGGGGGTGGAGCCAGTAAAGGTGAGTATAGGTGGGGAGTTAGGGAGGGGATAGGTCAGTCCAGGGGGGAATGACAGGTCAAGGGGGCGGGATGAGGTTAGTAGGTAGGGGATAGGGTGGGGCTTGAGGTGGGAGGAGGGGATAGATGAGACAAAGGACAGGTTAGGGAGGTGGGGACAAGCCGGGCTGGTTTTGGGATGCGGTTGGGGGAGGGGAGATTTTGAAGCTTGTGAAGTCCACATTGATACCATTGGGCTGCAAGGTTCCCAAGCGAGATATGAGGTGCTGTTCCTGCAACCTTCGGGTGGCATCATTGTGGCACTGCAGGAGGCCCAGGATGGACATGTCGTCTAAGGAGTGGGAGGGGGAGTTGAAATGGTTCGCGACTGGGAGGTGCAGTTGTTTGTTGCGAACTAAGCACAGGTGTTCCACTAAGCAGTCCCCAAGCCTCCACTTGGTTTCACTGATGAAGAGGAGGCCACATTGGGAACAGCAGGTACAGTATACCACATTAGCAGATGTGCAGGTGAACACCTGTTTAATGTGGAAGGTTTTCTTGGGGCCTGGGATAACGGTGAGAGGAGAGATGTAGGGGCAGGTGTAGCACTTCCTGCGGCTGCAGGGAAAAGTGCTGGGGATGGTGGGGCTGGTGGGGAGTGTGGAGCGGATGAGGGAGTCACGGAGAGAATGGTCCCTCCGGAAAACAGATAAGGGTGGCGAGGGAAAAATGTCTTTGGTAGTGGGGTCGGATTGCAGATGGCGGAAGTGCCGGAGGATGTTGCATTGGATCTGGAGTTGGTGGGATCGTATGTGAGGACGAGGGGGATCCTGTTTTGGTTGTTATTGCAGGGAGGGGGTGTGAGGGATGAGTTGCGGGAAATGCGAGAGACACGGTCGAGAGCGTTTTCGACCATTGTAGAGGGGGAGTTGCAGTCGTTGAAAAACGAGGACATCCGGGATGTCCAGGAGTGGAATGCCTCATCTCGGGAGCAGGTGCGGCAGAGGTGAAGGAATTGGGAATAGGGGATGGCATTTTTGCAGGAAGGTGGGTGGGCGGAGGTGTATTCTAGGTAGCTGTGGGAGTCGGTAGGCTTGAAATGGATATCGGTTTCCAGATGGTTGCCAGAGATGGAAACAGAGAGGTCCAGGAAGGAGAGAGTGGTGTCAGATATGGTCGAGGTGAACTTAAGGTTGGGGTGGAAGGTGTTAGTGAAGTGAATGAACTGTTCGAGCTCCTTGTGGGAGCACGAGGCGGCGCCAACACAGTCATCGATGTAACAGAGGAAGACGTGGGGTTTCGGGCCAGTGTAGCTGCGGCAGAAGGATTGTTCCGTGTATTGTACAAGGAGGCAGGCATAGCTTGGGCCCACACGGGTACCCATGGCTACCCCTTTTGTCTGTAGGAAGTGGGAGGAATCTGTAATATTATAGGGTCTAAGTGACATAGGTTACTTTTAGATTTGTGACAGAATTGGATTGGAAGTCTGTGAGGTTGATCTCAATGTTGGGAGCATATTTTTCCAGTTTTTTATGTTTTTGCTGAGTGACATGGTGAGTTTCTCTCTCGGTAGCAGGAAATTACCAATTAAGGAGAATTATTGTTGTTAAATGCCTTGTGATGGTCCAAATCACCTCATTAATGTTCAGCTTCCCATCTTACTAAACAGACTAGACATTGAGAAAACTCGACATAGAAACTAGAACCAGGTGCTCCTGCTTGCTCTGAAGGATCTGCATGTAGGACACTGGGCACCAACATCTGAGGGCATCCTGCACTGGCACCGATCATTTGAACTCCATATTCACAGTCACTGCCATCTGATGTGTGCCAACCACTAAGAACCATTATGGCAACTCTCTGATCGACTTACAGGACATTTCTGCACTTCAATATTGCACCTTCACTGGTAACTATCGTTGTAATGTTACTGCAAGGACACGCATGGGCAGCTCATGCACTACACCAGGCTGCATCTCCAGACTCTTCACTCATTGCACTCATTCTGAGTGAACTTCCTGGATGCTCATAGCATCGCCGCCCTTGCAAATTTGTGCTTTGCACCCTCTTCTAGAGGTATTCCTTTTGACTTGCCTTGTCATTTAGTGCAGGCACAAAAGACATAAGCTTGTCATGGTTATTAGAAGGATAGCCTTCATTCGGGGTCCTGGCATAGTGATGGGCAGCTTGGACATGATCAGTCAGTCATTCAGGGTGGTTGAAGTCAGGATGTTCTCCATCTATGGGACGAGGAGCAGTATGTTGGGCTGTCCACCAACCATCCTGAGTCTGCTTCCCCCCTGGAATGAGATAGAGGAAGGTATTAGGACAGATGAAGTAGGTGTGGATGTGTGCTGAATGAGTGAGTAGACAACGTGGTCAGCATGCAGCATCGGGGAGAGCAACTGAGTGAAGTTTTTGCAAGGAATTGTAGGGTTTTGGTTTACACTCTGTAATTTGTTGACTTGTTGGTGTTTCGAATCACCCCCAGATCTCTGGTTCTGATACTGGGCCTATTTAGGAAATGTGAAATGAAGAAGATAGTAGACAGGTATTTCAAAAATATCTCTGTGTTTATTTAAAATACAAAAGGTACGTATAATACAAGAAATAAAGTTAAATGCAACAAACAGTGAAATTGATACTATCAATTATGCAGAGGACAATAATTAAATACATTATTAAATTAAACACTATAAGAACCTAAACAGCAGTTTTAATCACAGAAACTTTAATCAGGTTTCCTAGTCCTGGGGTCCCATGCACTGTCAACACCCACCTTCCCCTCCCTGCTAACTAGTCCAGAAACTTTGAGGTCTTGGGAGTTTAAGCTCACCACTGAGGAAAGCATGATTTTGAAGTACAGCTGACTGTTGTTGGTTCGGAACAGGCTGAAGCCTGGAAGCTGTTGTTCAGATAGCACTTGGTTAGCCTCCACCCCTCTCAGATGTCCTTTGTTCCAATGATGGTCTTGGTTTGGCTTCCCAATTCAGCTTATGATGTCTCATAGACATCATAGAATCCCTACTGTGTGAAAACAAGCCCTTTGTTTCAACAAGTCCACACCAACCCTTGGACCCATCCCCCTGTAACCCACCTAATCTGCAGATCCCTAAGCACCACAGGCAATTTAGCATGGCCAATCCACCTAGCCTGCACATCTTTGGGCTATGGGAGGAAACCAGAGCACCCAGAGGAAACCCACGCAGACATGGGGAGAATATGCAAACTCCACACAGTCACCTGAGGGTGGAATTGAACCCAGGTCTCTGGCGCTGTGAGGCAGCAATGCTAACCACTGAGCTACCATGCCACACTTGGTTCCAAAGCTGCTTGTTGGGACTGGAAGCCTGTGGGGAAGCTGTTTGTGTAGAAGCTTGTTGTTGAAAAAGCTCTCCCCTCAGGACAGATCAAGGTTAGCAGTTATACATAACACAGTGTGGAGCTGGAGGAACACAGCAGGCCAGGCAGCATCAGAGGAGCAGGAAAGCTGACGTTTCGGGTCAGGACCCTTCTTCCGAAAAACAGAAAAGCAGTTATACAGACTGTGTGCCCTGTTATCTCCTCTCAAATCAGTGTTGTGCATTGTGTTTCTGGTGTTTCCTAAAGTCAATTGGCTTCCTGAAGGTTAGAGTATGTGTAAATGGATTTTGATTGAAGTTGGATGTTTGGCATCTGTATAGGCTCCATACCATCTGCGCTGGGTAGCCAAAGGTGTAAAAGTTTGATTCCAGCCTAGCGTGTTAGGTTTGGTTGATTGTTCTTTTAGAGTGGAGGTGTAAATTGGAATTCTATGTTGAACAATAGTCCCAGTCATTCTGGCTCTGTGTGTATTTGTTGCAACCTGAGCTCAGGCTTTTGTCCAGTATTTTAACTGCTGGAAAAGTCCAGGCTCTTGTCCAGTATTTTAGATGATGGGGATTTTTGCTCAATCCTATCACAAGACTCACAACGCCTATCTAAGTTCACAACAGTCTTTCAAAGACAGTGCAGGGCCAAAGGATGCTGGTGAATTTTGCAATATCTGCAGTGTGGTGAGACATTCTGGGAACAGTGTGTGGCGAGATGGGACCAGAATTAAGATATTGGGGCACCACAGGGTTGGGGCAATGAGATGACTAAGATTGGTAAGATACAGTGAGAAAAATCACGAGGCCTCTAGGCAGAAATCCTTAGTTTGATACGACTCCGACTTAGCCAAAAACCATGTAATTCTACCAAATGTCTTTTTCTCAGTGTGTGAAATGATAATTGGCCATTAATTATATGACAATCAACTTCCTGCAAAGCTACAGTGTTAATTAAACAAAGCAGGGCATATATGAGTTGAAATTCTTTTGTAACTAGAAATCACCTTTTTAAACAATTTGAAATTGTACTTCAGAAGACAGAGTAAAACATGTTTATAATCAAGTGCACAGATCTTTCACAACGACTAGGTTAGTATTACTGTTTCTCATATCTAACAAGTTCTGATTATAACAGTTCTCTGCAGTGTTCGCAATGAAAAGAAGATGAAGATACAGGTCATTTGTCTCCCCTTCTCTATAGTAAACATATCCAAAATAGCTTGGGTGCACTCCACTAAATCAATTTCTTAGCTCAAGAATTCTGGAAAAGAGTGTAATGATTTTGTGATGTCTGCTCAGTGAAGTGCAGTGATCTCAGCACTACAGCAGCAGATATAACACTGTCAAAGGGAAGATTGTAGCACAGTCCATTAGGACTGAAGTTGACTAAGTAACTGACTGGGGGATATTACAACTGTCCTTGAAGTTTTCCCAGCCACATTTTCATGTACATCTATTTTCATCACAAAGAAATACATTTAATATTACAGTTAAGAGAAAATAAATGGAAATTGGGTGTCAAAGATAATGGTTATTAATGCAAAGTGTAATCTGGAATTCCTAAAATGCTGTTAACTATTAATGACAGTAATGATTATTCCAGGCTGTGTCATGCTGAAATACAAAATTTTAGAATTATGGCTCGTATTTTAGCTTCCCATTAATTAGTCCCTAAAATCTCCATTATGTTTTTCAATATTTCCCTAATCATTCTTATTTGATCAATAACATGTCTTATTGAAATTTTATAAAAGTCAAAAGAAGTTTACATGAAATTTACATTTTATTATAATCTTCACACATAGCCTGCTAAGAAATGGGTTTAGAGTACCCTTTCAATGTGCTTTGACATCAAAATTAGCATAAAATATGGTAAGTCACTGATAAATACAATTGGCTTATGTTATATAGAATTTAATACATGAGTCTTATATATTGATTCTCAGTTTGAGGGAAAATTTACATGGAAATACCATATTATTTTCATTCCACACTTGCCTTTGCTTCTTTTGGCTAGCAAGCTGAATATGACAATAACAGTCTGAGATAGTAAGAACTGCTGATGCTGGAGTTAGAGACACAGCAGGCCAGGCAGCATCAGAGGAACAGGAAAGTTGGCGTTATGGGTCAGGACCCTTCTTCGGTGTCATAAGATCACGATTATTATTTTTCCAGGTACAACATATAAGGAATTCCACATACAAAAATTCACACTTTTTCTGTATGCAATCTAGAATCCACTGCTTTTTCCCTCCTAAATAGCCGTCTCCAGGTCTCTCACAATTGATGTTTTAGGCTTCCTTTACCAATTATAGATTTCACAGCAACTGCCACTTCATACTTCCCATGAAGAATTCAAACTTAAATCATATCCAACGTTGCTGCCTTGCCAAATTATCTTTATTTACAAGTAACATGCTGAGCTTCATTCATAGACCCAAAGCTTCAGCTAATGCTTCAATTAAGCTCAAGGTTTCATCCATGACTATCTCCCAAAGCTTCCTAAATGTCTTTGGATTTCTGAAAGAATGCTCCATGTTTTGACCATATTTGCTCTATAAGCATCACCTTACAAAGTTAAAAATGTCAAACCTAACGGGCTCTTATATAGTCATCCTTCCATCTTCAACCACTGGTGAATTAATTCAGCTTTATTTTATCACTGAACTAATTACACAATTTCTGTTGGATAATAATGTTTTATCCATTATCTTTTCCCCTTACTGAACAGAGTGGAGGCTATTGTTTTAATGAGTTAAAAAGTTATTCATAGAATCCCCACAGTGTGGAAACAGGCCCTTCAGCCCAATAAGACCACACTGACCCTCAGAGCATTCCACCTAGACCCATCCCCCTATAACCCACTTAATCTACACATCCCTGAAGACTACAGGCAATTTAGCATGGTCAATCCACCTAGCCTGCACATCTTTGGACTGTGGGAGGAAACCCATACAGACATGGGGAGAATGTGCAAACTCCACACAGACAGTCACCTGAGGGTGGAATTGAACCTCGGCCCCTGGTGCTGTGAGGCAGCAGTGCTAACCACTGAGCAACTGTGTTGCCCCAAAGTAAAGGACCCCTTCACCTCCACCAACCTTCCATTTAACAGCCGAACGCATTAACCTATGGTGCCACAGAGACCAGTATATTTCAAACAGTAACATAGAAGTAGGACAAATTGAGACTCATTGAATTGTTTGTCCGAAATCCATGCTGGGCAGTATTCATAAATGAAATGTGTTTTTTTTAGAATGAAGAATCATTATAGACACTTACAACAGCAGATTCTGATTGACTGCGATCTCCCTCTACTCTTCATAAATCAATAGAGCTAAGCAATTCCATAGCTAATGGATCAGATCTAAGCTCTGCAGTCCAGCTACATCCAGTTGTGAATGGTGGTGGACAATTAAACAACTCACTGGAGGAGGAGGAGGCTCCATAAATATCCCCATCCTTGATGATGGAAGAGCCCAACACAGCAATGCAAAAGATAAGGCTGAAGTATTCGCAACAACCCTTAGCCAGAGGTGCCGAGTGGATGATCCATCTCAGCCTCCTCCAGTGGTCCCCAGCATTACAGATACCAGTCTTCAGCCAACTCGATTCACTCCACGTGATATCAAGAAACGGTTGAAGACACTAGATACTGCAAAGGCTATGGGCCCTGACAA
Organism: Ginglymostoma cirratum; assembly: GCA_024137785.1. Lineage (NCBI taxonomy): Eukaryota > Metazoa > Chordata > Chondrichthyes > Orectolobiformes > Ginglymostomatidae > Ginglymostoma > Ginglymostoma cirratum. Next base: position 69,040,462 of record JAHRHZ010000012.1, on the reverse strand, counting down.
CATTCCAGCAATAGTATTGAAAACTTGCGCTCCAGAACTTGCTGCTCCCCTAGCCAAGCTGTTCCAGTACAGTGATAACACTAGCATCAACCTGAAAATGTGGAAAATTGCCCAAGTATGTCCTGTACACAAAAAGCAGGACAATTCCCATTCAGTTGATTACTGCCTCATCAGTCTACTCTTGATCATCAGTAAAATGATGGAAAGTGTCATCAGCACTGCCTTCAAGCAGCACTATCAAGCCTTCTATATGAAGGATGTTGTGCAACTAGAAAGGTTCAGAAAAGATTTATGAGGATGTTGCTGGGGTTGGAAGGTTTGTGCTACAGAGAGAGGTTGAATCAGCTGGGGTTATTTTTCCCGGAACATCAGAGGCTAAGGGATAACCTTAGAAGGGCTTATAAAATCATGAGAGGCATGGATAGGGTGAATATCCAATGTCATTTTCCCAGGGTAGCAGAGTCCAAAACTTAGGCAAAGGAGGAAAGATTTAAAAGGGATCTAAGGGGCTACCTTTTCATGCAGAGGGTGGTGCGTGTATGGAATAAGCTGCCAGAGGAAGTGGTGGAGGCTGGTATGATTACAACATTTAAAAGGCATCTGGATGGGTATATGATTAGGAAGGCTTTAGAGGGATATGAGCCAAATGCAGGCTAATGGCACTAGATTTATATAGGCTATCTGGTCTGCATGGATGAATTGAACCAAACGGTCTGTTTCCATGCTGTATATCTCAATTGCTTTAAGACTTTCTCAGCAGTAACCTGCTCAGCAACTCCCAGTTTGGGTTCTGTCAGAGCCACGCAGCTTCTGACCTCATCACAGCCTTTGCTCAAACATGGATGAAAGAACTGAATTCCAGATGTGAGGTGAGAGTGACCACCCTTATATCAAGGCTGTATTCAACCAAGGGTCACATCAAAGAGGACTAGCAAAATTGGAATGAATGGATATCAATGGCAAACTCTCTGCTAGTTGGAATCATACCTGACCATAGGAAGATGGCAATGGTTGTTGGAGGTCAGTTATCTCAGCTCTGGGACATCTCTGCAGGGCTTCCCCAGGATAGTGTCCTGGGCATAACCATCTTCAGCTGCTTCATCAGTGACCTTCCTTCCACCATAAGGTCAGAAATGGGAATGTTTGTTGAGGATTGCACAATGTTCTGCACCATTCATGACACCTCAGACACTAAAGCAGTCCTTGTCCAAGCACAAGATCTGGACAATATCCAGGGTTCAGCTGACAAATGGCAGGTAACATTTGTGCCCCGCAAGTGCCAGGCTATGACCATCACCAATAAGAAAAAAATTTAACTACCGCACCTTAACATTCAATGGTGTTACTACCACTAAATCCCCCACTATCAAATTCTGGGGGTTACTATTGAGCAGAAACTCAACTGACTCACCACATAAACACTATGGCTACAAGAACAGTTCAGATGCTAGGAATACCACGACAAGTAACTCACTTCCTTATTCTTCAAAGCCTGACACTCACTTATAAGCCACAAGTAAGGAGTGTGTTGGAATATTCCCCACTAGCCTGGATGGGTGCAGCTCCAACAATTTTTAAGATGCTTCTCACCATTCAGGACAAAACAGTCTGCTCAATTAGCACCACATTGACCCTCTCTACCACTAATGCATATTTGCAGCAGTGTGTACTATCTACAAAATGTACTGCAAAAATTCACCGAAGGTCCTTTGACTGCACCTTCCAAATCCATGACCACTTCCATCTAGGAGGACAAGGGCAGCAGATACGTGGGGACACAACCACCTTCAAGTTCTCCTCCAAGATACTCACCATCCTGACGTGGAAATATATCACGTTCTTCCACTGTCTCTGGGGGCAAAACCTTGTCATTCCCTCCCTAATGGCATTGTGGGTCAACTCACAGGAAATGGAGTGCAACAGTTCAAGAAGATAGCTCACCACCACCTTCTCAAGGGCAAATAGGGATAGGCAATAAATACTGACAGAGGCAGCGATGCCTACATCACATTAATGAATTTTTAAAAAATGTTTTCCTTCTGTATTAAAAGTTTTTATAATTCTATGATTGACTCATTGGGCAATTGATTTGAGTTGTGATTAGCTGATGTTGGTGTGATAACTCTTGATTGACAAATCTCTTAAGTTTCCTAGTTGATGCTGTAATGCAAATTTCAATGACTAAACACACTAAATAGAAGTGTGTCACAGCTTCACCTTGTTTAATGCTATATACAGATTGCTCATTCCGTGTTATTCCATTAATGTTATAATTCAGGTCACTAAAAATTATAGTTTTAATATTATTATTATTAATAATAATAAGATATTAATAATAATTATTATTAATTCAAGCTGTACATTGGGTTTAACAGTTGCCAGAAATTACATGCACAAAATATTTAACGTTCAGTCCTGACTGAGAGATTTTTTTACTATAGAACAGGTCAGCACAGAATGTAATGTACAGACAGTGTGTCATTATGTTGGGCAGGGTGTCAGATGGACTGACACAAGAACTGTCATCAAGGACATTTTTGTTGTTAGCATTTTGTTGATTTCTTTTCTGCCTTGACTTGCCTAATTTGGAAAATATTCTCGTCATATTTTGCTTTGCCACCATGTTTTAAAATGTATTGTAACGAAAACAATGGTGACCACACATCAACAATATTATTGCCCTTACAGTACTTCAAAGCTCACTCCCTCATTTCTCGTTCCTGCATTTCTCTCACCCTTTCCCTCTCAAAACATAAAATTTGACAAATACACCTTGCCATAAATCTAACTATCTTTAATTATCCCCTTCATGTTTACAAGTTTACAAATATATTTGGTCTTGAACTGGTATTAGGCATTGACGTATAGCTCCTACCAAAACATTTCAAAACTGAGATGCTTTGATAATGGGACCAAATTCTTTGAAAACCAAATCAGTGAGCTGGATGGGAAAGTCTCTGTGTCCTTTTTACTTATGATTTACCATTGCAAGAAAACAATCCCCTTCCCCTTCCCCATTTCTGAAGCAGGGTCTAGGCTCGAAACGTCAAGCTTTCCTGCTCCTATGATGTTGCTTGGCCTGCTGTGTTCATCCAGCTCTACACCTTGTTATCTCAGATTCTCCAGTTCCTGCAATTCCTACTATCTCATTGTTAATCCAGGTTTTCACAGCGTGGATTGAGATTTACTCTCTCCCTCTGCACACCCCATCCATAGCAATAAGATAAATTGATTATGATTATCTTGCAGGGGTGTAAAATTGTGGTACTGGCAGCTAACAGTATAATGCATTTTTAATTGAAGTGTTTGACTTAATTGTACGCCTTGTGCAGCATGACACAACAGGTCTGATGATGTGCATTGTCATAATTTTGTCTGGTGTGGTATGTTGGGCTTTTGTCTCTTCCATCAGTTAAAAAATGTTTTACCCTGTCACAGTACATTTTTCAGTTGTCTCTATTTCTGTAATCCAAAGTTAGTATCAAACATTGACCGGTATCTACTCTGTACTGGTTCTATAGAAATTGCAGATCCCAGCAGTGGCCCTACTGATGTGCATATCCAGAGAAATATACGATATAAACCTCAAAATGGTTTCCTTATCAATCTACGTAGCAGCAAATGGTTTGACACTGAAAATAGGGGAAAAAGAACAGGAAATTATCATTGTATGAACAGTTAATCCATTTCTTTAATATTCTTTAGCCTATTACTTATTCAGTTATATTAATTCATTTAACCCAGGTCTCAACTGTGACCTAACGCCTATATTAAATGTGGATAAAGAAATATGACATAATGTTATGAAACAGTTGACTACTAATAGCAACAATTGTAATTTCTAGGCTTATATTTTAAGAAACAAGAGAAGCATGATGCTGTGGAATACTTCTAATTCAAGAATACTTAATTGTTCTAGGTTTTATTGTTAAAAATGTTCCTGTAACACTGAAATAGTTGAAAAGGAATGTAGAAATGTACATAACCTCTTTTGTGGAAAGTACCTCTACAGACTTACAATATAGCCTAAAAAGACAGAAACAGGTCTACTTATACCTTAGGTTAAACAATTTTATTCAAATATTTCCTTTCAAATAAAGTTTTATGCCTCAATGGAGACAAGACAGCTCTCCTGACCATCCCTGTTTCAGCTCTTTCGGAACAAACTGTGCCATGAAATTAGATACACTGACATTTCACAACCTTCAGCAACAGGAGCATTTTGAACAGGGAACACCGTTTTGAAAGCTGATAGTGTTTGACCACACTGTCATGGACAATCTCCGTAAATATGCTCCATCCAGCAGAAAGAGACCTTGTGCAAACAAATCAAGTCATGCAGAAATACTGCCAAAAAGCTGATAGTCTAAGGCCTCTATGCTGACACTGGCTGCAAACCAAGTTTTGATGTAGTTTAATGGATGACCTCCAGCTCCTGACATATTCATTATATTCCTGCATTTTGGTTACAGATTTCAATAATGTGATGACAGCTACAAGACAGGCAATATGAGTAGTTTGGTAACAGGTGGCTCGGTGATTGTTCTGAAAAGTTAAGCTATTTTATCATCAAAGCATATTGTATTTACTGAACGTAATGTTTTAAGGACTATTATTGCTGATCAAACAAAGAGGTATTTGAACCACACAATGTGACATTTTTGAATAAAGCTTTCAAGCCGTATGCTATTGCGTGGAAGGTTTTTTCCCTTCTTGTCAGGGAATAACAGAGCTTTTCATACTTGTTAACTGGTCAGCTCCAAAGCAAGTGCCTGCTGTCACACTGTGAAGTGGAACGAGTATTTGACCTCCAGTCTTACAAGAAGAAAGACACAAGTAGCATTGCCAGTCCCCTTAAGACACAAAATCAAAACCCTTAACTCATTCACTGCTTGCTGAGTTATCACTGTAGATCAAGTTCACAAACTCAAAAGAAAATCACTGCTCATAAAACCCAATCAAAATTAAACTATTTTTGTTGAAAAAAATGTCACTGGTCACAAAAATAAAGTACACCCAATAGCCACCGATTCACAATTTGGTTCCATTTCTGCCAGTTGGCTTCATGGGAGCAGAGGATTTTCAACAGTCAAAATGGGCACATTAGCAGTTGAGTAGCCATTCCAGTATCAAGAAGACAGAATCATTTTCAAGTATGGGCCTCATCCCTATAGTTCGAGTGGGCTGCCAAACACTCAGTGATCGTTAGTGGGAAACACACCATAAAGCAAAGTGAGAAACCTGGCACCTCATGAGCTCAATAACAACAACAAGGACCATGAGTCTCGACAACTCTCCAAGCCCCGCAAATGACCCACCCCACTCAAAACTCTGAACCTTTTACTACACTGTCACCAGACATCCAGACTATTAACCATTTGATGTATGCAGATGTAGGAGCTGTAATTAGCCTCCTCCTGACTGCTCCATGTGTGCGCATGTTTACAGGATGTTTGAAAAATGATCCAAGAAATGACTGATTGCTGCACTCACCAATTTTCAACTGCACACTGCCCAGTTTTCAACAGGCCCTGAGATCTTATTTCTAATTCGAGAAGAGCACAACTGTTAAATTAATAGGAAATGAATGTAACTGAGTTCTCGCAATCATCTGTCCTATTTTATTCTGGGATTTCTGCAGTATTTCTACCCAAATTAGGTTGTGCATTGTTGCAATCTAAATCCTTGCACCATTAGACTTATATAGACCTTCATTCATTTAGCTACTCTTTACAAGTTGTACAGTTGTAGACTGGTGGAATGGTAAATAATGCTGCACCAAAAGGAGATCAAAAACCCATTGCCCTTGTGCCAATTCCTTCCTACATGAAGCTATCCAATTAATCACACTTCTTTCTCCTTTCCCCAAAGCACTGTAATATTTTCCCTTTGAGTATGTGTTTAATTTCCTTTCGAATGTTACTATTGAATCTGCTTGTACCATTCTTTCAAGTAATGCATACCAGTCCATAATAAAAATAATAAATTTAATAAAAATACTTGTTTTATTGCTGGTTCTTCTGATAATCAATTTAATATGTGTGTTCTCTGACATCTGACTTTTCAGCAACTGGAAACAGTTTCTTCTTATTTGCCAAAATTATTCTTGATTTTGAAGTACTCTATCAAATCTCTTCTTCACCTTCTCTGCTCGAGAAAGAATAGCCCAAGTGTCTCCAAAATCTCCACATAACTGAAGTCTGCACCTCAGTGTCATTCAAATCAATCTTTTCAGATTCTCCAAGACCTTGACATTCTTCCTGAAGTGTCGTGCCCAGAACTAATCACTTTATTCTAAGTGATTGTTGGAAGTGGATTATTTGGATTATTCCAAGTGTACCCTTTAAAAGTTTGGTATAACTTTCTGATTTTTACTTTATTCACTTGTAAATAAAACCAAGGCTCCAACACTTCTTTTCCTAACATCTTTCAAATTTTGCCCTTGGTAACCCAGATTACCCTGCTTCTGAATCCCATTTAAAATGGTGTTATTTAGTTCATATTACCTCTCCTCATTCATTCTACCAAAATGTATTACTTCACAGTTTTTGGTGTTAAATGTTTCACCAAGCTATAACTTGTGTTATGTCTTTGTAGTATACCTTTAAGAAACATGCTCATGATATCACCATTGTATCATAGTATGTGATCTGAGGGTATAAAGGTTTCAGATTCTATCTTAGCTCAGGCCACTTGAAGCATGACATGCTGTTCGAAGCACACTGCTCTTTGTAACTGAATAGCTTGATGTTAGCCCAGATACTGAAATGCCTGTGAATATATTATATGCGTATGTCAGGTGCTATCCTGCACATTGTATCTTTCAGCGCCATGCTACCTACAATAGTTCTGATGTTACAGGAGCTAACATAAGCATTGCTGCATCAGGTACAAATAACCAAATGGAAGCAAAAGCAACTTCAAGGTGACAGTTCAATCTCCTCATATGAATATAAGTAATGCTAATACTTAAATCTTGGAGCTGAATTTCCTTGGGGCTTTTCCCAATTGTCCTTCAATGATACAAAGGATGATTAAGAGATCCCATGGAGCTTTGACTCTTGCCAACAATTCAGGAAGTGAGCAATTCAGTTGAAGACAAGGGAAGCAGTAAGATTTTGTAAGTCTGACAGAGATTGCAGGAATAGGCAGGGCTGAAGGTATTGATGACTTTGAAAAAGTGGGCACTGATTTGCATACTGACTCAATTTTACATTGCTGAGGTAATTCATTGCAAGCAGTAGCTTCTTCTTCTTTGTAGCAGGCTGTCCTGTTTCCAAGAGGCACTGGCTAGATGTATTCCTGTTTGTATCTGTCAGCCAGCGCTGTCTGATTGGACTAGATTAACAGCCCCAATCAGCGAACTCATATTCTATGAGACCCATTTAGCTAACCTCATTACAACCAGTACAGTGGCCACTGGTGAAATTGCAATTGTGTCCTGGACCAGTAATCATGGAGGAAGCCTGGCGTGCAGCTACATGGAGTCAGGCCCAACAGGACCATACCAGCAGTTACTGGCAAAAGGGTGCAGTTGGTGTTCTTACAGCAGAGTCTTCTCACCATAGTTCCTCAGATAACACTTTCCAGACCCATGACCACTACCACCTAGAAGGACAAGGACAATAGATGCATGAGATATGGGTCAAAATCTTCTTATTGAAAGATTGTCATTGCTGAAACATAGGCTTGAGTTGCATGTTGGGACCATCCGTAAGTTCCAGGACACTGATTCTGCAGGAATTGTCATGAACTTATAAACTTCCAATAGGCAATTACCCAGCATATGGAAGCCTCTGAAAAGTACTTACTTCTTAATTAAAGTCAAAGACTATGGGCCATATTTATCCAGGTAAGTTTATGGAGATTAAAATCTGCTCTAATTCTCTGGTAACCATAAAACTGCCCTCACCCCAACAATCTCTAACATCCCAATTACTATTCCCAACCTCTTGACAGACAACCAACCCAGCCCAACATCCCACACTATAACCTGACCACCCCCAACTGACCCACACTACTCCACATCCAGTTGCCATCCTGCTCCAGCTCCCACTCATCTATCACCCTACCCCCACGTCCACTTATCTGCCATTCACACCTCCACTTTCTAACAGCCACTGTGTCCACTCACACACATATTCCACCCTACCCACCTATTTGCCACCCATCCCCCTCCCCTATTTGCCTGTCAACCTGTCCCTTCACTCACCCACTTGCCTCTCTAGCCTCTCACTTGCTTACCTACCGCTCTACCCCAAACGATTTCAGGAGGAATTCAGGACAGGAAAAATTCAGAGGTTTGGCCATAAATATCGCTGAGAGATAAATGGACAATCTTTCATAGAATTACCATCAGTCAGATCGATTCTAAATCTGGAAGATATGGGCTATCTTCCATGAAACTTATAAAAAGATGTTAACTGCCTTTAATGCGTTGCTTTACTTTATAATTTAAAGAAAAATATGGGGGACTTATTGAAACATCTCTATTCCTCAACAGTGAATCCTAATATACAATAAAATTATGGCACTTTTTTTGTATCTTTTCCTAAATTGTATGTAAAAATTAGCTGAGTAATATCTAGATGTTTGTACTTCTCAACAACAAGCAAACCAGAATATTATATCTCAGATATACAGCATTGCACATGAGTCAACAATGGACAGTGGCTCAATATCTTTTTTCCTGCACTATTTACATGTAAAGCTCCAATTTATGAAGAGATAAATCATTGAAATAATTCAGAAAATAATTGCATTGAGTATCAAGGAAATATCTTCATGCTGATTTTATATTGTTCAACAAGATAATAGAATGAAATGCAACAGGTGTGAAAGAATTATTAGTAAGGGAATTATTTTTCAATAAAAGGGCACCTTATATATGTTCAATTAGAATTTTATGATGCTTTACTCAGGTTCTTTTCCCCACCTTGTGTGATTTCTCAAGCCATCCTGTTGCATTTTATAACTGCAGGACATTTTCTGTAAATGCTTAAAATCAATTTCACAGGAAAATAACTATTTAACTTCAAGTTTTACACCAGAATCTTGAGCATGGCCTCACTCCCTGCTCCTGCACCTTTACCTCTGGAATCCCTCAAGGATTTATCCTTGCTTCCTATCCTACTTCTCATGTGCATGCTTGGGACCTTTCATCATGTTAGATGTGCTGTATAAATATACGTTGCTGTTGTGATCAGGTTGACACTTCTGGAGTCCTGAGGGAGTGCTATAATGTTGGAGGTGTCCTTTATCAGACAACAAGTTAATCAAAGAAGACTTAAGAATCCCTGCCGATATTTATCCCTTAAACAGTATTCCTGAGCAAACAGATTATCCCACAATTTTCTCATTCCTGTTTTGTAGGATCTCGTTGGATGCCACATTTCCCAACATTGAACCGCTAACTGCACTTCACTAGCAGATATATTGAGGTCATGAAAGGTTGTATATAAGTGTTTTATGAGGACTGTCATTATGATTTGATTGAGATGGGCATGTTGTAACTATTTCATAGTCTACTGATATTGTCTTCTGGCTTTCTAAAAGAATCATCTTGATATGGCAGAAATGCCATTGTAATATGTGTGAGTAAGTGAATTGATGCAAAACCAAAAATCACACTCAAGCAATCAATGATGCTGATTTAGCCTTGTAGATGTTTTTTGTCCAGAAATACATCTTAGTTTGATGACACAGACTCTGCTGCTGAAAGCATTAGAAAAAATCTCTCAGGCTCAAATTTATTGCCCATATATATAAGCATTTAGTGAATAAAGTTTAAAAGGATCCATGAAAAGTCATCTGTAGGTGCAATTACCTGAGTTCATTTTTTATTGTTGGCCTATGCAATGCTACATTTTCAGCTAATATTTAGTATTAATATGGCTGTTTGCTGTGACATCGCTCTCCTTAAACTCCTCTCTCCACAATGCAACATTCATCCATTTTTGAATGGCGCCTTGGAATTTCCTCCTAATTCTTTTCTCTGCGCTACTTTCCTCACAAACTTTAATACTCTACTTAAAACCTACTTCTGTCAATGATATATTCAATCAACTTCCCAGATTCCATGGTCATTAACAGATATGTTTTCTCCTCTATGAAGTGTTTTAGAATGGTTCATTAGACTAAGGTGATATGTTTCTTGTAGGAAAGAAAAAGTGGCGATGGGAAGCTACAAGGTCAGGTTTTGTTACAGCATGCTCATTGTATCAATAAGTGTCTTACAAAATACATTTGCAAACAGACACATTTATACCTGGATAACAAGCATGGGGCTGGATGAACACAGCAGGTCAAGCAGCATCATAGGAGCAGGAAAACTTGACGTTTCGGGCCTAAACCCTTCATCAGAAATGGGGGAGGGGAAGAGGGTTCTGAAATAAATAGGGAGAGAGGGGGAGGCGGATAGAGGATGGATAAAGGAGAGGATAGGTGGAGAGGAGGCAGACAAGTCGAAGAGGCGGGGATGGAGCCAGTAAAGGTGAGTGTAGGTAGGGGGGTAGGGAGGAGATAGGTCAGTCCAGGGAGGACGGACAGGTCA
>JAHRHZ010000012.1:68972491-69029083 GCA_024137785.1 Ginglymostoma cirratum | reverse complement strand
GAGATGGTCCAGGTGAACTTCAGGTTGGGGTGGAAAGTGTTGGTGAATTGGATGAACTGTTCGAGCTCCTCGTGGGAGCACGAGGCGGCGCCGATGCAGTCATCAATGTAACGGAGGAAGAGGTGGGGTTTAGGGCCAGTGTAGGTACGGAAGAGGGATTGTTCCACATAACCTACGAAGAGGCAGGCATAGCTTGGACCCATGCGGGTACCCATGGCCACACCCTTTGTTTGTAGGAAGTGGGAGGAATTGAAAGAAAAGTTGTTGAGGGTGAGGACGAGTTCGGCTAGGCGGATGAGGGTGTCGGTGGAGGGGGATTGGTCCGTTCTGCGGGACAGGAAGAAGCGGAGGGCCTTTAGGCCATCGGCATGGGGAATACAGGTATATAGGGACTGGACGTCCATAGTAAAAATGAGGTGTTGGGGACGTGGGAATTGGAAGTTCTGGAGGAGGTGGAGGGCGTGGGTGGTGTCACGGACGTAGGTAGGGAGTTCCTGGACCAAGGGGGTGAAAATGGAGTCTAGGTAGGTGGAGATGAGTTCGGTGGGGCAGGAGCAGGCGGAGACAATGGGTCGCCCAGGGCATTCAGGTTTGTGGATTTTGGGGAGGAGATAGAAGCGGGCGGTGCGGGGTTGGGGAACGATGAGGTTGGAGGCGGTGGGTGGGAGGTCACCTGAGGTGATGAGGTTGTGGATGGTTTGGGAGATGATGGTTTGGTGCTCGGGGGTGGGGTCATGATCCAGGGGGCGGTAGGAGGAGGTGTCAGAGAGTTGGGTCCCCTCCCCCAACCGCATCCCAAAACCAGCCCAGCTCATCTCCACCTCCCTAACCTGTTTTTCCTCTCACCTCAAGCCACACCCCCATCTCCTATCTACTAACATCATCCCGCCCCCTTGACCTGTCCGTCCTCCCTGGACTGACCTATCTCCTCCCTACCCCCCTACCTACACTCACCTTTACTGGCTCCATCCCCGCCTCTTCGACTTGTCTGCCTCCTCTCCACCTAGCCTCTCCTTTATCCATCCTCTATCCGCCTCCCCCTCTCTCCCTATTTATTTCAGAACCCTCTTCCCCTCCCCCATTTCTGATGAAGGGTTTAGGCCCGAAACGTCAAGTTTTCCTGCTCCTATGATGCTGCTTGACCTGCTGTGTTCATCCAGCCCCATGCTTGTTATCTCGGATTCTCCAGCATCTGCAGTACCTTTTATCTCTGATACATTTATACCTGGATTTGATTAAGAAACAAAGCATCAGAAACTATTACTGCTGTAACTCCATTTGACTGCATACTACAGTAGGCTACTAGCCACACGACACCATAGGTTGTGAAGGCCACATGTTACCATCATTTTTTATTTTTGACTGCAAACACCATACATATCTATTGGGATGCCATCTATAGCCTATGTCTGGGCCAGGACAATTTCCACAACAGATGTCCATGGATCCACTGTACAGTTCAGGTGGGAATGCATTGCACTGAATCCATTTTGGTAGGACTATGTTTTAAATGGTACACACTGCTGTGCAAAGGGACTTGGGTGTCTTTGTGCATGAATCGCTGAAGGTGGGATTGCAGATGCAGCAGGTAATTAAAAAGGCAAATGGAATTTTGTCTGCCATTGCTAGAGGGATGGAGTTTAAAAACAGGGAGGCTATGCTGCAGCTGTATAGGGTCCTGGTGAGGCCACACCTGGAGTACTGTGTGCAGTTTTGGTCTCCTTACTTGAGAAGAGATATACTAGATCTGGAAGGAGTGCAGAGGAAATTCACTCGGTTGATTCCAGAGTTGAGAGGGTTGGATTATGAGGAGACACTGAGCAGACTGGGATTATACTCATTGGAATTCAGAAGAATGAGGGAAGATCTTATAGAAACATATAAGATTATGAAGGGAATAGGTAAAGTGGAGGCAGGGAGATTGTTTCTGCTAGCAGGTGAAACTAGGACTAGAGGGCATCGCCTCAAAATAAAGGGAAGCAGATGTAGGACTGAGGCCAGGAGGAACTTCTTCACCCAAAGGGTTGTGAATCTGTGGAATTCCCTGCCCAGTGAAACGGTTGAAGATACCTCGCTGAATGTTTTTAAGGCAAGGCTAGATAAGTTTTTGAACAGTAAAGGAATTAAGGGTTATGGTGAGTGGGTGGATGAGTGGAGCTGAATCTCAAAAAGATCAGCCATGATCTTATTAAATGGCGGGGCAGGCTCGAGGGGCCAGATGGCCTACTCCTGCTCCTAGTTCTTATGTTCTTATGAATGCATTCATCATTTTTGTGGTGATACAGCTTGTGGACATTTGCATACTTTCCTTAGGCTGTTCCAGGGTCATGAACATGCGTATTATTTTGGAAGCAGACTGTGTGAATGTTGTTTCACTTGGCTTCACAGCTTAATGACAATTCAAGCTGGCCTTGACAAAGCAAATTCCCACTGCACTTCCAACTATATCTGATCACTTCCTGCTTTACGGATAACTTTAACATCAATGAAGAAAATCTAGAGAGTAAATATATCCAAACTGTTGTTGATAGTGAGTGAGCTAAAGATGGAATATAAAATGCAGCATTCCCAAATGTTTCGAGTGAAGGTAGAGTTCGAGGTCATGGCTGATGATTGCACAACTATCATGTGGCTATTTGGTCACACTGGTAAGCTTTAACATGAATGATAAAAAGTGTGAGGAGCTTTAAAAGATGTGTGGAGATGCACATTTACATTTGGGCTTGTGCTTGCAATCTTTCCGAAGTGTCTGAAGAGCTGTGTCCTGTGAAAGTTTTTCTCCAAGTTGATAAACATCCACAAATGACAAGCATTTTTTCATTATATTTCTATGGGGTCTGTGACCCTTAGCACACAGATGAAGTTCCCATTTTGACAAGATCAATGGATTGTTAACGTTTGAACATACAACTAAAAATTGCTTCTATAGATCATAAATGCAAGAAAGTTCTGTCAACTTTTTATGAATCAATGTTTTGGCCTCAGTTGGAATATTGTCCAATTTTGGTCACCAAACTTTACAAGGGATGTCAAAACCATGGAGAGGATGGACTGGAGGTTAGCAGAATCATAGCAAAAATGACGCACATCATTCATGTGGAGAGATAAGATTTTTTTTTTCTTTTCACAGTAATTGTTTGGAGAGATCTGCAGATCTTCAAAATAATGAAAGGAATTGAAAATGAAGAGAACTAAAAAGAATGATCTACTTCTATTCCAGGTATAGTCAGTAAACCAAGGATACAGATTTAAGGTAATTGACATAAGAACCAGAGAGAAAATGAGATCATATTTTCCCATGGCAATTTGTTATGATCTGAAATGAGCTGTCTGCAAAAAGCAATAGAAGATGCAATCATAATTTTCCAAAGAATTATCTAAATAATTGAAAAGGAAACATTTTCAGGGCTGTGGGGAAAAGTAGTGGAATAGACTAATTGGATTTTTTTTCAACAAGTCAACATGATAGGGCAGATTGGACTCTCTCAGTACTGTGAAATCCTTTGATTTTGTTATGACACAGTCACAAGTTATTTATCTCCCAATGTGAGCATTCCATTCATTCAATATCCTAAACGGGATCCTATGAATGTTAGTAGAGTAAAAACTAACTATTCAACTGAGAGAACAATGAATATAAGAGATCTTACACATTATGCATAAAACTTTGCCAGATAAAACATACGTCCAAATACATTATCCAGCAAAGAAATTTATATAACATTTTTTAGTTGTTTATACAAAGAACAACAATTGAGAATTCTACTTTTTTCTACATAACATTAATAATCAGTTGGCAGAAAGACTTCATGACATAATCCATCAGCATTGATTTCCCTGTGTAAGCTCTCCGGTACGAACAGGTTGTTCCAATTACACAGTCTAAATCAGTTCAGTAAGACTGAGTTTGTCAATGTAAATTTTAGCCAGAGGTTAGATCATCCAAAGCAAACAACAACCAATGTTAAGATGTTTGGTGTTAGTGCACTTTCATACGTTTTGGCAGTCCTGAAAATTGCCCAAACCTCCTGCAAGTAGATTTCCACTGCCCAGTCCTCTCACACAGATTTTGGTTTTGAAAATTTGGAGCTGTTGCATAACATTTACTTGCATACTTACCCTTGTATTGTTCAGTTGTAAATTCTGATATAGCGTAATGATTACCAATGGAGGCAATCACATCACTCATCCACACAAACTCTAGAAACTCAACTGGACTCGCAACAAAAACACAGTGACTACAAGAACAGGTCAGAGGCTAAGAGTACTTCAGCGAGTAACTCACTTCTTGATTCCCCAAATCCTGTCCATCATTTGCAAGGCACAAGTCAGGAGTGTGAGGGAATACTCCCCACTTACCTGGATGGGTGCAGCTCCAAAAAACGCTCAAAAAGCTTGACATCATCCAAGACAAAGCAGCCTGCTTGATTGGCAAAATATCTACAAAAATCTACTCCCTCTATCACCAACTGCTCAGTAGCAGCAATGTCTACTATCTACAAGATGCACTGCAGAAATTCACCAAAGACCCTCAGACAACAACTTGCAAACCCATGACCATTCCATTGAGAAGGACAAGGACAGCAGATATGTGGGAACACCACCATTTTTAAGTTCCCTTCCAAGCTACTCACTACCTTGACTTGGAAATATATCATCATTCCTTCACTGTCACTGGGTCAAAATCCTGTAACTCCCTCCCTAAGTACATTGTGGATCAACCTTCAGCAAAAGTTCATGAAGTCAGCTCAACACGAACTTCCCAAGAGCAACTATGATGGGCGATAAATACTAGCCAGCCAGCAATGATCACTTGCCATGAGTAATTAAAAAAAAAAGCAACTGCTATGCACTGATGTGACGACTTCAATCTGCGGAAAAACTGCTTCCCTATGAGATTAAGAAATCTGGGACCCTGTGCACTTTGTTACATGAGTAGTCACTTTGGTAACCTTCGTCCCCTGTCAGTCTTCTCCCACTTATGGTCCTCCTTCCTGTACACATCTGTCACTTTGCCACTCCCACCACAGCATGTCACATATTGCTGCTGGTGATTCACATCCCCTTCTAAGGTGCTGTCAAAAATATCCAAAGCAGCTTCCTGTCTACTGGTTCTTGTTTAAAAGTTTCCAAAATATCTCCAAAAACTGCATAGCAAGAAAAAAAAACACTCTGCTAACTCTTGAACGAGAAAATTGACAGAGACATCAAAGACATTGAACCTTTAGTGATTCTGAGCAATGTGAAGTTTGAAAACCCCCCATGGAGTATATCTGAAATCCCAACATTTACTGAACTGCTCTCAAGCCCCTGGAAGCCCATGCTGGAGTCATTATTTCTGCAGAATTCAATCCTTGCGAAAAGCCCTTCACATGTAAGTATGAAGTTAAATGATTCCTTCATTTCCCAACTGCCTCTGTTAATGAATGTACCGACTCTGATGGGCAGGATACACTTACAGAGCAACATGGGCCTCAGTTAAATCTGGAATTCGACATGTTGGGCGTGCTTGCAGCTGTGATTCAATTTTCTCTGATTTTAGCTACTCACTTGACCTGAACATTGACATTCCTGCCAGGTTAAACACACCCTGCAGTGTTTTTATGAGATGTCAGTAGTACAAAGCTAATGTTCTGAGAAAGTCTACCACCTAATTTTGTAGGTGCTTATCTCTCTCTCCCAAAGACAGGAAGTAAGATAGCCTAATAAGTGCCTGACAACTGTTGTCCTGAAGGAGTTAATGTTCTCATTACACTGAGTTCCACGCCTTCTGATGAAGCCACACACAGTTTGTGGGTCGACACAGTGAGTCTCCAGTAGTCTATATTGAGAGCAGATGTATTCTGTACAGTCCTAACGATTATGAACCACTTGTAATGTAGTTGTACTTATTGCTCTCATGCAATAATCCATCTTGTTGATTAAAAACAGCACCTTTTCTGTGAAGATTTTGTGGTGGTGTATCCTCTGCCGTTGATCATTAGACAGGCCGAAGACAAAGGAAGACTGGTGCTAATGAACTGCCTCAAACAATCCCTACTCTGGATCACACACCGGTGGAGTGGCAGATAACAAGCAGTTGCCAGTAATGGCAATCATGGTAACATCACAGCAACTATCTGTGCAAGCAGTACTAAGTGCAACGTAGAGTTCTTGCAACTAAGATATCTACAATCAGGGAAATGACAAACCAACATTTTACCACATTGTGGCAAATATAGAGTTGAACTAATGTAACAGATCACATTTGACTTAAGTAAGTCAAAGGTCCTCTTCCTCAAGATAACTAGAGTAAACAGTAATGAATGCTTCTTTTGCTAACCTCAGCTTGTTGGGAAAATCCATACTAAATTGGGATCTCGTATTCACATCAAAGTTATTTGAAACAGGTTCCAATTCTGTCAAAGTCCAATTGGTTGACTCCAAGAAGCATTTTCTTGACACAAACGTCTGGAAGCAGTTTTCTAGTAGACGATGGGTAGAAAATATGCTTCACTTTGGCTAAAGTGGAGAGGACAGTATTTCATCCTTTTTTTCTACTTCTTACCTGGTCACTGTGGTAATATCCTTGTCAATTGGAAGTTTAGGTCATTCTTGCTTGTTTCTAGGTTACTGTGAATGCCTCTGTGAAATAGATGACAGGTGAAATGCTAAGGAGTATATAACATGAATCCATTCTGAATTCCTATGTCTCAAAATGGAGTATTTGTTATCCTAAAACATTAAGAACGGCGAAATATCAAAAAATTGTCCATAATTTGTTATTCAATTTAAATACAATTTAAGGCCATCAATGTTAGAGTTTGACACCATTGGACAGTTTTATGATGGAGATTGCATGTACTCTGTACAATGGCTCTAAATAAAATTGGTTATTAATTGTAGAAACTGCTATCATAGTGATAAAGCTTTGTTTTACAACAGTTTGAAATATTTTCCTGGATCTTATTTTCAGTGAAGAACATTTTATACATACTAAACGTAAGAAATGTCACTATCAGCACTGAGGTTTAATGAATATTTTCATTTGCCATCTTGTAATATGAATTATTTTGTCAGTTCACTTACCATACAACACAGCTGACCATGAGATAGCTTCTATTC
The DNA here is from genome assembly GCA_024137785.1 of Ginglymostoma cirratum. Taxonomy (NCBI): domain Eukaryota; kingdom Metazoa; phylum Chordata; class Chondrichthyes; order Orectolobiformes; family Ginglymostomatidae; genus Ginglymostoma; species Ginglymostoma cirratum. The sequence continues at coordinate 69,021,979 of JAHRHZ010000012.1, read as the reverse complement.
ACTAAGCTGCAGAGTTTCATAATTATTACTATGACAATATAATAACTTCATAGTTCAAGAAATTCTATAATTGGAAATTATTCTAATACCAGGGATGCTGCAGTGTATACTATTGTCAGCAATCAGATGTCAATGCATGAGGGAAGTATTCAAGTGGAAACCACAGAGCTGCTCAGCTAAATGCATTTTCAGTAAAACAAGCACTTTTAAGACCTTTGTAAATTTTATTTTAAACAACTACTTAATTTTAATGATAGTGCTGTCAAAAAAGAGTTTATATGTGAACATAAATGCTCATACAATTACAAACTTTTTTTTGTTTCCTTATGGCACTAGATCACCAATTATTAGAATTGTAGTCCCCTCAAATAAACAGAAATGAATCATTCAGTTTCTGCACTGGAACAGCAGACGTTAATGTACTTGAACAGCCAAGCTATCAATGAGCTGTCATTAACATACTAATGAAAGCAAGAGATTAATGTGATGAATATACCACTAAATATACATTCAGTCATATTCCATAGGCCACCAACTGGTATGAAATAAGTAAAGGAACAAACTTGCAAGGAAATTACAGAGGTTACAGAGTAAAAACTGCAAGTAGTTATAAGGTGGGAATTCAATTATCCTAATACAGATCAGAAAACCATAGCGACAAGGACACTGAAGGAAACAGATTATGAAGTGTGTTCAGGAAAATGTTATGGCTCAGTATGTTTCCAGTCCAAAGAGGAAACAGGCATTGCTAGAAGTTATTGTGCAAAATGAGGTAAATTAAAAGTATTAAATGTCAGCAAGGAAACATTTAGAGGACAGTGATCATCGTAACATATGGTTTAGGTTTGCTATGGAAAAGGATAAGGAGAATTCCAAAATGAAAATAAGTGACTAAAAAGGGCCAATTTCAATTGGGTCGGAACCAATCTGGCTGAACTAGATTGGAATTAAACATTAGCAGCAAAACTGCAATTGAACAATATGCTGAATTTAAAGAGGAGATGGCTTGGGTACAGTTAAGGTATATTCACATGAAAGGGATAGGTGGGACACACAAAGCCAGGGCTTCCTGGTGATGAAAGACTTGAGAGTAGGATGAAACTGAAAACGAGAGTCTATGACACGTATCAGTTTAATAAAACAAGTGAGAACCAGGTTAACTATAGAAAGTTCAGAGACGAAATGAGAAAACAAATTAGAGAATCAAAGAGGAAGTACAAAAGAGACTGGCAACTGACATAAAATGGAAGTCGAAGTCTTCTACAGGCATATAAACAGTAAAAGGACCAAATAAGGGTGCAGCCAATAAGGGGCTAAAATAGAGATTAATGCTCAGAGGAAGGGAACATGTCGAATATGAACTGAATACTTAGCATCTGACTTTAACAAGTATGAAAATGCTGTCGAAGTCCTGGCCAAGCCAAGGGTTAAGACATTAGATAGGCTAAAGAAATGATAAAAAAATAAGGAATTGGAAAGACTGGCTATACTTAACATTGGTAAAGAAAATTGATAAAAGTGATCTATTGATAAAATTGATAAGATAATTGATAAGACCAGATGCATCTTAGAATACTGTGAGAAGTGGAGTCAAAATCGTGGAAGTACTGACAACAATTATCTATTCTTCTAGAAATATATCTGAAACTCATATAGCTTTGGTAATAGTTGAATTGATACTCAGCTTAGATAATAAAATTCCGGGCTTGGTGTTTCAATTAACTTAGCTGCACCATCATCAGTCGCTAAAATTAGATTTAACTCCATTGGAAACCTTGATTGGGGAGTGAATTTCACATGATATCTTGGACAATTATTGAGAATTCTGCTCAGTGTGTCACCAATAGCGTTATTAGTCATCAATAGCCTACTAGTCATGGGATAGAAATGTGTTGCACTTCAACAGACAACAACTGTCCACTCTAAATATTAAAATGATAGTAATTACATGATTTCAGGGTCAAAGAGGTGAATAAACAGAGGGTGGAAATCATGCCCAACTTGCAGTAATGGAGTGAAATCACAGCAATTTTGAGCTCAAAGAAGCATGTGTTTAGAATATCATAGTGGGTATAAGTTATGGTCTAAAAAGAAAGGAGAAAAAATAGAGTTATCCAAATGTTCACTGACAGCAAAATAAGGCTAACAAAAATATTACCGCGTTACAATTATTTAAAAAAGCCGCCTTCTTGAAGCAATATTTGGAATCTTTGGATATAGTTCTCCAGCCAGGGAGAAATGCAGTTTCTTGTTCATCAGGGTTCAAAAGCAAGTTAAGCTTTAATATTAATTTAGTTGGCAGTGTCCAACAGATTTAAATTTAAATCTGAATTGTGCCTCTAGGTTTGTTTCAGGCCATCTTTCACTGAGGCTTTCAGATTAATGTTAAGGTAAGCCCTTTGAAAACAATATAAAACTGCTGTAAGAGAACAGATTTACGTTGGAGCTACAGCTAAGATTTTGCCTTGGAAGATATTTATCTATTGACATTAGCTTCCCATCAACACAAACATGTCTCTCTATATACATGCTTCTGTATGTGTAGCATATGTCATTGACTATTGCCAAAACACTATCCTTTCTACAAACTAGTTTAATGTAAATATAATAACTGCTCACACATGTTTTTAACATTTTAAAATCTCATATGATAATGGGTCACATTTCTGCATGGGAAATTGCAGATAAAAGTAAAAGAATTTTATTTCAGGTTTTACAATTTGGATAAGTCAGACGCATCAGACACATTCCTCTATGACTGTCAGTAGCTTAATTTTCCACAACAGAAATTGTTAAATCTGCAGAAAGCTAGTTAGAGTGCACATATTTATTGCTTGTGATTAATCACAGACACCATCGTATAACGTTTGATTGTAGCTCATTCAATACAACTGGAGTTGGTGTGTAAATATAAAACTATTACCTGCTAGCTTGTCAACAGTGAAAGGTGACATTTATTCCAGTAAGGAAATAATTATGTGCAGAAGTCTACATTTACACTTATTTTGCAAATAATTAGGAAATGCGCCCAGTCACAAAGACCATGTAATGCATTTTTCTAGAAACTGGTTATAATATGCTTGCTAAACAAAGTACTTGTGGGCAATAATATCTTCAGTTTAGGCACTGAGTATCTTCCCAATCTTACCAGTATACAATTTACCTCTTTACTGGGGGAAAATACTTGAGACATTGGTGCCATTGCCAGGAAGGTTGAGGAAGTGCTGTCAATACCAGGAGTGCCCAGAAAAGAGTGACCAGAAGCTGAAATTAGCCACTCCTCCTGTTTTGCAGGGCACAATTCTGCTTCCTTGCTGACCTACAAGGAACATGATCTGGTAGAAACTCCAGCCACCTTGTCCACCTCTCTTCCTTATCAATGAACAGAGCTCATGGATGAAGTGATTGCATGTTAAGTGGTGTACATCTCTGACAGCCACTGAGTTGTCTGCTGGATCAGACCTCCCATGAGGATCACCAATTAATCTATGGAAGAAACCATGCACACACATGCCTGAGACATGCAGCCCTCATGGTCTGGATGGGCTCCTCCATCATCTGTGCATGGATGTGCCTATCCTGTAACAGCTCTGCCAGGTATTCCATTACCTCTCACTGCAGTAGCAGCAGTTGCCATGTGGTACCATCTGAAAGGCACATTCATCAGCCTGGAGCTCAGCATTGCCTTGGTCTTCAACAACGCCTTCCCCTGTCAGTAGCCTCAACTGGCAAAGTCTCTTTCAACTGCTCAGGCCTGACAGGGATGTCCTCACCTGCTTGTGACCCTGAATCTAGTCAGGAACTTATTCTCATCGGATTTAGAAGATCTGCAGCACTTCACAACTATTCTATTGGCACAGATAGCCCCAGTTTTCTTTTGCATTTACATTGTACAACTGGGATTTGGATGAGAATTATTATGACATTGAGTTAGCTAGAGTGGATGAAGGCTTAATGAAAAAGAGAATCAATGTTGTAAATAAAAAGCAAGAAGCAGCTGAGCCATGTGGCACTCAGATGAGTGGAAGCTTGGGAGTGACAGAAAAAGAGAGAATGTTTAAAAACAAAGGCTCTTCTGATGAAGAGTTGAGATTCAAAAAGAAGGTATAAAAGCTAGCATAGGGCATTTTACCTGAATACTCATAGAATTCGAAGCAAGGTTAATGCACTGACAGCACAAATCATCGTGGGTGGGTATGATTTAGTGGCTATGACAGAGACATGGTTGAACCATGGTCACCACTGGGAGTTAAATATGCAGCAGTATATCAGACCACCCAGAAGGACAGTCAGGAAGGAAAGGGGTGTGGTGTAGTTCTGATATTTAAAGGTGCCATCAGGGCATTAGTGAGAGATGATACAGGTTCCATGGAGAAAAAGATTGAATCAATGTGGTTGGAAATTAGAAATAGTAAAGGGAAAATGTCACTGATTGGCATAGTCTGTATGCCACCAAATAATTGCATCATGGTGGGGTGGGCAATAAACAAAGAAATAACTGATGCATGTAAAAATAGTATAGCAATTATCATGAGGGATTTTAATCTACATATTGATTGATCAAACCAAGTCCGTCAAGGCAGCTTTGTGGAGGAAGTCACAGAATGTATTCGCAATAGTTTTCTCAAACAGTACATAATGGAACCTACGAGGGAGCAAACTATCCTAGAACTGGTCCTATGTAATAAGACAGGAATAATTAATGATTTCATTGTTAGGGATGCTCTCAGGAGGAGTGATGACAATATGGTTGAATTTAAAATACAGATGGAGGGTGAGAAGGTAAAATTCTATACCAGTGCCTTGTGCTTAAACAAAGGAGACTACAATGGGATGAGGGAGGAGTTGGCTAAGGTAGACTGGGAGCAAAGACTATATGGTGAGACAATTGAGGAACAGTGGAGGGCTTTCAAGCAATTTTTCACAGTACTCAGCAAAAGTACATACTATTGAAAAGGAGCTGTAGGAAAAGGGATAATCGGCCATGGATAACTAAGAAACTAAAAAAAGGTATCAAATTGAAAACATACAAAGTGGCAAAGATTAGTGGGAAATTAGAGGATTGGGAAATCTTTAAATGTCAACAGAAAGCCACGAACAAAGCTGTAAAAAAAATTTCCTGCCCAGTGAAGCAGTCGAGGCTGCCTTGTTGAATGCTCTTAAGGCAAAAATAGATAGATGTTTTGAATAGTAAAGGAATTAAGGGCTTTGGTGAGCAGGCACGTAAGTGGAGTTGGGTCCATGAAAAAGATCACCCATGATTTTATTGAAAGGCAGAACATGCTCAAGGGGCCAGGTGGCCTGCTCCTGCTCACATTTCTCATGTTTTTACAAGGCTTTGGATCATACTGCTGTCCTACTTTTCCAGTAATCGGGAATCTGAAATCAACTTACTTAGCCAGTACAAATTGCTTCTAGAGGAGCTTTGAAACATTAAAAATACATTTAAGATGTTTGAGAAGAATGTTTAAGAAAGATGTTTAATCTGCAGGGGAATGCTCTGACACTTGACCCTCTGAGGAACCATCCTCTTCCAAAGAGATGGGAGGCAAGCTGCACTTTAATCTCTTCACCTCTTTCTGGTTTGGCTTAACTCTAGCCTGCATGTGAGAACGTAAACATGGATAGGTTAACAACTTACAATTTCCTCACATCAGCCATGCTTTCTATAGCGCTGTTTGTGCTCAGTAGTGGAGAACAAACCTAGTGCATCTCAGACGCCTCCTGTCTTGCCATCAACAATTATGCAGCCTCCCTGATGACCTGTAAACTCCAAGGGCTCCTACAAATGTCAGGGTCAGATTGTGTCACTTAACATCTAATGACACAGTTTCTGCTGTCACCAAAGGGACATTTAAGACTAAATTCAGCCCCTGATTCATGAAGCATATGTAACTTCAGAAAATGTAAACATTTTCCTTTTATATACATTTATAGTTTTGCAGCTTATTCATTATAAAAAAAAATTGACAAAAGGAACTTTCCATACTGATGCTTCCGGATGGCCACACAGCTACTTTCAAAAAAAGTGTGGCATGGTGTAACTAAAATCTCCTTCCCCAATTTGGAACAGCACCGCTTGCTGTTTCAATCTGATGCTGTTATTGTCCATATTAGCCAAACTCATGCTCTTTTTGAATAAAGTGATTGGCACTTTAACAACAATTAATGTGGACATTTGGATAGCACTGCGTTCTGGGCTCATTGCCAGTGGAATTCACTTTAAGACAAACTGATCTTGGGCTTTGCTGTCAGTGGAAGGAGAACATGTGTTTCAGCTATCAAATTTAGTCCATGAGTTGAAATAACATGTTTCTAATTCGCAGTGGCATTGAAACTCCCAAATTCTCATTCTTCCATTAATTGAGACACTGCAGAAAGTTTGTGAATTTATGTTACATTATCTCGAGCCCACTTTGGGAATCTCGCAATTCCAAATGAAACAATTCCAAGATTTCACATCTATTGAAATCACTACAATTTCATAAAGTCTACCCTTACGTGTTTTAAAATGTTCAATATATTATTCTACATAAATCAGTAAGCTGTTTTAAACCACTCTATAACCATACTACTAGCACAAATAACCCCTATCTATCTTTTTGCATCTTCATTACATGACTGCATTTTGGATGAGAATTGTTACAAGCGAAGGCTTTGGATCATGACTGTTCTCTTACTTCTCAAGTGATTTGGATTCTACAATCAATTTACTTAGCCAATACATATTGTTCCTAGGGGAGCTTTGAAACATTAAAAATACATTTAAGATATGTAAGTAGAAAGTGTAAGAAAGATGCTTAAGAACGTGTTAGAAGGAGGAATTCAGAATTATTACAGAATGCAAACCCCAAAACATCAAAAATACAAAACAGAATTTGATTTATTCATTCACAGTAAGCCAGTAGATTCTTGCCAATGCACATTTTGTCTAGCTTGACTGGTTCCTGCTGCTGCATTATATTCATCTGCATTTATTGAGAACTCCATGCATTGACGTTATATATGATGGCAAGTGTATGGTAATTATACAAACATAGAACCATAGAAACATTTATCAAATAATTAATGTGCGACTCTTTAGTTCTTTGTTAAATATTGAATTTAAGGGAGGGATAGTTGCCTCGCCAGATTCTTTGGACAGGTTCTCATCTGTGAGCAAAATCATTGTTTACATGCAACAGCTACCACACCCGAGTAAACCACGTTGACTGGTGACCCAAACCAGTTGAGGATGGCCACAGGTCTCCTACCATCAGCCATTTGTCTACTCTGGCATGTGAAGACTGATTCCAGCAGAATGGCCAAGTAAGACCAAGCTGAGGTCCAACAATATTCAAAATGGGTCAGCACCATCTTTTGGAATGCATAGAACTAGACAAGACACAGAAGATATGGTCACTTACTGAACTTGCAACTTTCTAAAACTATCAAGACCCATCTTACTAAGATAGGTCAGGATGAGACAATGAGGCTGACCATGTGCAACTCTCCCTCACACTAACCTAATTCACAGGCAAGGCTTTTCTTTATTTTTATTTTTCTCAGCTTGAGATTGCACTTTAACACTGGTATATCTGTCTTCAATCTCCCACTCATGTACAGTCCTGCTGGTCAATATCCATTATATAAAGGAGCTGCTATATAGTTGAGGAATGCAATTCCCAACCTGCATTCTTTGACATTGGTGATGTTGTGCTTTTGATCATCCTCTCTGCTTCTCCATTTGAATGAGGATGAATTGGAGAACTTGTCACTTGGTTGATACCTGCCTCTGAAGTGAACTTCCTGAATTCCTCATTCACAAGTTGCGGTGTGCTATCAGAAATTATCTCCATTGGGAAATTAGTTATTACCAAGTCTCATTTCAGTGTTTCAATCTTGATTCCACTGTGGCTGAATGAAGTCATGAAAGGTCCATCCACTTTTAGCAGTAAACCAATAGGATTAAACGTTTACATTGAAGTTGAATAAATCCATACTAGTCTCTCCCATGGCCTTGCTGAAAATTTTGAAGTCATTAACAGTCTTGCTGGCTTTTGACTGTTGATGGCACGTGCATCAGATGACGAGTCAAAATTTACTTCTTTTGAAATTGCTTGGTGACTGTACTGACTGTTGAGCTCTGCATTTTGCAATTCCTAAATGTCCCTTGTGGAATTTTTGTACAACGTCTTGCCTCACTGACTTCGGTATAACTATTTTATGATCACATTAGGTGCTCATCATTAGGTGTTTCACAACTATGAATTGTTACTTTTGTTTGGGATAGCTTTTCAATACTTGATTTGTTCGTTATCAGTTAATGCTCTTGACGTGAAGTATATTGGCTTCCTGGTTCCATCAGCTTGCAAATGAATGAGGACTACCCTTGATCTTGTGGACAAAATGCATCTGGATAAATGATCCTGGACTACAGTGAACTAATAGGTTTGTGAGGAGTAATTGTCCTTAACCTTTGGAAAAACTCAGGTTGTTCCTGAATCCTTAGCAATTCTGGCCTTTCTGCAAGAGCTCTCTTATGGATTGAATGAAACTGACTAAGTTCAAGACAAATTTTCCCAACTGGTTCACCATGTCTACGAAGCACTGTCCATTATTTATGAACAGTGCTGGAAAATCATTTCTGACCCTTGACTTTCAGTGATGCTGAAGGACAGCTTGTTCTTAGATTTTGCGTCCCAAAAATGTGATTATTGCTTTTGATAATTGATGCTTCCTGTTGTGTGTAGGCCTGCAATCTGTAAAAATGTCAAGTCACCATGTTCCTACCAGATTATCATGTTCCTACCCATTAGCGACAGGTGGTTTAACCTGAAGGTCTCCATACCTCAGACAAGAGGCAGTGCTGAGAAGGTACAACCTTCAGCCAGTATGAGAATCTAATCAACACTGTTAGTATCAGTCTGCATCACAAACCAGTCATCCAGCTAAGTGATCTACTAACACATTTAACATTGCTCTGATCCTACTGTTATTTTTCATTTTGTCTGGCTAGGATGTCTTCCAAATGGCAAATGATTCCTTGTTTTCCATCAAGAATTCTTGATGTCACTCTCTGAAAATTCTGAAAGGAAGACAGTTAAAACAATATGATCTGAATGCTGTTACGAATACAATCAGCAATCTTGACTAGTAGTCTATGCTGCTTTCATATAATTTTATGACGAATGTGTTTCCGTGAATTTGTGAGGGCTTGCTTCGAATGATGAAATTGCACAGTGTTTTCTTCACATTCCTTTGTTTAACTAAGCAAAGTCCACACACAATCTTAGTTATCCATTTGTTTTGTAAGCTGCTACTGGTCCTGAGCACTGTTAAGTTGGTTGTATAACTGGTGATATGATCCCATTTTTTATTGTGTTGTATAACTTAAATTTCACCTTTTGCAATGAAGGATGAGGAATTTTCTTTGGTACATACAGGCAGATGGGCTTAGCCATAGAGTCATAGAGATCTACAGCACAGAAAAAGACCCTGCATCTCAACATGCCCACACTGGTCAGCCACCTATCTTTTCTAAATCCCATTTTCCAACACATGGCCCATAGCCTTGTATGCTTGGCATCGGAAGTCCACATCTAAATATTTCTTAAATGTTATGAGGATTTCTGCATCTACCACCCTTGCAGGCAATGAGCTCCAGACTTCCCCCACCCTCGGATGAAAACATGTTTTCTGAGGTTTTGGAGTAGATCTGTAGCTCGGGTTGTGGGCGTTGAGGTTGGTCGGCTCGCCGAGCTGGTTTGTTGTTTTGCAGACATTTCATTACCATGCTGGGTAACATCCTCAGTGCAGCCTCCGATGACGCTTCAGTGTGTTTTCCCGCCTGGTTTTTAAGCTCTAGGGTCCATTGAGATGGATTGCCTCACTTCCGGTTTTCCTTCATAGTGGAATGTATATGGGGTCCAGTTCAATGTGTTTATTAATAGCATGCTTTGTGGAGTGCCATGCTTCCAGGAATTCTTGTGCTTGTCTCTGCCTAGCCTGTCCCAGGATCTTGGTGTTGTCCCAGTCGGAGTCGTGGTTCTCCTTGTCCATGTGGATTGAGATTGGTCGCCCTTTTTGTAGCCAGTTGGTGTTCATGTATTCTTATTATTAGTTTCCTTCCTGTTTGTCCGATGTAGTCTTTCTCGCAGTCTCTGCAGGGGATCTTGTAGATGACATCGGTCCTATCCTTGGCAGGGAGTGGGTCTTCAGTTCAGGTGAGCAGTTGTCATACGGTTGACGTGGGCTTGTGTGCCACTCTGATGCCCAGCGGTCGTAGGAGTCTTGTGGTGAGTTCTGACGTGTTCCTGATGTAGGGTAGTGTGATGAGTGTGTCAGGGCGTGTAGAATCTTTCTGATGCTGTTCGTGTAGGCATCTTCTGACCCAGTTCTTTGAATATCCATTATCCTTGAACAATTGGAAGAGGTATTCTTCTTCCTCTTGGCGTAGTTCCGTGTTGCTGCAGTGTGTTGTTGCCCTTTTAAATAGTGTTTGCACGCAGCTTCGTTTGTGTGTGCTGGGATGGTTACTGTTGAAGTTCAGTACGTGGTCTGTGTGTGTGGCTTTTCGGTGTACTTTCGTTTGCAGGTCCCCATTTGTCTTGCGCTCTACCATGACGTCCAGGAATGGGAGCTGTTTGTTCTTCTCCTCCTCTCTGGTGAATCTTATTCCGGTGAGGGTGTTGTTTATGAGTTTGTGTGTCTCTTCTAATTTGGTCTGTTTAATGATGACAAAGGTGTCATCTACAGTTCCACAGTTTAGGTTGGGTTTGCAGAAGAGCAGTCCTTTCCAGTCTTTGCATCACTGCTTCTGCTATGAGTCTGGAGATAGGTGATCCCATGGGTGTCCCGTTGATTTGCTCATATGTTTGGCCATTGAAGGAGAAGTGGGTGGTCAGGCATAGGTCCAGTAGTTTAAGCATGTCGTCCTTGGAGGTGGTTTCACTGGGGTCATGTTCTTGTTCAAGTAGTGTTGTCATGTTTCCCTTGCTAGAGGTATCTCTATTGATATGAATAGGGCAGTGACATCAAACGATATCATGGCCTCTTCGTCCTCTAACTTTATGTCTTTGATGGAGTTGAGGAATTCTTGGGCTGAGTGGATGGAGTGGGGTGACTTGTTGACTAGGTGCCTGAGTCTTCTTTGTAGTTGTCTGGCTAATCTGTGCGATGGAGTGCCTGGTAGGGAGACTATGGGTCTGAGGGGGACTTCCCTTTGTAGACCTCAATCAGGTCCCCCTCAACCTCTGTCTTTCTAATGTAAATAATCCTAATCTGCTCAATCTCTTTTCATAGCTAGCGCCCTCCATACCAGGCAACATCCTGGTGAACCTCCTCTGTACCGTCTCCAAAGCATCCACATCCTTCTGGTAATGTGGCGACCAGAACTGTATGCAGTATTCCAAATGTGGTCGAACCAAAGTCCTGTACAACTGTAACATGACGTGCCAACTCTTGTACTCAATACCCCGTCCGATGAATGAAAGCATGCCATATGCCTTCTTGACCACTCTATCGGCCTGTGTTGCCCCCTTCAGGGTACAATGCACCTGACCATCCAGATCTCTCTATACATGAATTTTCCCCAGGGCTTTTTCATTTACCGTATAGCACATGAACACCAACAGGCTACAAAAAGACATGACCAATACTCACTCATCTCAATCCACATGGACAAGGAGAACCATGACAGGACAACACCAAGATCCTGGGACAGGCTAGGCAGAGACAGGCACGAGAATTCCTGGAAGCCTGGAACCCTATATACATTCTACCACGAAGGAAAACTGGAAGTGAGGCAAACCATCTCAACAGACCCCAGAGTTTAAAAACCAGGCGGGAAAGCACACTGACGCTTCATCGGAGGCTGCACTGAAGATGTTACCCAGCATGGTAATGAAACGTCTGCGAAACAACAAACCAGCTCGGCGAGCCAACCAACCTCAAAACATGTTTTCTCACATCTCCTCTAAACTTCCTGCTCCTTCCCTTAAATCAATGCAACTGGGTCATTGGTCCCTCCACTTGTACCTTTAAGTTAATGGTCTAGAATCTCTATTAAATAAAGGCAAAATTCTGTGGATACCAGAAATCTGAAACAAACACAGAGAATGCTGGAGAAACTCAACAGGTTTGCCAGCTTCTGTGGAGAAAGAAACAGAGTTAACAAGAAGAGTGGCAAGAAGAGTCTAGTATGATTCTTCTGCAAACTGCAAGGTGTTGGAAAACTTTTTTTTATTTCAACAGAGAAACTGGGAGAATGAAAGCCCACTGACTCCCGAATTTACCTCGACTACTTCTCCTCACACTCTGCTTCCTACAAGAATTCCAATCCATTTTCTTAGTCTCTCATTCTCTGTTGCATCTGTTCTGATAATGCCACCTTCCACCATACCCTCTCCAACATGATTTCCTTTTCTCCTCAGTTGAAGATTCCACTGCCTCCATGACTTTTGAAAGGATCTTCAGCCATGTCTAACACATTTCTTGCACTTTGGCACTTACCCCTTTCCCTCCTTCCAAGAACAATGATCGGGTTCCCAGGTCCTTCCTTCTACTTCACTTCCTTCTACTCATCTTCCACGATTTCTGCCGTCTCCAGCAGGATGCCACCACCAAACACATCTTGCCATTCCCTCCACTGTCAGCATTTTGCAGGAATCATTCCCTCGTGACACCCTGGTCCACTCCTCCATCCTCCTAATGCTACCTCACTCCCTTCTAGTTCCTTCCAGTGCAATCACAGAAGATGCAACAGTTACCCATTCACCTCCACCCTACTCACTGTCCAAGGTCCCAAATGAACCTTCCAGATGAAGCAACACATTTTTCTTGCAGTTCTTTCAATCTAGTCCATTGCATTCACTGCTGACAGTATGGTATCCTTTACATTATCAGGACCAAATGCAAACTTGGTGACCACTTTGTGGAACGCCTCCTCCACTCTGTCTGTAGGAATGACCTCACAGGTGCTTGTCCTATCAATAAACCATCTTGCTGTCATGCTAGTATTTCTATCCTGGGCCTGCTGCAATGTTTTAGCAAAGCACAATACAAGCTTAAGGAACAATACCTCATTTTCTGCTTAGGCACTTTACAGCCTTGAGATGTCAAGACTGAATTCAATACCTTCAGAAACTAGCCACATTTTGTATGTTCACCATTTTTCTTGCAGTCTACTTCCACCCCCACCTCCTACCACCACCACCATCAGCCCCCCACCACCTCCCCCCCCCACCCCCCCATTGACAGTTTTGTTTTGCCTGTGTCTTGACTACCTTACATTTAGGAGAAAGGACCAATTCTCTCCCTTCCAAACCTTAATTGAAATCAATTTTACTTCTCTTTTTCTTGCCATTAACAACCTTTTTGCATTTTACACTGGGCCTCTGCCTCTGCCAAAAGTATAAAATAAATTTCCAAAATCTTTTAGTTCTGAACAAGAGTTATAGTGGAATTGAAACATTAACCTTGTTTCTCTCTCTATCGTTGCAGGCAAACCTGCTCAGTTTCTACAGCATTCCCTGTGTTAGAATCTCTATTGACTCTCTTTGACCTTACCTAGGAATGCTGGTTTAGTTTTTTTTTTTGTTCTTGATTTTTTAGATTATTTCTTTTCCAAATGATTTCCATTTGTCTGGAAATTTTCCCTTGGATGGTGATTTCCTCTATTTCTGAGTGTGCTGATGCTTTACAGTATGTTTTGAAGAGCCCCAATCTCTCACACTGATAGCACCCAGCTCCCCCTGTTTGGCACTTGCGTTATGGCATTGCTTTGACCCACTCTTTGAACAGCAGAATATGGTAAGTGATGTTGATTGTCATTCTTTTGGCATTTTTATGGGCTTTCTGGAAGGTGACAATGCCATCTCAGTGCCTATGTATTTGAACATGTCAGAAGGCTCTCCGTGATTCTTGGAAGAATGCATTAATTTTGAATCTTTGCTTGAGAAGCAATGAACTCCTTTTAGACTGAAGGCAATCAGACAATTTCTTATCCCTGATGCTTACTATGATGCAATCTCTAATTAACCTGCACTAGCAAACATCGCTTGAGAACTCCATGCAACTCAGTCTAAAATTGGTGGGATGTATATGATATCTCAGAAACACATAGCAGAAGCAACTGCCAAATAAATAATGTACATCACTGATCGTGTTTCTAATTAACGTAAGCAACGTTTATTTTACCTGATGTAAAATTTCAAATTTAAACAATAGAAAGCATCCCCTCAACTCCCAGTCTGGACGTGTTTAGCTTTTGTCAAACTCATGCCATTCATCTATATGCTGGGCCTAAATTTTCACTGCCTGGAATTTCCCCACATATTCAGCCGAACTATTTTGTTTGCATACTGCCATTTCTTTTCAGCAATGTTGATTATTTGGCTGCATATTTACAGCAATTTCTAACTTTTTTCTTATTCCCAACATTCATATAATTTCCTTTCTCTCCAGTATAGACACCTCCACTACTTTGTTTCTACTTTACCAGCGGAATGAGGAATGTAAGATAAATTACAGTATTTGAATTAAAATACTATTTCAGTCATTGCTAGATATAATCACTGTGCAGGAGGAAAGAATTTCTAATAAAAAGTATTACTTACTGGAGCAGGGACGAATCTATTTCTGGAAGTTGTTTTATACAATTATTATTAATCTACAATGATAATGGGCACATCAGAATTTGTGTTAGAGGCAGAAATAAGTGATTTTTGGAATGATCACTAAATTTCATCGTTGATGGTATTGCATACTGATCTACCAGCAACTATAGATGCCCATGTAGACAATGATTGCTAATATATGTGTGGAGCTTATAGTTCCATTGTCAAAAACAGAAATATCAGAATTTTAAATCTACGCACCTATTAGCTTAACATCAGTTACAGTCAAATTATCAGAAATAATCATTCAAGACAAAGCAGAGTTGAATATTACTTACAAATGAAAAGACAATAGAAAGGTGCAGCATAGAGGAATGTTGGGGTCCCAATACTTGAATCACATAAAGCTCCCATCCACATTTAATGGGTTATAGGGAAGACAAATGAAATGGTAACTTTTATTTCAAAGGAATTGAAGTTTAAAAATAAGGGAGGCTTGATAACACTGCAGAAGGCACTTGTTATACCACATCTAAAATACAGTGAACAGTTTTGGTTCTCTTTAATGAGGAAAGATAAACTGGCATTGGATGCAGACCAGAGAAGGTTCAATGGTTGATCCTAGTTTCAGAAGGATTTTCTTATAAAGAATGGTTGAGTAGGTTGGGTTTGTAATCATTGGTATTTAGAATGAGAGGAGACCTTATTGAGCTATGTGAGATTGACAATGCAGATATGGTGAGGTTGTTCCCACTTGTGGGAGAGTCTAGGGCTACAATGCACAATCTTAGAGCAAGAACTCCCCCACTTAAGACAGAAATGAGGAACAAATTGTTTTGTCTCAGAGGCTGGTGAATTTGCAGAATTCTTTACTGCAGTGGGCTCTCAAGGCTACGGTCATTAAGTATATTCAAAGCTAAGATAAATTTCCAATCATTGAGGGAATCAATGGTTATAGCGATAAGGCAGGAGAGTGGAGTTGAGCATTATCAGATCAATCATGGTCACATTGAATTGCATTGTGGACTCAATGGACTGAGAGGCCTACTTTTGCTCTTAAATCTTATGGTCTTACACACTGTCTGGCCTGGGCTTGAAGTATCAGAGTGTCTCCAACCAGCACCTGAAAAAGGAGAATGTGTCTTATTAACCTGGTTGCAATTTTTAAGGAAGTTATTAGATTGGTGAATGTAAACAGTGCAATTGACATTGTATGCATGCATTCTGACAAAGCTTTTCAGGCAGTGCCGTAAAATAATCTATGCAGTGCATGAATACCATGGGACTAGGGCTAAGATGTGGAATTAAATAAGGAAGTGGTTGTATTCTTGTTGGTAGAAAATGTTACTAATTGAGGTGGTTCTACTTGGACTTTAGTTGCTGTGGATTTCAGCTGGAATAACTGCTACTCGTGCTCTTCATTACTGTGATCAAAGACCTGGACTAATATGTGGGGGTAACTTTCTGTTGGGCCATGGATAATAATGGTTTGTGTAGAAGTTGGTACCTAATGTTAGAAAAATAGTTCACAAGCAAATGCATATGCAATGTGGAAATGAGCCTGAATCTTGCAGGTGTCATCTAATCCAGGTAAATATACTGTTATGCATGTAAGTAATATTAACATTAAGCATGTATGTGCCATGCAGAATATCAAACATCAAATCATAGCATAGGAAATGAACATAATTGTTATAGTACCTGAATCTTTAAACGTTTATAAGTGCCATTAGAATGCCATTTGCAAAAAGTAAACAAGGGGCTAAGCTTATTAAATATGAAACTAAAAAATACCATGCACCTTTATAAAAGATCGTGGCTAGGCCTCAAACTGAAGACAATCAATTTAATGACTGTTGAACTGTGGTCACCTCACAGTGGGTGGTAAAAGAACCTTCGGAAACAGTCTGGAAAACAGCCACCAAAGTGACATCTAATTTGAGGAAACTGAGCTATCACAATAAATTTAGGGAATTGCCTGTTAAAAAAAAAACTTACATTGCTTTGGTGTATTTCATGTCCTTGTGTCCTTTTGAAGTGTAATCACTACCATCTTATACACATCAATGTGATAATCAGCACGTGATTTTAAAAACTACTACAGAACAACCAAACTGAAATAAGTACATTTGCACAGTACATGGGCTCTGGTCAGCTAGCTCAGAGCAAGTCCCTAGAACGAAGAGACTCTCTGAATCTCCTGATTATACCTGTCAGGCAGGTCTCCCTGATTGGCCCAGGTTAACAGTCCCAATCAAGGATCTCATAGTCAATGAGCTCCACCTCATCCACGTTTCAATCCCCAAGTCCGGGGATGTAGGCCTGTTCTTTCTTGTGTAGCTTTTCTTGGGATGTTTATGTCCCAAGTCTGGTTCTGCTGACTCGGACTGGGACATGTGTCGCTTGTACCGGAACATCACTTGTCTCTTGCACCAAGGGCACATCAAGAGAGTTTCTTCCTCTTCTTCAGCTGGTAACAATATCAAGGCTGCATCCATCTCGAGGTTTCTTCGACACTAGACGGAGGTGGAGAACCCATGGCTTCTAACCACTTTTCTGGCTGTTCTGAGGGACCTGGTATGTTTTGCCCCAGCCTCGTTTGCAAGGTAGCAGTTTTCATGTGATCAACATGTTTGTTTCGAACTGCCTCACCTACCTGACCTTTGTATGTCATGGGACCTGACCTAGCGTCGGCCTCGCCTCGGACCCATGCAGGACCATTCCCTGCTTTCAACACCAGACTTCGCCCCCTGAAATAAACTGTCTCTCTCGCTTAGATGAGGCATGTGGGCAGCATTGGCATTCCTGCTGCCATTTCACCCTCCTTCCAAGTCCGGGAACATCAGGTTTAACGTGGTGCAGTGTCTCCTCTCCATTAGCAATTCTCCTGGAGCAATCCCTGTGCTTGCATGAGGGGTGGTCTGATAATCAAATAGGAACCAGGACAGTTCGGTATCGAGTGACACTGTGGGCTGTTTCTTTAAGCCTGCCTTCAGAGTTTGGACTGTTCTTTCCACCAGGCCATTGGACGATGGATGGTATGGAGCTGTCCTTATCTGCCAAATATCATTCAACATAACCTCATCTAAAATCCCAATACAGATTCCCCGTGTTCTTTAACTGCCAAATAAAATTGATAGCATCCCAGAATTAGGGGAGTCTTGGGTCATAATATTCCTTATCTAACTCTGTCAAATCTTGAAAGGTTTTAGCATGTGGTGCCTCAGGGAAAGTTCGGCTTCTAATAAACAAAAATGCTGCAGGTCCAAAAGCGGTCAGAAAAATGACCCGTTGCTTTTCATCTGCCCCAATGTCATTCGCCTGGAAAAATAATGCATTCTTTCCACATACTGGACCCAGTCTTCTGGCATGATGCCAGAAATGCCTACTCCAACTCAGAGACAACTGTTGTGAGCAAATTTTCTTCAGGAGCACATGGTTTTCTCTCGTTGCCACAAAAATAGCTCCAAGGAAGCAGGTATCCCATTACCAAGTCACATTTTTTATACACATGCACAGCACGAGGACTCTGACTAGCTAATCCAAAGCCAGAACATAGAGTGGGGAGACTCTCTGAATCTCCTGTTTAAATCTGTATGCCAAGGCTCCATGATTAGCCCATGTTAACAACCTCAATCAAGGATCTCATAATCAATGAGATCCATCTGGCCCTCGTTCCAGTCACTACATAAACCACTGTTCACACATTGACCAAATAAACCATCATAAATAAAGTTACTTTCCAGATTCTTGTGAATTTGTAATAAGGACTGACTGAATATAAATGCCAAGACAGCTGATAACAGTAGGTCCTCTGTGAACAAATTTGGTGATAACCCAAGAGTATACAGCTGAACAATGAAAGTCGTAATCAGGCGATTTTATTTAGCCAGTGAGCATAATATAAGAAAGTGCAATCTTTTCTGATTTGAAGAAATACTTTATTATTTTAATTTACAGATTAATGAACACTTGATGCGTCATCCCACATCCTGTATTATACTGACAGTGGAAGGAATCCCATGCAATGTGAGGAGTCTGACAACTTTAGTTATATGAGGTGATTAGTGTCAGGCAAGAGTGGGGTGTGGGGATTTCTATTTTGTCCTCCTGGACCTACCAAAGGTAGCCCTCCTCCCCAAAGGGCATCCCTCTTCCTTTAAACCTACACCCTAGCTTTTTGATCCAAGACCCATTCCTCTCACCCTCCTTGTCAAAACACCTAACTCCTTTCAACTCCTCCTCCCACTCCTTAGACGACATGTCCATCCTGGGCCTCCTGCAGTGCCACAATGATGCCACCCGAAGGTTGCAGAAACAGCACCTCATATTTTGCTTGATTGGAAGATGATTGGATGATTGGAAAATTGCTGTTATAACCCCCTTGTTTAAGAAAGGATCAAGACAAAAGATGGAAAATTATAGGCCGATTAGCCTAACCTCATTTGTTGGTAAAATTCTAGAATCTATCGTTAAGGATGAGATTTCTAAATTCTTGGAAGTGCAGGGTCGGATTAGAACAAGTCAGCATGGATTTAGTAAGGGGAGGTCGTGTCTGACAAACCTGTTAGAATTCCTTGAAGAGGTAACAAGTAGGTGAGACCAGGGAAACCCAGCGGATGTTATCTATCTAGACTTCCAAAAGGCCTTTGATAAGGTGCCTCACAGCAGGCTGCTGAGTAAGGTGCGGGCCTATGGTGTTTGAGTTGAGTTACTGGCATGGATTGAGGATTGGCTGTCTGACAGAAGGCAGAGAGTTGGGATAAAAGGCTCTTTTTCGGAATGGCAACCGGTGACAAGTGGTGTCCCGCAGGGTTCAGTGTTGGGGCCGCAGCTGTTCACTTTATATATTAATGATCTGGATGAAGGGACTGGGGGCATTCTGGCGAAGTTTGCCGATGATACGAAGTTGGGTGGACAGGCAGGTAGTACGGAGGAGGTGGGGAGGCTGCAGAATGATTTAGACAGTTTAGGAGAGTGGTACAGGAAATGGCTGATGAAATTCAACGTGAGCAAATGCGAGGTCTTGCACCTTGGAAAAAAGAATACAGGCATGGACTATTTTCTGAACGGTGAGAAAATTCATAAAGCCGAAGTACAAAGGGATCTGGGAGTGCTGGTACAGGATTCTCTAAAGGTTAACTTGCAGGTTGAGTCCATGATTAAGAAAGCGAATGGAATGTTGTCATTTATCTCAAGAGGGTTGGAATATAAAAGCAGCGATGTGCTTCTGAGACTTTATAAAGCTCTAGTTAGGCCCCATTTAGAATACTGTGTCCAATTTTGGGCCCCACATGTCAGGAAGGACATACCGGCACTGGAGCGTGTCCAGCGGAGATTCACACGGATGATCCCTGGAATGGTAGGCCTAACATAAGATGAACAGCTGAGGATCCTGGGATTGTATTCATTAGAGTTCAGAAGGTTGAGGGGAGATCTAATAGAAACTTACAAGATAATGCATGGCTTAGAAAGGGTGGATGCTGGGAAGTTGTTTCCGTTAGATGGGGACACTAGGACCCGTGGGCACAGCCTTAGAATTAGAGGGGGTCAATTTAGAACAGAAATGTGGAGACATTTCTTCAGCCAGAGAGTGGTGGGCCTGTAGAATTCATTACCACGGAGCGCAGTGGAGGCCGGGACGTTGAATGTCTTCAAGGCAGAGATTGATAGGTTCTTGATCTCGCAAGGAATCAAGGGCTACGGGGAGAGTGCGGGTAAGTAGAGTTGAAATGCCCATCAGCCATGATTAAATGGCGGAGTGGACTCGATGGGCCGAATGGCCTTACTTCCACTCCTATGTCTTATGGTCTTATGCTTGGGAACCCTGCAGCCCAATGGTATCAATGTGGACTTCATAAGCTTCAAAATCTCCCCTACCCCAACCGCATCCCAAAACCAGCCCAGCTTGTCCCTGCCTTCCTAACCTGTCCTTCTTCCCACCTATCCCCTCCTCCCACCTCAAGCCCCACCCCGATCTCCTACCTACTAGCCTCATCCCACCCCCTTGACCTGTCCGTCCTCCCTGGACTGACCTATCCCCTCGTAATTCCCCACCTACACTCACCTTTACTGGCTCCATCCCTGCCTCTCTGACCTGTCTGTCTCCTCTCCACCTATCTTCTCCTTTATCCATCTTCTATCCGCCTCCCCCTCTCTCCCTATTTATTTCAGAACCCCCTTCCCCTCCCCCATTTCTGAAGAAGGGTCCAGGCCCGAAACGTCAGCTTTCCTGCTCCTCTGATGCTGCTTGGCCTGCAGTGTTCATCCAGCTCTACACCTTGTTATCTCTTACTCCAGTCTTACCTGAGGTTTTCAGCTCCTGTTGGCATTGCTGGGACAATAGAGCTTTTTGCCATTTGATTGTTCAGCAGCTTTATAAGACAGGACTTCCTCCCAGGATGGCAATGAAAGTCTCACCTTATACAATTAACATTACTTCCTGCTTTAAATTGCTGTGGACAGCCATCATGGTCTTGATGCGTTCCCCTCTGACTGTTTAGCCAAAGGACTTGAGGCATAGTGCCTAGTAAAATCTAGCCTAATGTCTCTCTGTGTGGCCTGGCATCATTTTGTTTTAATGCGTCTGTGAAATGCCTCGGATGTTTCATTACATTTTTATGTGGTCAAGTGACCATGGGTGCAAAATTAGCCATTCTAAATTGACACGCAGCTGGAGAAATCAGGCCTGAGATAAAATTGGCCTAACTAAGTTAACTTCAGCCAGCAGCTAACGGCTACAGAGAACAGTGGCATTCAAGATCAAAGAGGTTACAAAGGTTCAGGCGGAAGCAGTTGCATCCAGCCCAAGGGTTCTGCATTTGAAAAATATTCATCAGACTTTCTGGCACCTTGACTGTCAGATGATGTCCACTTTATACCTTCCAGCATGGAAACAGTGAAGTGTGTTAATGCAATCCCATTGGATGATTGGAACACAGCTCATGACCTCATTGGCCAACGACCACAGAAATTTCCAGAAGTTCTGAGCAAGTGGGATTAAAATGTATATATGGAAGCTAACCCCTCAGCGAAGGATCGCAGGGAAAACTCACAGCAAGGCTTATGCAGAAGTCAGTGTGGCAACCCAAGAAGACCCAGGAGAAGATCTGCCCTGACCTGCAAGACCCACCTTCATGGACGAGAGCTAGTCCTACTTCGAAGAGGGAGCCGGTGTTAGAGGTCAGCTCAAACACATGGATTGTTGTGGGTAATATGTTTTCTCAGACAAATAGATCTTGATAGAGAGTAAATAATGTGGGAAGTTGTGAAATGCTCACATAGTGTTTTCAATAAGCAGTGTTGTGTTTATAAAATCAAGTTGAACTACAAACTGAATTCTATAACCTGGTATCATGCGACTTCTGACTGTATCCATGCCAATAGACTATGCAGTGTTGATGACACCTTCCATCGCTTTAGTGATGATCGAGAGTATAGTGATGGGGCAGTAATTGGCCAGATTGGACTTGTCCAGTTTTTTTTATGTACAGGTACCTGGGCAATTTTCCACATCATCTTGTAGATGCCAGTGTCATAACTGTGGTAGAACAGCATAGTGAGAAAAACAGCAAGTTCTGGAGCACAAGTCTTCAGTACTATTGCGGGAATGTTGTCAGGGCCCATGGCCTTTGCAGTATCCAGTGTCTCCAACTGTTTGCTGATACCATGTGGAGTGATTTGAATTGGCTGAAGACTGGTGTCTGTAATGCTGGGGACCACTGGATGAGGCCGAGATCCACTCAGCACTTCTGGCTGAAGATTATCTTTTGCACTGATGTGCCAGGCTCTTCCATCATTGAGGATGGAGATATTTGTGGAGCCTTCTCCTCCAGTGAGTTGTTTAATCGTCCACCACTATTTCATGACTGGTTGTGCCAGGACTGCAGAGCCTAGATCTGATCCATTGGTTGTGGGATCGCTTAGCTCTGTCTATCACTTGCTGCTTATGCTGTTTGGGATACAAGTAGTCTTGTTTGGTGGCTTCACCAGGTTGATACCTCATCTTCAGGTATGCCTGGTGCTGCTCCTGGCATGCCCTCTTGCTCTCTATCCTGAACCAGGGTTGATCCCCTGGCTTGGTGATAATAATTGAGAGTGGGATATGCCAGGCCATGGGGACATGAGACGCCTATTTGCGACCTTAGGATGTACATAAGAATAGGTACACATTACTGTTAACTGCATGGAATAAAACAAATCATGCTAGCAGAGGATAAACTGATTCTGTTTATCAAGTTTAAGCTTATTATATCTGTCACGTCTGAACCTGACCCCATCTTGCCTTGCACCATTCCCAGGACAACTCGCCACTCAGCAGGTATCTGCTGAAGGACTGGCATCCCTGGTATCGTTCCATCTTTGGAAGGCTGCTGTGCCCCCAGATGTGCAGTGCCATTGCAAACTTGTCCTGCTTAGCCACAGACAGGTTTTGAATGTACTGGAGAAAGAAAAGATGGCACAGCAATTCTTCAACAGGGTCCAGAATGTCCTGGTCGAGGGAATGGTGAGGAAGAGGCCTGTCATCTTCCCAGAGGACTGGCAGAGGAGGCCATGCCACCAGATCCTGTCAGCCTGGTCTGAGGTCAGTGCCATCCCACAATCCCAAGGAATGGCCAACACTGCCAAAGGACTTCTCTGCTGAGTCCGGGTAAATGCTGTACTGTTCTCTCTGCCAGATCACTATCATTCTAACTCAGCTACTGCACCCACACTCTATCAAGGATCATGCTTTGCCTCTCTCACTACTGCTTGCAACTCCTTCCCTCATTCTCTTTTGCAGATCCCCCCCCCAAGGACTGAAGGCAGAGGGACAGTGGTGCGGGGAATCTGGAGGGCAATCCAGGTGCCCCTTACTCAGGAGATGACAGAGCAGTGCCAGGAGTCAGCTGGAGAAGCAAACACATATACTCAGGAAACTCCAGGCCCTCCACCTCCACCCAGCCTGCCAAACTCTGGCTCTTGCAAGTTGAAGCAAAGGGAGTCAGGAAGTCCCTCAGCAAGTCAAGCCCCTCCGGACATGTGTCCCCAGGGTGGCCCAATAAACCTCCAGAGCCAATGAGCTCCACTGTCATCCTGACTCCCTCAAACCCTGGCTTCAGACTAGGGGAGTGCACTACAACGTAGTTGGGGAGAAAGGAAGAAGAAAACTTATTGAGGACACTTTGATGATGATACATTGTATGTTATTTTGCATATTTTCCTAAATGTCACTGATTTCACCTTATATCTGGTTGTTTGTCTCTTTGTGTAGCCCTGAATGTAACTGTTCGAGCAGAAAGTGAACTTCACGGCAATAGATGAACCTCCGTCAATGGAAGCCTGTCCTCACAGCCTGTTGCATCATCTGGAAACAACAGAAACAAGGCCTATACATGGCAATGGGGGGTGCTGCTGACGCCTTTGGGCGCATCTTACAACATCCTAATTCTTTCTGGGGCTCTCTTTCCAAAGGTGTTGGTGTGAATGGGGTGGTCAGTGATATCTGTTGCAGGGAGATGTACAGCAAGCAGGGGGACATTGCATTAGGTTGGTCAGGACTCAGGGGGTCCAAGGGTGTGTGGCCTGTAAAGTGCACAGTCTGTGTGTAATGTACATTCCCTTTAAAAGCCCCAGAATTCATGGGTCCTGCAAATCTCCTCCCTGACAGGTTGAGTTGCTTACTCTATCCACTCTGAGCGTGGTCACAGCCATTTTCTTCCTCGTTGTGCATTTTTGACTTCTAGCACGATGGAAGGTGACAATGAGCATTTCTTAGCCCGTGACTTTCAGAGTCTGTCTCAAAGTATTGGCAGGACCCCAAATATCTAAATCCCCTTCCTGCTGTTACTTCCCCAAAACCCCCTTGGCATTGCAATGTGCCAGGTTCCCAGCCAATTGTTGATGTGATACTCCTTCCCATAGTAACAGGTCCTCTTCCCCCTTCCCCAAACTCCTTTCCCCTGAGTTTCACCAGACAGAGTTGATTGACTGACTGTAGCCCAGTCCAACAAGTGACATAAATAGACAGCTCCGGATGAGAAATGTTCAGCTCCATTGACTGGTAACTGTTTAATCTCATTCAGGTTACCTCTCTGACTATTTCTGAGTGGAGATTTGCTCAGGCCTCCCTCAGAATTACAGAATCTGACAATTCTTCCATAGCGCAGAACTGTCAGAGGAAGGCAAACCATGCCCCCCCTCTTCCCTCCACCCCCTCACAGCAGTCTGCCTCCGTATTCTGAAATTTAGATATACTGAAAGCCATTTTGAAAGCTGCTGTCAATCCGTAAGTACAAAGGTAAATGTGATGGTAGGGTGCCAGACAGGTAAGGGAGTTGGGCGCCATGTGAATGTGGTATAAGTTGCATTGTGTTCCAGTTGGGGAGGGGGAATTGGATGCCAGGTGTAGTGTGCCAGATGAGTAGGGGTGAGGATGCCATGTAGGTAGAGCATCAATTGCATAGGGTAACACCTGGGTAGAGGGAAAAATGCCAGAAGGGAGTAGGGTGACAAGTGGGTAGGGTGCTAGTGTACAAGGTGGTGAGAAATTGAATACAGTTTTTAGGGGAGGTGGGGCTAATGGGAGAATCAGGTCCAGTAGAGGTACAGGAACAGTGAGTATCCTGAATAATTTGAAAAAATCATTCACTTGCATCAAAAGTTGATAACACAGCAGACAATAGCCCTTCAACATTGCACAAATGTTAGCATAGATTATATGTTTAAATCCTAACACAGACTTTAACTCACAATCTTACTTAATAGTGCAGTCTGAACACCAGTCTGTGTAAAGAAAGCATTTCAATAGTATTTATTTTGGTCATATTACACAACATTGGTTGAGTCGTAGTAATACATGTTCCCATGTACTAAGATTTCAATTTATGCAATAATTTGTAAATGGATACAATTAGCCTCAGCCATATGACAAATTATAGTTATGTAGCTGAATGTTTATTATATATAATACCTGAATCACATACACTTATCATTCATACTCATTTTGCATTCTCGCATTCAACCACTGTCTCAGTCACTATCTCACTCATTCACACTCTCTTACTCAGCCTTTTTATTCAATCAAACTCAGTTATTCGCTCTTGCACACACAATGCTTTACTGATGTATATAGTTGCTCACTCATTCAGTCAACCTCTCTCATTCTTCCACTATGGATCTCCCACTCCTTCACCGTCTTTTACTCAATTGATCTTTGAATCAGCCTTTTCATTCAATCTCACTGAATTTCTTGCTTACAGTCTCTCACTCAGCAACTCCACATGCTTTTCAGTAAGGCCTGAACTTTTGTCATGATAGAGAGGCTCATCCTTGCCTCTGAGACAGGGAGGTTCTTTTTCAAAGAAGGGAAACTACCTCTGGTTGGCTAACATTTATTCTTTAGCCAACATTACTCGAATTGCTTTATCTTGTTTGGTATTACATAACTTTTGTGGGATCTATCTGTGTACACTTTAGCTATTATGTTTCCAGTACAACAGCAGTGGCAAAACGTCAAAGACATTTAATAGACCAGAAGGCATTTCAAAACACTCTGAGACTGTGAACTGCATTATTTACATATAAACCTTTCTATTTTCCTCAAGGATCTAATTTTTCTCTACTTATGTAGTGGATCATAATATTCTGATAATTGGGTAGTTCTTGATTGCAGCAAATGTTAATTCTCTGAAACCAACGGGAAAAAAAAACAAATCCACTTTGACTAATTTTAGCTTTTGAGGTTGGCCTGACCTCTTAGATTTTAATTTTCTTCTCAGAATTGAAGTAACTGATTGATCGTTCCATTTTATTCCTGAGGAACTGAACTGCATTTGACGGCAAAATGTGATGCCCATGTTGAACATCAACTTTGAAGTGAATTTACCCTGAAATTGAATTTAGAACCTATGCATATTAATAATAATTGCACAAAAAGGTATGCAACTGTATTCTTATACAAAGTTGAATGGCATTGTAAGATTAGACCCAGCTCGTCATGAGCATTTTTTAATTAATGTTAACTGGTTATGTCCTAATAATCAGTTTAAACAGCCTATTTTTGTTTAAATTTCAATATAGGTTTTTATTATCATCTCAAGCTACGGTCACAATTATGTGACGAGATAGGGAGCACGTAATGGGGGTAACCATCAGAAATCTTGAGGATGTGAAAGTCCTGCCGAATTTCATGACAGAGCATTGTTATTGTATTTTTGTAATCCAGTTCCCACACAGTAGATTGTCAGATTGACAGGCCTGCTGCCAGGCAGGAAGACCAATGACAGAAGATCACGGTTTCAGATCATTTGGACAATCCCTGAAGATGTGAAGTGTCAGAGCTGCATGGCTGTACTGAAGAGGGAGGTGGCAGTTTGAGGGGATCTGTAGATTCAGGGGCAAGAGATTCAAAATCTGGTGTTGATTGATGGATGTCAATGCTGCTCTTCCTTGTTCCCAATAAATCCTCTAAAAAGTGCCTTCCTTCTACATCCAGCTGCCCTATCTCATTTACCTACCAGGACAAACTGGGTCCACAACAGTTAAATTTCAGGTTTGTTACTGCACGGTGTGAACCTCGTTCAATATGCATTGACCTCATTCTTTAAGACATGACACAGATAAACCATGCAATCTGCTGGTATAAAATAGCAACATGCAACAGCAAATAGCAGCAGTACATGGTAGGCTGAGATAATCTTTCAACATCTTTCATTTTCAACATTACCTTTCATGGTCATCAGATGTCTCAAAGCAATTAAAACCAGATGAAGTACCTTGAAGTATAATCAGTGGTCTCCTGTAGGAAACATGGTAGCCAATTTGCACACAGCAAGCTCCCACAAGCAGCAGCCTGATAATAGCCAGGTCATCTGTTTCTGTGATGTTGTTTGAATGATAAATATTTTCCAGGAATAATAAACAAGAATAAAATCCACACTATTCTTTGAAAGAGTGCCAGGGGAAGCTTTATGTCCTAATTTGTATTATCTATCCCTTTCACCCCCTTACTTAACAAGAATCGACCTACCTCTGCCTTGATAATATTCGAGGACTCTGTTTATACCAAACTGTTAGGAAGAAAGTTTGAAAGATTCACGACTCTCTGAGAGAAATTTTTAAAATTCAGCTCGGTTTTAAACAGTTATCCGTCAAAACATCCCCTCCAAGTCATTTCTCTCTCCATTCATGGGATATGGGTATCACTGAATAGGCCAGCATTATTGCCTATTCCTAATTGTCCAGAGGACAGTTAAGAGTTGACCACTTTGATGTGGGCCTGAAATGCTATTTATGCCAGACCTGGTAAGGATGGCAGGTTTCCTTCTCCAAAGGAATGGGCATTGGAGAAAATCATTTTTTTTTAAAAACTTTGTTACCATAAGACTACTTTTTTAATTCCAGATTTGTATTAAATTCAAATGTCCCCATCTGCTCTCGTGGGTTTCAAACACATATCCCCAGAATATTAGCATAGGGCTCTGGGCCATTAGATCAGCGACATTATCATTGTGTCACCATGTCCCTATCTAACCTGTCACGAGCCCTCAGGATTTTATATAATGCAATCTTACTTTTCTAAATTCTAAGAGGTACAAGCCTAACCATTCCACATAAGACAACCTCTAATTCCAGCTATGAATCTGGTAAAGCTTCTCTGAACTGCCTGCAACACATTTACATCCATCCTCAAGCTGAACAATATTGAGCACAGTACTCCAGATGTCTCACCAATGCCCTGTACAACCTCCCTACTTAAGTATTCAATTCCTCTTATGATAAATTATATCAACATACTGGCTTTCCTAATTACCAGAACCTGTATTATCACCTTTCACAATACACATACAAGGACAAGAGGTTTCTCTGCATCTCAGAACCCTGTAATCTCTCATCATTTAAATAATATGCATATTTTTTATTCTGCCTGTCAAAATAGACAGTTTCACAATTCCCACATTTTAGTCTGTTTGCTAAATATTTGCTCACCCACTTAAACTATATCTTTTTGAAGCGTCCTTATGTCCTCTTCACAAAATAATTTCCTCTCCCTTTGTGTCATCAGCAAATTTGGCAACTGGGCCATCAGTCCCTTCATCTAAATTAGTTATATAAATTGTAAGCAGTTGAGGTCCCAGCACTGATCCCAGTGGACACTCCATTACATTTGCCAATATGTAAAAGACCCTATTTGTGCCTGCTCTCTGCTTTCTGTTAGCCAGCTAATCATTTATACATGCTAATATACTAATCACTATATTGTGAACTTTTACTTTCTGAAATAAACTTTAATGGGGAATATTACCAAATGCCTTCTGGAAATGTTTTAATTTTCAAATATTTCTTCTTAGACTGAAATAAGAAAAGAAATGTTTTAAGCACTAAGGATTGTGGAAAGGTTTGCTGCACTTTCAAAAGCAAACCAATGGCATTTATGTGCTGTTTACACTGCTGTCTCTTCAACCATTGGGGAGATTTAGTTGCAGATGAACTGGCACCAGGAGGTGTGTACAAAATTGGATTTGGCCAGCAACAAGTACCTGATTGGTCCGTGGAGTGATGACAAGCCGTTGATGACAAAGGACTCCTGCCTGTCAACAACAACCTGATGTCAAGTAGCCAAACAGCTTATGAGTCATAAGCCCTTGGACTTTCTCTGTCATGAAAAAAAACCAAAAGCCCTAAGAAAGCCTATTTGCTTTCCTTCACTATTTGTTGTTAAGTTCTAACCAATAATTCAGGGATTTTATAAGTTGTGAATGAGTTGCTCTGTGCCTCTTGCCTGCCAGTAATCATTCCTGGAGAAGATTGACTGAGGAGCATCAGGTCCTGTCAAGCCAAAAGGAACATGTCAGTAAACTCTGTGGATAGAGACTTTTCATCTGCCTCCTCAGGATTCCCCCCATCTATCTTCGGTTTGGGTGGCACAGTGACACAACGGTTGGCACTGCTACCTCATAGTGGCAGGGACCTGGGTCTGATTCCACCATTGGGCAACTGTCTGTGTGGAGTCTGCACATTCTCTCTGTGTCTGCGTGGGTTTCCTCTGGATGCTCCAGTTTCCTCTCACAGCCCAAAGATGTGCAGGTTAGTGGGTTTTGTCGTGCTAAATTGTCCCACAGTGTCCAGGGATGTGCAGACTAGGTGGATTAGTCATGAGGAATACAGGACAACAAGAATAGCGATGGGGAGTTTGTCTGGGTGGGATGCTTTTCAGAGGGTTGGTGTGGGCTTGATGGGCTGAATGGTCTGCTTCCACACTGTAGGGATTCTATGATTCTTTGATTTTGTGGCTAATGGTAACCTCAGGGATTTGATAGTGGTGGATTCCATGAAGATAATTCCATTGAATGTCGAGAAAAGATAAATTCCAAGGGCCTCATAACTTACATCCTGCGTTAGTAAACATGGTGAGTGTGGAGATAATGGATGTATGTTTTTTGTCACCTTCCAAAATTCTGCAAATTCAGGAACAGAGATGGTAGATTGGAGGTTGGCAGGTGTAATGCCACTCATTACAACAGGAGGAAGGGTGAAAAGAGAAAGTTACAGTC
Organism: Ginglymostoma cirratum; assembly: GCA_024137785.1. Taxonomy (NCBI): domain Eukaryota; kingdom Metazoa; phylum Chordata; class Chondrichthyes; order Orectolobiformes; family Ginglymostomatidae; genus Ginglymostoma; species Ginglymostoma cirratum. The sequence goes on along the minus strand of JAHRHZ010000012.1, from coordinate 68,991,849 downwards.
TGATCAACCTAACATCAGTATTAGGTAAAATGCCTGGATCTATTATAAAAGGTGCACTAACTGGATACTTGGAAAACACAGTAAAAAGTCAAACTCAGAATAGATTTATGAAAGGGAAATTACGTTTGATAAACCCACCAGAACTTTTAGAAGACATATCTAGTAGAATAGAGAAGAAAGTATCAGTGGATGGAGCATAGTTTTAATTTCATAAAGCTTTGATAAAATTCCACATAAAACATTATGGTGCAAAATCAAAATACATAGGAATGGTGGAAATACACTGGCACGGAATAAGAATTGGTGAGGACAGAGGAAACAGAAGGTAGGAATATATAGGTATTTTTCAGAGTAGAAGTCAGTGACTTGGGAGTACCACAGGCATCAGAGATTATTCCCTAATTAATCACAATAAATACTAACAATTTGGATGAGGGAGTTAATATCTTTGAGTTTGATGACACAAAATTAGTTAATGTAAAGAGGCTTCAAGCAATTTAAACAAGTTGCCTGAGTTGGCCGATGCATGACAGCTGCAGTATAACATGGATAAGTGAGGAGTTATCCACATTGGTGTTATCCACATCTAAGTGGTGATAGATGGGGAAATGTTTATGTACACTGGAACCTAGGCACCCTTTTACACCAGTCATTGAAAGCCAGCATTCAGATGTAGCAAGTGGTTAGGAAGGCAGGTGATATGCCTTCATTGCAAGATGGTTTGAGTACAGCAGCGAGGCGGTTTTGCTGCAGTGTACAGAACCTTGGTGAGAGCACACCTGGAGCATTGTGTTCACTTTTGATCCCCTTACCTAACAAAAGACATACTTTCCGTAAAAAAAGGGTAAAGGTACATTGAAGCCATAGAAGTTGCTCAGCAAATGTTGACCAAGCTGAATTCTGCAATGGCACGTTTGTCGTATGGGGAGAGATTGGATTGACTGGATCTGTATTCACTGGAGTTGAAAAGAAGGAGCAGGAATCTCATTGAAATGTATAAGACACTCAAAGGTTGGACAGACAGGCTGAAATCCCGCTCCCCCCCCCCACCCACCCCACTCATCCCGGCTTAGGGTACCAGGTCAACAATTCACAATCTCGAAATACAGGATTGAACATTTAGGGCTGAGAAGAGAATAATTCCCTTGACTCAGAGGTTGCTGACCTGGTTAAATTTTCTGTCACATAAGGTGGGGAAGACCAAGTCACTGAACATATCTGAGAAATAATTAGATAACTTTCCAAACACTAAAGGTGTCAGGGGGTATGGGAAGAGAATAGGAATATGGTGTTGAGATAGAGGTCCATTCAGGATCATACTGATTGGTGGAGCAGGCTTGAATACCATTGCCACTATTTTCGATGTTTCTATGTTAAAATTAGATTCTCTCTGTTGGAGAGGGTATTTGCCCGGCAATTGTGTGGCACGGATGTTACTTTCCAATCATCAACTGAAGTCTGGATAATGTCTAGGTCTTCTACATTTAGATATGGACTCCTTCAATAACTGAAGAGTTTGTTACGGTGCTGCACATGAAGCAATCATCAGTGAATATCCTCACTTCCGACCTGATGGTGGAGGAAAGTCATTGATGGGGCAGCTGGAGATGGTTCACTGTTGAACACTCCCCTGAGGAATTCCTGCAGAGATGTCATGGAACTGAGATGACTGACCTTCAGCAACCACAACCATCTTCCCTTGTTCCAGGTACGACTCCAGCCCCTGGTAAAACCAAAACTGATAGTCAAAGAGCAGGTTATAGTTAAGCAAGTGTTATTTGATAGCAATGTTGATGACTCCTTCCATAAATTTACTTATGATTAAGAGTAGACTGATGCATCAGAAATTGGCCAGTTGAATTTATCCTACCCCTTGTGTACAGGTAATTTTCCACACTGTTAAGCCCATGTTGCAGCTGTATTGGAACAACTTGGCTAGGAGTATGCTATGTTCTGGAGCACAATGCTTCAGTATTGTTGCCAGGGCCCATAGCCTTTGTAGTATCCAGGTCCTTTAGCTGTTTCTTGATGAAAAATTGAGTGAATTGAATTGGCTAAAGGCTGGCATTTGTAATGATGGGTCCTCCGGAGGAGGCTGAGATAGATCATTCACCCAGCACTTCTAGCTGAAGGTTGTTACAAGAGATTGAGTACCTTTTGTAACTTTTGTACTGATATGCTGGGCTCCCCCATCAATGCAGTTGGAAACATTTGTGGAGCCTCTTCTTCCAATGTGTTGTTTAATTGTCAGCCATCATTCACGACTGGCTGAGGCAGGACTGCAGATCTTAAATCTAATACATTGCTTGCGGAGTTGTTTAGTTGTCACTACATTATACTGTTTGAATTGTATTTTCACCAGGTAGACACCTCAGTTTTAGGTATTCCTGGTGCTGCTCCTTGCATGCTTTCGTGTACACTTATTGAAGCATAGCTGGCCTCCTAGCTTGATAGTAATAGTACTGTAGGAGGATATACTGGGCCACAATGTTTCAGATTATGGTTGGATATAATTATGCTGCCGTTGCTGGCTTACAACACATCATGAATGTGTGGTCTTTAGTTGCTGGATCTGTTTGAAATCTATCCTATTTACATGGTGGGAAGTTTTTCCGATCTGTTTTTGTATCTCCTACAGGGTCAGATGTCAAGGAGGATAAAATCAAACCAGCAGACCCATCAATGTCACATCATTCAAGTGCACCCTCTGTCAGAAAGATACTTCAAATCAGTTGGCCATCACTTGCAATTAGAAAGGGCCACACTGGGTGACCAGTTCTTCATGAGTGAGCAAGAGGAGGTGACAGCTTGTTGTCTTCCGGGAAGGAAATTCAATAGATTAGGGGTATTCCAGGTTAAGTCACAATATCAAGAAAGAACAATGTCCTTTGTGAAGAACATCTGGGAGGTAAAAGATGGTCTAGCAGAAATGTGAACTACAGATCACAACCAGGATCAACAGCCCTCGAACAAGAGACTAATAGTACTTTCAGGTCTAATGAGTTCTGTGAAAAGTGTAGTCAGAGACTAGGGGGAAATGGAATTGTGGTAAATGTAATACAGCTATGTACATGATTGTATAATGGTTAACCAAGGCAAAAAAGCCAATGTTTCAGTTTCTGAAGAGGTTAATGTTCATGTTACATTGGATCAACCAATTCTACTTATTTCACAAGGGGTAGATGGGTGCAGTAAAGGAGACGGACTTTAGCTTTTAGAGAGAGCCATGTATCTGTACCAGCTCATACATTCCTAGTTATTATGCTTGTCTCCTGGGAAAGTACCCCATGATGGGATGACAGTGTAAATGGTAATGTGGACTAATTGGATCAGCTACAATATTATTGCATGCAAAGCAGACTCTATGCACTGAGTTTTCCACTCCTCCTCCTCATTTGTACGTTGGTTCATATATTCAAAGTTTCATGAAGTGATGCAGAACTTGAACCTTGTTGAGGATTAAAGTGCACTGGCAGCTGCCAGGTTAGTGAGTGCACAGAAGGAAGAAATTTTTGTTAAATTCACAGACCAGCTGAATATTTAGGGAGTTGGAGCCATTCCTGTTAGTGAATCATATGCAAGCTCGGTCAGTGCCTTGATGGGCAGGTGTGTGCAATAGATGATGCCTTCTGCTTGTGGGAATCCAATGATGAAGGCAAAGTCCATACTGCTCCTTGCCTGCAAGGTTCCATCTGTTTATCATTTTATGTGGCATGCAGTTCTTACCAATAAGGTATCAGTGACCTCTGAGATGCTTGAGAGATGCACAATGATCTGGTAGGACACAGACGCAAAGAGGTCCAAGGTCACAGTGATTTTAATGGTTACCAACATTGCATGGTGAATCGTATGGAGAGGTCCGATCTGTTCCACAGTGACCTGGGTCCAAATCTCAGATATTACCTGCCTGGATAGATGTAGTGTCCTGTGGCACCTACTGTCTAAAATTTCCATGTTGTTCCTTCTACAGTTGTGTGCTCAATGCTAATGATACAGCTTCCATTACCTCTTGTCCCACTTTCCAAACCACCCCTCCCACTATCCTCCTTCACCGTAATAATAACTATATTACAGCTACCACAACTCAATGTTCCCTAACTCCCTTTATCTACTCCTGAGAATATTGATTCTTATCTCTGCTTGCCGCATCCCCACATTCTACTTTAAATCCATAACTAGCTGTTACCATGATTGCAGTCAGTTGTATTCACAATGCCACTGTTCCTTTCCTCAACGGCCCCAGAACTAATGGAGCATATACAGAGCAAATAAGTCACATCTGACCAGATAGTAGGGGTCTTCTGGATGGTAGTGCAGACTGAATCTTGGAGAACTACTATCATGCATCATGTAGATCGTTCACACTTCAACCATGGTGAAATGTTTTAGTTGCTTGGATGAAACAATGAAAAAGTAAGAATGCTATAGCTAATGAATTTATAGGAGTGGGATTGTGCAGTTTTGAAAATGCACTGTTAGTGAGTCATTAACAGGGGAAAATATCAGATGGTATGCTAGTTTGTGCTGCATAGTAAGTTCCAAACGAAACATCTGATCAGCCAAAATATTCAAAAGTAGATGACTATCATGAAATTGTTTGGGGAAGAGTCAATACTATTTTTGTTTACTTTTGTTATAATTAAATATTTCACACGGTTTCAGATCAAATAAGATCTGTTCTTGCCCAGCTTGAAAATCTCTCAGATTTCAGACAAATTTATGTTGTAACAGCTGGATATGTGACTTTTTGTTGTAGTTAGACGTATCTTGTACACGCATAGCCGTGCTCAGGCCCTCAACTGCACTTTGTTACTGCAGACACTAAAATAAACAGACATTAATTTTCTAGTGCATATGGAAACCATTTTGACAGTTGGTATAAATGGGATTGGGAACCGACGAATGTGGCAGCCAGTCAGTAATCCAGATGCACATTAAATGTTTGCATTACAGTTCCTGTGAAACTTTTGTTTGCTAGTCTAAATCCCTGTGTAAATCCAGCAAGTTGTAAAAGAACCTTAAATCACATCATAACAATAATTACTTCAATTCATACACTGCTCTGGAATAACGGTGAACAATGTCATGTAGGTGCTCATGTACACTCCTCTTTTGACAGATGAAAGAAATAATAACATTTACATGTGTCTGCAGAAGAGATGTTAACATTTACATTCTTTTAACAGAACTTGAATTTTAATGGAACTGAAATGTCATAAGATCAGTAGCTTCCCAAGATCTACAAAAACTAGGTCTTCTACAAAAGGCCACCTCTGAAGGGCAAGTCATAACTTGCACCCTTCCTTGTTTAACGATTAATACTTCGCTCTTCAAATACTGCTGTAATTCAGCTCATTGTGCTTCAGGTTTTTAAATTACAATGTACAATACCCAAGGGTTGCACCAGTATTATCTACATGGTCTGACATAATAATGGTATCTGCTAGATTTCACATTTGAAATTTCAAGCAAGAAGTAATATTTATATTGCTTATTAAATGTAGTTTGTTCTCATAAATTTACTTCTGATTATTTTATGATGTGCTATGACTAAGTTAATATCTTTGGTGGTACAGTGATAGTGACACTGAACAAATATTAATAAATAATAGCAGTGGTTACTGGGGCTGAGATGATTAGCCTCCACAAACATACCCAACTTCATTTGTGCTAAATATGACTCCAACCAAAAGACAGGAGTTATGGGACATACTACATGGATATTTTGTATCAATGTTTACTGTGAAGAAGGATATGAAAGACAGTGAACATGAGGAAATAAATAGTGACATCGTAAAAAATGTCCATATTACAGAGGAGGTGGTGCTGGATGCCTTAAAATGCAAAAAGATGGATAAATCCCCAGAATCTGCTCAAGTGTACCCTAGCATTTTATGGGAAGCTAGGGACGTGATTACTGGTCCCTTTACTGAGATACTTATATTGTTAATAGCCACAGGTGAGGTGCTGGAAGATTGGAGGTTGGCTGATGTAGTGCCACTATTTGAGAAAGGTGGCAAGGAAAAGCCAGGGAACTATGGACCAGTGTGCCTGGTGGGCAAGTTGTTGGAGAGAATCCTGAGGGACAGGAAGGCAAGGACTGATTACGGATAGTCAACATAGCTTTGTGCATGGGACATCATGTCGCACAAACTTGGTTGAGTTTTTTTAAGTAGTAACAAAGAGGATTGATGAGGTCAGAGCAGTGGACATGGTCGATATAGACTTCAGTAAGGCATTCGACAAGGTTCCTTTTGGTAAATTGGTTAGCAAGGTTAAATCACAGGGAAGAGAGGGAGAACTAGCCATTTGGATACAGAACTGGCTCAAAGGTAGAAGACAGAGGGTGATAGTGGTGGATGGTTGCTTCTCAGACTGGAGACATGTGACTTGCGGTGTGCCACAAGGATGGGTGCTGGGTCCACTGCTTTTTAATCATTTATATAAACGATTTGCATATGAACATAGGAAGTACGGTTAGTAAGTTTGCAGATGACACCAAAATCGGAGGTGTAGTGGCCAGCAAAGAAGGTTATCTCAGAGGATTGGCAGTTGGAGTTTAATTTGGAGAAATATGAGGTGCTGCATTTTAGAAAGGCAAGTCAGGGCAGAACTTATAGATTTAATGATAAGGTCTGGGGGAGTGTTGTCGAACAAAGGGACCTCGGAGGACAGGTTCATAATTCCTTGAAAGTGGAGTCGCAGGTAGATAGGATAGTGAAGGCGGCATTTGGCATGCTGGCCTTTATTGGTCAGTGCATTGCGTATAGGATTTGTGAGGTCCTGTTGCGACTGTACAGAACCTTGGTGAGTCCACAATTGGAATACTGCATGCAATTCTGTTCTCCCTGCGATAGGAAGGATGTTGTGAAACTTGAATAGGTTTAGAAAAGATTTACAAGGATGTTGCCAGGGTTGGAGGGTTTGAGCTATAGAGAGACGCTGAATAGGCTGGAGCTATTTTCCCCACAGCGTCAGATGCTGAGGCGGTGACCTTGTAGAGGTTTATAAAATCATGAGGGGCATGGATAGGGTAAATAGGCAAGGTCTTTTCCCCAGGGTGGGGGGAGTTCAAAACTAGAAGGCATAGGTTTAAGGTGAGAGGGGAAAGATTTAGAAGGGACCTAAGGGGCAACCTTTTCATGCAGATGGTAGTGCATATATGGAAAGTGCTGCCAGGGGAAGTGGAGGCTTCTGTACAATTACAACATTTAAAAGGCAGCTGGATGGGTATATGAATAGGAAGGGTTGAGAGGGATATGTGCCAAATGCTGGCAAATGGGACTAGATTTATTTAGGATATCTGGTTGGTGTGTGTGAGTTGGACCGAAAGGTCTGTTTCCATGCTGAATATTTCTGGAATACAATGACATGGTCTCCAACTTCACTGTCTGTGAACAACATAGACTAGAGAAAAAAGAACTCCTTCTGTCAACATCGTTTCCAACTCAGTCAAGGGAACAACTGGGTATTGATCTCTTTGAATTCAAAAGGGGCAGTTTTTCACATCTTGATTGATCACTATTCCCATTGGATTGAGTTCCAGAAGCTAAATCAATTCATTTTTGAAGCCAGTAAAAGCTCCTGAAGAGGACGTCTTCCACACATTGAAACCTAGACAAAGATATTTTTGGCAATGGCCACAGTTTTCCAATGATGTTCCCAATCCTTTGCAGGCTCATCTGGATTGTCCATGTTAAAAAGTTCATCAAAATATCTTCAAATCAATAGTGAAGTTGGGAGAGGGGTATGCATCATAAAAATAAACTCTTCAGAAAGAATGAAGATCTCAATTTAGACCTGCTAAACTATTACTCTACACAATTACAGAATGGCTTCGCCTCATGCCAGCATTTATAGGGTCCGAGGATGTGAATGTGACGTTGCATCCTTTTTTCAGTCACTCAAGGGACATGGGTATTACTGGCGGAGCCAGCAGTTATTGCCTGTAACTAGTTACCCGACAGAAGATGGTGATGAGCTGCTTTCTTAAACTGCTACAATCCCCATGCTGCAGGTTGACCAACAATGCAATTAGGGAGGGAATTCCAGGATTTTGACCCAGGTGCATATTTCCGATGCCATATGTCCAAATCAGGATGGTGAATGGCTCGGAGGGAAAACTTGCAGGTGCTGTTCCTATATATCTGTTGCTCTTGTCCTTCTAGATGGAGGTGGTTGTGGGTTTGGAATGTGCTGTCTAAGGATCTTTGACAAATGTTTGCAATTTATTTTGTAGTTAGTACACATTACTTATAATTGGGGGTGGAGGGAGGGGTGTTTGTGGATATGATGCCAAGCAAGCAAGATGCTTTGTGCTGGATGGAGTCAAACTTCTTAAGTGCTGTTGGAGCTGCACCCATCCAGGTAAGTGGAGAGTATTCCATCACACTCCTGACATGTGCCTTGTCAATGGTGGACAAGCTTTGGAGAATGAGGAGATGAGTTACTCGCTGCCGTATTCTTAGACTCTGATCTTCTCTAGTAACCATTGTATTTGTCAAGTCCAGTTGAGTTTCTGGTTAATGGTAACCTCCAGAAGTTTGATAGTGGGGGAATTCAGTGGTGGTAACACTGTTGAATTGTCTAGCATTTATGTGGCACAAGTATGAATTGCCATTTGTCAGCCCAAGCCTCAATATTGTCCAGGTCTTGTTGCATTTAAACATAGATAACAAGGTGTGGAGCTGGATGAACACAGGAGGTCAAGCAGCACCATAGGAGCAGGAAAACTTGACGTTTCGGGCCTAGACCCTTCATCAGAAAATAGACAGCTTCAGTAGTTGACAAGTCGTGAATGGTGTTGCACATTCCCACTGCTGACCTTATGATGGAGGGAAAGTCATTGATGAAGCAACTGAAGATGGCTGGGTCTATGACACTACCCTGAGGAACTCCAGCAGAGATGTCCTGGAGCTGAGATTACTGACCTCCCACAACCACAACCAGGTAAGACTCTAACCAGAGAGTTTACTCCCGATACCCATTGATTTCAGCTTTGCTAGGGCTCCTTGAAGCCACACTCCATCAACTATGGACTTGATGTGAAAGGGTGTCAGTTTCACCTCACCTCTGGAATTCAACTTTTTTATCTATGTTTGAGCCAAAACTGTAGTGAGGTTAGGAGCTGAGTAGGTTGTTGTAAGCAGTGTTAATGTTATCAAGCAACGACTAAGTGTAACAGTGGAGGACCAAAAACCAGCACCTATGAAAGAAAAACTATAGAGCAGGCCAACACCACACCTTCAACCAAAGACACAGGGCTCACAACCCAGCCACAATGGAAAGGGGTGAGAAGGTGCCTAGAACCAACAGGAAGAAGGTACCATCCTTACAAGGCTGCAACAACCAATGTCTGATTAGCCAGAGAGACAACATACCCCAATCCAAAGGCAGACGCTATGACAACACAACTATTACTGACACAGAGGAAGAATGAAAATGAGAAAGAGTTTAAAACACACTGATTTTACACAACCTGAAGAGGTACTTCATATAAGTTTGGGGAGATAGGCAAAATATCCCTGAAGCTTAACCCTGCAAATAAAGATTAGAGTCTTTGGAGGATGTACAGGTGGATATGTAAATAGGAAATGGGGATAAAGACTTGGAGAGACTTGTGGAGCAAAGGGTTAACTGTATTAGTCCTAAAAGCATGTGCTAAAGGAATCATGAAGATGCCAGGTCTCAGGAGACTGAGCCCTGATGGAAGAAACCACAATTTAAGTCTTGATCTATCATCCTTCTTTATATAGTTTATAGGCAATAAACATTAACAATTTGCTCTAGATTTGTATTCATCCTTTGGATGTCTCAAACTCGTAGAAATGTCTGATAAAATGCCAAAGAAAAGCAACTTATGACAGCACAATGATTGCTATTTATATGTGTAATAGACTTACTTATGAAAACGATAATGATGGACATGTTTGAGTAAGATTGATAAAGTTATAAAACAACCTCAGATGGGACAAGGTGATCCCTTATTGATTCTGCAATGCATAAAACAGCCAGAAACATGACTTTGGTTTACAATGGTTAAATATAGTGGCCACTCTGCACACTTAGTAAACAATATTTGGTTAGGAATTAAGCAGGATGAACAACTCACGTACAGGGAATTAGTACCTACTACTGTCAGCCAATCTGCCATGGAGCCAATTAGATGTTGCCTTCTCTTCAAATAAACACGAGGGCATATGCGTCTATAGCCACAAACTGCAGAATCAGGCCATGTATACTCACAATGTTCAACATCCAGGAAGGCAATTAAAGCTGATAACTGATCAGATTTGTCAAGAGTCTCAAATACAAGACATTTACTCCTAAGAAACTGGGATCTTACAATAGAGGAACCCAATAGTGGACTTGTGGCTCAGGTCGCACTTCAAGTGGTATACTCAAATGTGCAACATGAACCTTTACTTGGTTGCAATTGATTTAATGAGCTTAACCTTACCTCAAGAACTCTGTAATAATCATTATGAAGATTGGGCTCAAGTAGTGCTTAAACAAAGACGTAATTGGTTTCATTAATGCATTGCTGCAAGATATTGGGAGGTAGAAAGAACAGATTCTTACTAGACAATGTCCACTATGAACAGGATGGTATAAGAGGCTATTACTGAGGCTGCACAGAACAGCTTAAATATGAAAATTTATTATCAAGCAAAGTAACAGATTGGGTTGAAATAGTTACTCACTAGTTTGAACAATTAAAAATGGACAAAGTCTTATAAGGGTCAAAGCCACACTGGCCATGGCGAGGTTTGTAGCAGAATCAGACAAAGTCCAATATAGCAGAACTTATGTTGACAGCATTTTACTCCATTTTTGTACTTTTCACAAGTGACATGGTGAGGTTCTCATGAGAGAAAGTCCAACAGATGAGGGTTAAAGCTTGTTAAATGCCATGTTACAGTACAAACACTGCAGCCTCACAGCACCAGGGTCCCGGGTTCAATTCCAGCCCCAGGTGACTGTCTGTGTGGAGCTTGCACATTCTCCCCGTGTCTGCGTGGGTTTCCTCCGGGTGCTCCGGTTTCCTCCCACAGTCCAAAGATGTGCAGGCTAGGTGGATTGGCCATGCTAAATTGCCCATCGTGTTCAGGGGTGTGTGGGTTATAGGGGGATGGGTCTGGGTTGGATGTTCCAAGGGTTGGTGCAGACTGGTTGGGCCGAAGGGCCTGTTTCCACACTGTAGGGATTCCAATTTTAATTCTAATTCTAATTCTATCTTGCTAAAGTTCAACTGTCTATCTTACTCACCAAATGAGGTATACATCAAGAAAACTTGCCATGGAAACCAGGGCAAGCTCCTGATGAATTCAGCATCCCACTTGTTCAAAGGGTTTCCATGTTGGACACTAGACACCAAAATTTCAGGATAAACTCAAATGGCACTGGCCACATCCACCCCCCCATTCATGGACATTGGCATACAACATGTGCCATGAGGGTTCTTGGAGGCCGATACATCTCTAAGCCACTTATAGGATGCTTCTGCATTTCAATACTACACCTTGGTGGGCAATGTAAACTATCATTCTAATGCTGCTGCAAGGACATTATGTGCTCAGGGACATGCAGTCAGCACAGTGGCACATACCAAGTCTCTGTGCCATGCCTCAAACATAAATTTACTTAGTCTTACTCACTCACTCACTCACTTAATTATTTAGACTTAGAGTTGATGTTATTTAGTCTTATATTGACATCTCTCTCCTTTCTTTATCCTACTTTATAATATCTGACTTTCACTCAACCCTGCTGTTTTTATTTTAATCACTTTTCTAATTTTAGTTGACACTGTGGGTTCTTTCAGAGCCTATTAATGATTCATGACAGCAGCAACAACTTTCAGTGCCTATTTTGATCATTATTAGGCCTTAGTTTTGGCACAATTCTTGTCATGATATTCTGTACAATGCCTATGATTTATAAAGAACAAAGTTGGACTGAATATTCTAAACGCAGCCAAAGAGTCAACTTTTTCGCCTTTGAGTCGATCAAGGATTCAAACCACATCCCACGGTTTGAATGCATAATCTACAGTGGCATCTTAATACCATAATGTCACAGTTGGAGGTGCCATATTTCAGATGTTACCTGCTTTCTTGGTTGGATACATAAGATATCATGGTAATTTTTCTAAGGTGGGATTCTCTAGGTATCTTGACCAAACTTTATGCCTCAAAGAAACACTTAAAATGATCTGAAATATGCTTCACTACTGCTGGTGGAACCCACTGTGTAGAATATTGATGGCCATATTGTTTGTATTACAACAGTAGCTACACTTCAAAAATATTTGACTACCAAATGGTTCTTTGGAATATTGAGATTGTGAAAGTAGTAACTTTCTTTTCTCTTTACCATAGCTCCAAACATATGCATACAGCCAAAGTATAATAGCTTTATATTATGATCAACTGGGAATATATCTCAGAAGCTACTTACATCCCAATGCCTTGTCACACTGTTTGTGATCATTTATACACCATAAAACCCATCTCTCCTTCTGTCTCCAAATTACTGGTCACAGCAGTATCATAGTAATATGCCTGGACATGCACAGTTCCAAATTCATAATTCTGAATTTTCTTTAGATTTGACATGCCTGTCACCGATTGGCTTATTCCTCTAGCTTGTATATGTTAATCCGTATCATTGAAATTTGTGGCCTGTTTTCTTGCAGTTTCTTTAAGAAAAAAAAAATCATTGGGGCGCAAAAAGATTTATAGCACAAAAGTTGGCATGTGGTCCACTGCGTCTGTGCCAGTAAAAAGCAGCTACAATGCCTAATCCCACCTTCTAACTCTTAGTCAGAAGACCTGTAGATTAAAGCATCTCAAGTATTCAAAATCATTTTAAGTGTAATTAGGGGTTTTATTTGCCTCGAGAACTTTTCTTCTGGCAATTACTTAAAATCTATGTCTGGTTATGTCCTTATCCTACATATCCATCCCTTCCTGTAACCATTAAAATGTTACATTTTGTCCACTTAGCTTTTAAAAACATTAGAGATGATAGGTTGAATTTGAATCAGAGAAACAGACAGGTTTGGGATTAAAGTTTATTTCCTAAGATGATTGAGCACTGTTGATGACCACTGATCTTGATCTGTTTTTATTCACAGAAGGGCTAAAACAGCATGGAGTGGGTTAAGCATCCTCTCAACGTTTGACAAAATGATCTTCTGGAAGCCATAAATCCATTGATGAGAAGTAGCATTGAGATGGTTAAAATTTTGATTGAACCCACCTTAAAATGACCGAATGCTTCATAATGATGGTTTACACGCACCTTACTTCACTCTCAGCAGTAGTTCCTCCATGTTGAATTGAATTCAACTTTGTGAAGGGATTTAATTTTAATTTTAATTAATTTAATTTTAAACTGGAAATACACTACTTGCCTCAAGCTGGACATGGTGTTGCAAGTTAATGAGTATTTCCATAATTTGGGCACAGTTTTAACTGTTTTAGACTGTGATGGAGCAAATGTTGATGAGACGGCTAAGGTCTCTTTAATTGTAACCCTTGTACTTGAGTTGGTTTGGAAAGCTGTTTCTGAAGTTGAGTCTGAGGCCATATTTATGTAACCTCCTTGCATCTCACATGTTCAATTTTGACTGCCAAAGTGTTGGCTTTTTTCTAACATTACACCATCATGTCCCATGAGGAGGCTTTCCTTCTTTTGTGTAATTCAAAGGCTTTTCAATTGATTGTTCACAAATTAGACAGCAAAAGTTTAGTGTGGGGCATAATTCCTAATGAACAGTTGAACCAGTACCTCAACATCAACATTTGATTAGTGAACCATTGTGTACACGTTGGAAACCAGCTTGTGGAGTTTTGAGTCAATCTGTTAACTTTTGTATATAGAATAGTATACTAGCTAGGTTACAGACAAAACTTGTGCTTTAAGATGATCAAGTGTATTTGATAGCAGTGAAAAAAAACTGCAAGTTTTGAATTTATTTTTGTGAAGGGTTGGACAAACGCAAATGTAATTGTTCTTACATCAATATGTTGACTTCTGGTGGAACAGCTTAGAGCTGTTTTATAAGTCTATACATTAGATTTGTTCTAAACCAGACAGAAAATCATTTGCCACCTGAAAAAGACATGATGAGGCTGAGCATCTAAAATTTATCATTAGGAAGAAATAAAGGCTGCTGAAAATGGAGGAAAAATAATATTCCAGTACCCACAGTTCAGAAGAAAATACTTTTCAGGTGCATTATTCAGTGACATGCCAAATTGTATTTTTTTTTGAATCTTGTCTACTACAGTTCATCTGCTGCTGTGTAAATTATATGCAAACAGAATTCTGTCTCCTGTGAAAATGCAGCCTTGTATGTTACATTAGCTGCTAAAATTGCAGCATGTTTTATCCAGTTAAGGACAAATAATGAAATGACTTCTGTTTGTGCAAATTAAAACAATTATTACAACAAAGAAAAAATGTGACTTTATGAAAAAGATTTGTCTGTTGGTCATGTACTTCGTGTTGCTTGTCTGAACTATGCTGACTGCCGTGGTTAGTTTGCTTTCCCAGTAAGTACATATTATTTGGTTTGTTGAATCATTTGCCCACAATTTAACTGAAATCCTTTTATTTAATTTCATTTTGATCTAATTGCATTCTATTAAAACAATCAAATCAAACATTCAAACAAAAAGTTCAGTTTCTTAACCACATCCCAAATAAGCACAAAGCAAATCACCAAAGTACTGAGATTACCTTCAATGTAGCAAGAGTGACAGCAGAGAGACCCACTAGTGCTATATAAATGAAGTTATTAACTGTATTTATTAGCGGGTATGTGTACCCATGATGATGATGATGCTGCTATTACCTTATATAGATCTGCCTTGAAACATTCCTGAAAAATGTTCAGTTATATTAAACAAAATTTGTGCTTTGGAACTGCGATATAAATTTGCATTAAGTTCCCAAACATTTGTTTGGCAGTATAAAAATATTAGGGATTAGGCGACAGTCACAAAATTGGAAAAGATTGGAGACCATGAAACTGAAAATGATTAAAATATTTCACACCAGCAGGAGAAAAATCAATTATAACATGTGTGAAATATCATTTAACAGAGTACAGTGTGCAAAGCAATCCAGGAAACCTATGCCAGTAGAATAATCACACTAGACCACATGTGAAGCAACTGTTTGATATTTCAAGGACAATACCAACTGCAGAGCTGGTAAGATAGAGACATTTCACACCCTTGAAGGAATGTTTATGACATTAGGAATTGCATTTGTTACATCGAAATTCATGTCCTTGCTAAGTTAAAGAAATGCTAACCCAAAGCCAAATTTCATTTCGAGACAAACTACTACAGTAATTTTGACATTTGTGATTATATCTGTTAAATCCCGTTCTTAGTAAAAGCAGCAGCTGCACAATAAAGCAAACAAAAGTCTGAAGAATGCAATTTGGAAAATGATACTCAGGAACAAATACTGTGCCAGTACTGTACGTTTTGGGAGAAAAGTGACAAGGTGTCTAACCTAAAGGAACAGGTTTCAGGGAATCATAGCACCAAGTACGTCAGCCAACATCTTAAAACAAAGATTCCCAAACTGTGGGTTGTAATCTCCACTGCGGCATGGGATTGAGAGCTCAGGAATAGTAAAGGCAGAAGTGGAGCAGAGACTCAGATTAGGTTTTGCAGTTCTGGGATCTGATTGGCAAGGCCATTTTGAAAGTATGTAATTATTTTTAGCTGACGACCTGGCCTGATCTGATGAGCTCTGAGGCCCAGTTGCCGACACCAACAGAGGCTACTTAATCAGCATGTATTAGTTGTTCTTTGTGCCCTCTCCTTGCTGTTTGCCACCTCATACGCTTCAAAAACTCACTCTCAGCCAGCCCGTACTAACTGCTCCACCCCCACACTGCCACCACCACCTTCAAAATTTTCACTCTGGAGTGGCATCAAGTCCGCACTAACGATAATTGTCACATCAGAAGAAAATTTAAGTTCACTAATGCCATTAAGGAAGGAAACGGCTGTCCTTACTTGATCTGGACTAAATGTAAGTCACAGTAATGTGGTTGAGTCTTAGCTGGCCTCTGGCAATTAGGATTGGCCAATAAGTAGGGTTGACATAGCCCATGACTCCCACATGCTGTTAATGAAAGAAAGCACTGCCTTAAAATTTAAATTTACTCATTTTACAGCTTACAACAATCTTATAGTGTTGGATAAAATGAAATTATTTAATTAGAATTGCATATTTTTGTTTGCTTTTCCAAAGTTTTTGCACCTGATTGTGCTTGTAGTGGCAAGTTAGCCTGCAGATGATACCTCCTCAGACAAGGAAATACATTTCATATGGTTTAAAAAAAAAGATGAAGTAATGTTAGCATTTTTCTCTCCATATTACCTTGAAAAAAAAGGCCTCTTTTCCTAGGACAAGATAACTTGGACCATGTTTTATTCCATCTGCCATATTCTTATCCCACACTGAGTCTGTCTGTATCTCTCTAAAGCATCATATCCATCTCTTTATCATTTATTTTCCTAATAAAGTTTGTATCACCATCAAACCTGAAACTCAGTCACCCAATGTCAATCATACATGTTGATTGTAAATTCCCGTGGCCCAAGCATTGATGCTTAAAATATCCCGTTAGTATACTAACCCAGAATGCTTCATTTTCTGTCCTTTACCTAATTCTCAATCCACGTTAAAATATTATCTCTATTCCTAATTTTTGGAATAATTTTGCCCGTCATATTTTGTTGAATGTTTTTAGAAAATGCAAATACACTGCAGCCACTGATTAATACCTATCTATTCTACTGAATACATGCCAAAAAAAAGATTGCTCAGAGATGGAATTCCCTTTTATAAATCTGCCATGACTTTGATTCTAAGTGTGGATCTTTATTAGATCAAATGGGAATAGGAAGGGAAAACCAGAAGGAGATGGGGATGGCAGCTTGATCTTGACTCTTGTTTCTGGCACAGCCCTGCACTAGCTAAGTGATTAAGACCGGGCAGGCAGGATTGCCAACCATTCAGCAGCTGGAAATGAGAACTGATGTAGAGACTACATTGTCAGCTCACACGCAGGCAAGTGAGGGCACTAAGTTTAAAGAATCCAAGTTTCCTTTGATCATTCATCCCTCCTTCCCATTAATTCCCCGGTATCACCCTATCAGGGTAAAGCATGAAATTTAGATGCTATGTTCCCTTTTAAGCTACTAAAATGTCTGGTTTACATGGCATATTTACATTACTAGCTTGGTAAGATCGCAATTTATGGAAAGTTGGCTGTTAACAAGGGATTTAACAAGCAATGACAACTGTCAGTTAGGAAATCACTGTTGCCTAGTAGGAATATTGCTATCTTGAGAAAAATGAACAAGGTGCAGTGATATGAAGTTGAAGTTGTGGTTGGCCCTGCTGAACATCTCCCTGAATTCTACCATTCATCATGCCATAGCCCACACCACTCAAAGCCTGATAAGGTTGGTCCATGTCCTTTTTTATTTTGCATTTTTAATTGTAGACTGAAATGGAAAATGGATTGTATTTAAAACAAAGGTTTGTGGAAAGGATTGCTACATTTTTAAAAGGAAGCACTGATTTGTAAGTGTTGTTTACAATGTTGTTTATTCGACTAGTGGGGGAGGTTTAGTATCAGACAAATTCTCTCAAGGAGTGTGTACAAAATTTGATTTGGCTGGCAAAACATAGCTGATTGGTCTGTGGAATGATAACCAGTTGTTGATGGCAAAGGCATTCTTCATGCCAACAAATAAGTGACAGGCTTCCAGATAGCTGAACAACTTATGCAATAATGATTGCCCCTCCCGGAAAGAAAATGTCATCCTTTCCTCTTCAGTAAAATGAAAGCAGCTAAAGCCTGCAGAGAAGCAGTTCATTTTTCCTCGTCAGTTGCTGTAGGCTAACCAATGATTCACACCCTATATCATTTATGAACCTTTTGCTCTGTATCTTCTGCAAGGAAGTGAAAAACATTTTAAGACGCAGATCAAGCAGCAGCGAGTGCTGTCAAGTCAAAAGGGTTCACAAGAAACCCTGTGGACATGGACCATTGGAACTGACTTCCCAGTTTCTCCCTCAAGACTTTAACTTGTGATGACTTTGGAAGTATTAGGGCTTGATTTCCAACATGTGATGCCAGTAGCCCATCATGTTAGCGCTAAAGATACCAGCATTACCTTGCAAGCAATAAAGGGACAACTGTAATCATTGGCTACTTTAATCTGCATATATATTGGGCAAATCAAATCTGCAACAAAACTGTAGAGGAGGAACTCCTGGAATGATTATGATTTGGCTTTTTGGAGCAATGCATAATCAGAAAGGAATAATTAGCAATCCAGCTGCGTGTGGGTCCTTGTGGAAAGAATGATCATATTATGAAAGAATTCTTCATTAAGATGGAGAGTGATGTAATTGATTCTGAGAATAGGGTCCTAAATCTAAATAAATGAGACTAAAATGGTAAGAAGTGCGAGCTGGCTATGATAAATTAGCGTACGTTACTTAAAGAGATGATGGTGGACAGGGAATGTCAAACATTTAAAGTGCACATGGAGCAACTGTAACAATTGTTTATTCCTGTCTGGCAGGAAATTAAATAGGAAAGGTAGACCAAGCATGGATAACAAGGAAAAATAGGAAATTAGATCAAAGAAAGGCACATACAAATTGGCCAACAAAAAAAAAATGCAGCCAATATGAGGATTGGGAGCAGTTTAAATGTCAGCAAAGGAGGACAAAAGGATTGATTAACAGGGGAATAATAAGAGTATAAGAGGAAGCTTGTGGGGAACATACAAACTGAGTATAAAAGCTTCATAACATATGTGAGGAGAAATTATTAGTGAAGACAAATGTAAGTCCTTTACAATTAGAAACTAGGAAAGTTACAATGGGGAGCAAAGAGATAGCAGACTAATTAAACACAAACATGGGGCTGGATGAACACAGCAGGTCAAGCAGCATCATAGGAGCAGGAAAACTCGACGTTTCGGGCCTAAACCCTTCATCAGAAATGGGAGAGGGGGAGAGGGTTCTGAAATAAATAGGGAGAGAGGGGGAGGCGGATAGAAGATGGATAGAGGAGAGGATAGGTGGAGAGGAGGCAGACAAGTCGAAGAGGCGGGGATGGAGCCAGTAAAGGTGAGTGTAGGTAGGGGGGTAGGGAGGAGATAGGTCAGTCCAGGGAGGACGGACAGGTCAAGGGAGCGGGATGATGTTAGTAGATAGGAGATGGGGGTGTGGCTTGGGGTGAGAGGAAAAACCGGTTAGGGAGGTGGAGATGAGCTGGGCTGGTTTTGGGATGCGGTTGG
>JAHRHZ010000012.1:68946248-68967491 GCA_024137785.1 Ginglymostoma cirratum | reverse complement strand
TCACCCCAAGCCACACCCCCATCTCCTATCTACTAACATCATCCCGCTCCCTTGACCTGTCCGTCCTCCCTGGACTGACCTATCTCCTCCCTACCCCCCTACCTACACTCACCTTTACTGGCTCCATCCCCGCCTCTTCGACTTGTCTGCCTCCTCTCCACCTATCCTCTCCTCTATCCATCTTCTATCCGCCTCCCCCTCTCTCCCTATTTATTTCAGAACCCTCTCCCCCTCCCCCATTTCTGATGAAGGGTTTAGGCCCGAAACGTCGAGTTTTCCTGCTCCTATGATGCTGCTTGACCTGCTGTGTTCATCCAGCCCCATGCTTGTTATCTCGGATTCTCCAGCATCTGCAGTACCTTTTATCTCTAATTAAACACAAATTTTGGTTGTGTCTTCACAAAGGAAGACACATGCAAAGTTCCAAAAATGCTGGGGAATGCAGGATCTAGTGAGAAGGAGGAACTGCAGGAAATCGGGATTAATAGGGAAATGGAGTTGAGAATTAAAGGTTGATAACTACCCAGGGCCTGCTAATCTACATCCCAGAGCATTTAAGGGAAGTGACTGTAGGGATAATGGGCATAATGGTGATTAACTTGTGAGATTCTATAGATTCTGGAATAGCCCCTATAGATTGGAGGGTAGCTAATGTAACCCACTATCTAGAAAAAAGGTAGAGAGAAAACAGTAAAGTACAAACTGGTTAGCCTGACCATCAGTAGCGGGGAAAATGTTACAGACAATTATAAAGATTTAATCGCACACACCCGCAAAATAATGACAAGATTGAACAGTCTTAACATGAACTTATGAAAGGAAAATCATACTTGACAAACCTACAGGAATTGTTTGAGGATGTAACAAGTAGAATTGATAAGGGGGAGCCCGTCGTTTACTGAGACTTTCAAAGGCTTTCAATAAGTTTCCACATTAGATATTAGCAATGTGAAATTAAAAGGACAAGAGATCTAAGATCGTGTGCTTAAATGGATAGAGAACAGGTTGGCAGGTTGGAAACAAACAGTAGGGATAAATGGCCTTTTTTAAAGTGGTAGGCAGTAACCTGTGGGTTACTGTGGGGGTCAGTGCTAAGACCTCAGCTATTCACAATATATATAAATGATTTCGACGAGGGAACTAAATGTAATATCTCCAAGTCTGCAGACAACATAAAGCGGATAGGAGGGTGAGCTGTGAGGATGATGCAGAGATACTGAAGTATGATTTGGGCAAGTTGAGTCATGGAGAAGTGCAAAATAGATGAAGAACACTCTGGTTAATTGTGGTATCCATTTTGGTAACAAAAGCAGGAAGGCAGATTATTATCTGAACAGTGATAGATTCAGGGAAGTTCACCAAGACCAGGGTTTCCTTTTACACCAGTTGCTGAAAAGAAGCAAGCAGGTGCAGCAGGTGGAGAAGGCAGCAAATGGGTCGTTGGCCATCGTAGCAAGATCTGAGTACAGGAGCAGAGGTGTCTCGCTGCAACTTGCAGGGCCTAGGTGAAACCACACCTGGAGGCTACTTTGCAGCTTTGGTCTCCTTATCAGATGAAAGATATTCTAGCTACGGCGGGAGTGCAACAAAGGTTTACCATACTGATTCCTGGATTGGCAGAACTGACATATGATGTACGAGACTGGATTAGTAAGGACTATGTTAACTGGGGCTTAGGAGAATAAGGGGGGATCTCACAGAAACCTATACAATTCTAATAAGAATAGACAGGATAAACACAGGAAGAATGCTCCCGAAGACCGGGGTGTACGGAACTAGGGGTCATAGTTTATGGATTATGGGGTAGGCCATTTAAGACTGAAGTGAGGAGAAACTCTTCACCCAGACAGTAATGAGCCTCTGGAGTTCTCTGCCACAGAAAGTCGTTGAGGCCAAACCATTGAATGTTTTGAAGAAGGAGTTTGATGTAGTTCTTGGGTTCAAAGGAATTAAAGAGTATTGGGAGAAAGTGGGAGGAAGGTATTGTGTTGGATGATCAACCATGATCATGCAGAATGGCTGGAGACACTCAAAAGGACCAAGGGGCAGAAGCAGCAACAAGCGCGCAAACTAAAAAGGCATTGTGCCTATTCCTTTTGGGTGCGTAACAATCATGTTCCTTGTTTCAAACAGCTCAAACTAACCAGGAAAGAGCCAAGATTTGTGATGAGGTCCTAAGCTTTGTCCCCAAAATATAAATTGCTGGAGAAACTCGGCAGGTCTGGCAACATCTGTGGAGAAAAAGCAGTTATTGTTTCAAATCCAATGACTCTTTTTCAGAATCATTGTCATTCTGACCTACACGGAGACGAAAACTCTAAAACTGGTAGCGACTCGTGGTAACTGCTCCATTGCAGACAGTGAAGGCAGAGTTCAGATGCAAGACCATGAACAGCTTCACAACTGGGTGCAAAGCAGAATTAGACAACCAAAAGGGATGGTACTCATGCGGCCATGAATTTAAATGTGTCATTGAAAACGGCTTCTGCCCCTACGGGCTCAAG
Source organism: Ginglymostoma cirratum (assembly GCA_024137785.1). NCBI lineage: Eukaryota > Metazoa > Chordata > Chondrichthyes > Orectolobiformes > Ginglymostomatidae > Ginglymostoma > Ginglymostoma cirratum. The sequence continues at coordinate 68,964,987 of JAHRHZ010000012.1, read as the reverse complement.
TCTAGAGGGATATGAAGTGGTTATCTTTCCATTTTCTCTCACAGGGCATCCGTAAGAATGGAGAGATATTGTCATCATACCATTCCCTCGCATACCCAACTGGGTTGGTGCGTGCTCACAAGTAGATTTGGGCTCGCAACATGTTACAGCTGGAGGAATGAGAGGGGTCAGGTAAATGCTGATCATTAGGCTGATGATGGGTCTCTGGTGTCATTGAGAATATGGCAATTTCTGGAGGTGCAGTCAAAGCTGAGGGAACATCTGGTGAAACACGGTAGCACACACACACACACACACAGGAGTAGACTATTCCACCCTCGAGTTCGCTTTACTAGTTGATAAGATCATACTTAATCTCTTTGTAGACCCAATTCTACTTTCCTACCAACTTGAAGAGCTTTGATTCCTTTGTTACTTAAGGATCTATTAGAAACAAACTCAATGATCTTGCCTGGTGTCTCTGGGGAAAGGTATACAAAGATACAGAACCTTCAGCGAGAGAAGAAATCTCAACTCCACCTTAAAATGGGAGACAGCTCCTCTTAAATGGGAGACCCCTCATTCTAGTCTCTTCCACAAAGGCTGAGATTTTCTAAGTGCATTGTTATAGCTTCCTTAATAAGTGATTCCAGCATCTTCCCTATTACAGATGTTTAGCTACCTGGTCTACAGTTTCCCGCTTGTTGTCTCCCTCCTTTCTTGAATAGAGAAGTCACAATTGTTACTTTTCAACCTGGTAGGTTCCTTCCAGAATCTAAGGACATTTGTAAAATTAGGACTGAAATGTTAACTCCGTCTGCAGTCATTTCTTTTACGATCCTAAAGTGTGAGCTATCAGGTCCATGGGACTTGTCAGACTTCAGTTCTAATCAATACATTTAGACCTAGTGATGGTAATTGTTTTAATTTCCTCCCTTCCACTGACCTTTTGCTTTTCAAGTATTTTTGGGAGGTTTTTTTGTCTTCTACAATGAAACACAGGATCCTTGTTCACGGTTTCCACCATTTCCATGTTTCCCATTAATAATTCTCCAGGTTCACCTTCTAAGGGAGCACTCTAAGGGTAACTCTATAGTTACCATTTTCCTTTTTACAAACTTTATATTTATAGCCATTCATTTGTCATATCCTAATTTCTCTCTCATTTTGTTTTAGTCATTTTTTGTAGTTTCCAAAATTGTTCATTCTGACCTACTCTATTCTCTGTAGTGTATGCTTTTTCTTTCAATTTGACACCAACCTTAACTTCTTTAGCTAACTACTAATGGTAGTGCTTAGTGAAAGTTCCTTCCAGTCCTAGCAGATATATGAACATATGAATTAGGAGCAAAAGGCGGCTACTCAGCCCCTCGAGCTTGCTTCACTATTCAACAAGATCATGGATGATCTAATTTTAACCTCAATTTCACATTCCTGCCCGTCCTTGATGACCTTTACATTCTTGTTTGTAAAGAATCTCTCTCTCTTCACCTTTACCGCTGGCAACAGGCAAGTAACAGAAGCTTCTTGAATATGCATTTGGCTAGAGTGAACTGTGACCCTAACAATAGTGTCTCTTATTGGTATATTTATATTTAATCACCCCATGGTCAGTTTACTCATACATTTTGCTGCCTCTACTCTTGTTTATACACAAGTTGTAAGAACCTCAAGCTCATTGGACAATTGCAGGGGCTTAGAACCCTTCACTTCTACCTCCTTGATCTTCATACCTGCCTCAATCACTGTCGCGCCTTCCTGTCCTGGGCTTCAGAGCAAATCCAAAGATAATAAAAGCTAAGGGATGTTACTACCTTCTGGAACACTTCTCCCCCTCCTTGAGGTATCAGTGTCCGAAGCTTGGCCTAAAGCTCATTAACTCTAAGCCAAGGTTTCTTAAGGCACAGACACTTATTGCAAATATTGCTGCCATACATCACACTGGCATCCACTACCCTCAGAAACTACCGCTGCAATACATCACCTTCACCTGCATCTATATTTTGTTTTTAGTAACTGATTAATTTTCTTAAATGCATTTTAATTAATGCCTCTAGTCCGCCTTGTCATCGTCTTATATCAATTAATGTTATACTTAGTCTGGTTGAAATTTCCCCAACTTAAATAACAGAAAATATTCACAAACCAAATTCTTACCTTCTTTCCCGTTACATCATAGTTTGATGTTCTTTAGAATACTCTGATCCCACAGACTCAACCTGTTGGCTTCTTCCCTGCTGTTATCAGACTTATGGATGGATCTCTCATATATTAGAGTTGATCTTTCTTTGCATCTTCTCTGTAGCTGTAACACAGCTGCATTCTTTTCTATGCTCTAATGTACTTACACAAGTTATGATTTGCCTGGATAGCATAGAAAACAATACTTTCCACTGTATCTTGGTGCATGTGACAATAATAAATCAAATCAAATCAAATCAAAGCTGTCTCTAGGTTACCCTCCATTTCTGGTATGCAATTTGTGTTTTCTTCAACTATTAGAACTTTAAAAATGCAGAAAATGGAGCACCTCTTTCTCCCTCTGCACCAGTTGCTACAAGTACCAAATTCGTGACTTCACACTTGATCTACATTGCATTTACATATAGTTTCCTCTTTTTATAACCGCTTACCCTGGCTCCCATAATTCCTCAAAAGTTAAGACAAATATACATTCTAAAATTTCCCATTGTAAATTTCAATGGGAAACACCTGTATTGAGACCTTCCTCTGGTCATCCTAAGGCAAAACTAGGTAAGCGCCTATACAATGATAAACTTTAAAAATTTCAGAGCAGATGTAACAAATAGAATATGTGATGTGTATATTTTGAAGGCAGAGTCAAAATAGGAGTGACATACTTCTACTCACTACTATTAAATGCCTGCCATACAATATTTATGTCATTACTGAGTGTAGAATCATCCATATCCATAAACTCTCAGTGTCTAGGACCATTCACCTTTTGACAATTCTGCTGATTATGACAATTATATGCAAAACATTCATTTTAATGATATTCAGCTTATAAGCATCATGAACTCCAAACATCTGTGCTTATTTCCCTTTTCTGCTGCTCATGAAGACAAGTTGCTCTAAATTCGTGGCAGACTTATTACAATATGATTAAAGATCCATTCTGAGTAGGAATGGGATGTCTGGTTAGTCTGTACAGTAGCTCCGCTTATGGAAAATTGAAGTGTGTTTTCTCAATTCCAAATGAGATAGAGATGGGACAGATGACGTACTGGTTAACTGAGGTTCTTACCAACTTACACATCAAAATCACTGAAGTAAAGGGTAAAATTAGTTTCAGCAATACAGAGGCTCTTTGGTGGTAGTGAGTATAATTCAGATAACAGATTTAGGAAAAACTAATAAGCCTCTGCTTATCTAAGAGCTTACACACTCAAGATGATTTCTTAGAAACTCTATACATTTACAGACCTGTGTTGAGCCAAGATTGCTCTGGTTTACACAGAAGTGAATGGGAAGTTCTTCTTTCCCCGAATTGTAATGTGTTCACAGTGTCATGATCTTGCTTGGTCAAACACGTGTTTCAAAACATCAGTATCTGCAATCTTCTAAGGGAGAAGCATACATCTTTTACAACTTCCCTCCCAAGTTTCATGTGCAACTTAACCTTTATCTTTTATGTTCAATCGCAAAATATGCCCAAGTGTAATTTCTGGATGGTTGAAATAGACTAGCAATTTATACCTTCAATAGCCATTTTGGCAATAGTTTCCAATGCTAGTTAAAATACAATACAAAAATAACCACAAACCAGAACAGTGAAACAGCATGTTATATTAAAAGAATTATGTTACAGTACAGAGACCACTAGAGACAGACTAGTTGAGGTTACATTTCCAGTGTTTCAAATCTTTGCTTTAATTAAAACAAAGATTACTATTTTCTCATACACTTATGAATATCTAGTGTGGTCCTGCAGCATTTTACACTTCTGTTCTCCTACTGTCACATTTATAACTAGTCATATGTGACCAGTTCCTTTTAAATATACAACAAACATTCAGAACAGAAATGCATATTGTCCATCCATTAGTTATAAAACATAACTACTGATTTTAAGAAACTTTTAAATATAACAATTTTTCTAATGAAGAAAAGGGGATAAAAAGCTAACATGTTGACCACAGGGCACTTTCAGTAGTACATAATGCATCTGTACAAAGAAACTTATTCCTTAGTTAGCCATTTTTTTCTTTTTGCTTACTTGTGTTCTAACAGCAATTTGGTAGCTCTAAATCTTAGCATTATGGTTAAAACCTGGACAGTTAGGGTGAAAAGCTGCATGGCCTCAGAACCATCCCATTAACAGGCACATTTTTATTTAAATTTAGTAGTATAAAGGCTATCAGCAGACAGGAATTAATATGACAAATATTTGCAATTATTCTAAGAGATTTATCACAGTATTAATAACTAAAATTGTGGATATGGTGGACAACTTCCTGGAAGTCAGGTGATCCACCAAAATGGCCAAAAAGGCCCCTGGACACCCAAACTAGATTTCTACATCTTATGCATCTAATTGAGAAGCATGGCTGGTTTCCTTTTAGGCTGGGGGCAGAGAGTTAGGCCTGAACAAATTTAAAAGAGAGAGAGAGGAAATGAAGAAGGAAAAAGAAAAAAATAGCCAAAATGTAGCAGTCATTGAAATGTACAACAGCGTTGTTATTTTGAAGACTTGCTCACTATCTTCCAGTGCTAGGTTTGTGTTACCTTATAGAACTAAGGCCATTATTTGTAGTCATTAGGACCACAGGTTTGCCAGATGTGTGCATAAAAATATAGCAGTCACGGGAACATCACTCACAACATAAATGCACTTTACAGAGAGTTTTTAGTATCATTGTAATGAATAATTGGTGATATCAGCATGTCCAATGAAAAGATTACAAAATGATCAACATCCCAGAATGATGCTCAGCACTGCATCTCCCATCCCAACTACTAATCAGGTTTCCACATAACCTGTATTTTTGCATTTACCTTTGAAAATGAACAGCACTGATAAAATGTCAAAGTTTGATAATCTTGCAAAAAAAATAAGGTTTTGAAGAGCACAAACATCATCACTTCCACTGCACATAACATGTTAGGTGTCACTCTAAAATACCCTTATCATTTTCCTACTGGCACACTGCAGACTGCAGAGTTACTTAACTGCTAGACTCAAGCTGAGTCAATAGTCTAAACTTTTGTAGTACATAGCTATAGAAAATTGTTGATAAATGCAGTGTCCATGACTGATCGACTCCATAACTATATACAGTGGTGAGCATTATTTTTAATACTTTATTCAGACGACATTAAAAATATTAAAACAATGCTCAGTCATGGATTTAGTTCCAGTGGTAAATCAATCTCTTAGTACACATCTAACACTAGACTAACAAAGGCACAGTGCCTGGAGTGGACCATAGGATTGATTTCTTTTTTGTGTTAATCATGTTGGAAATGATTTAATGTTAACAACATAGGGGACATAGAAAGTTAACTTGTCTACAGTCTTCAAAAAACATTAAAAAGCACTCTCAGAATGACACAGATTTCACATCAAAACCAGTAGAGCTGGTCTTCATCGTACAGGTATCTGGGTGAATACAAGTCACACAACAGCTCATTTTAATTATTTTGGAACCAGAATTATCTTTTGATAACCAATCATAAGTACTTCTCTGCATAAGTAGGCATTTGCAACATCTGGATATCTAATCCAAATAAAAATTTGAACTCCTGGTTCAATGCCCCTAATGAAAGAGGGGAAAAAAAACAAACCCACTGATGATCTATTGTCAATTTTCTAAACAAAGTCAGTTTAATTGTAATGATGAGAATACTATATTTGATCATTTAGAAAAAGGTTATTTGAATTTCCAAACAACTGGGGCAGAATTGTGTCTACACCACCTGGGTGTAAAGCAGCTGATGGAACTGGAGTGTACATTTCAGCAGGAAGTATTCCATGCAAGGAAATATGGCATTTAGATTTCCCTAACTACCTCTTGAAATATCAGAATGAGAATTGGGCAAGCTCTTCCTTTGCTGATACCCAATTTCCTAACCTGACTTGTCTGGCTGCATTTGATTTGACTAAACAATAGAAGTGAAAATCTGTTTTTTTTTCTGAAGAACATACCTTTAAAACAACTTGTCTGCCTACATCAGGCAAACAAATACTGTGTTGTTTTAAACTAATTTTTCTGTTCCTTTCCAATAACAATTAGACCTTTATATCTAATTAAACAGGGTATTTCTGAAAAGAATACAAGTTTTGTCAGACCTTTTTGGCTTGCATTAATCAGGACAATTTACAAGAATCTAAATTCAAAGGGAAAACCATGATTTATATTGCATGAGAGGACAGTGTTGATTGTTTGGCAAGTGGACTTTGATTGGTAGAGGTGTAGCCATGGGGAATGCACTCATTACTGTTGATTGACAGTTAACAGCCAGGCTTTGTTTAAATTGGAAACCAGGCAGGTTGACTCCAATTGGTCAGATCATTGCCCCGAGAAATGAACCACAAGTGGCTATCACCTACTTTGATGTGTTGAAACAGGCGTAAAGTGTGTACATGTTCTTTCTGTCTGCAGAGGTTATGGCTATGTATATTAATATAATTAATAGCAGTGAGAGTTCATTGTCAACCAATCAGCATTCTCTTCTCATACAGTATAAATGTTGGATTTTCCTATGAATTTGTAATCTTGTGAAGCATCCTCATGACTGCAAGGCAAAACATTTTGATAAACCGTGCCTTTTCTCAGTAATACTAAAGTCTGTAGCACCAAATGACGATTTGTAAAACGAACACTTAAATATCAAGTGTTTTTTTTTCAAATAAACTGAATCCATAAATATGCACTTTTGCTAAAATACACCATTGTTCACATTTTGAAGGTCCTCAACTGAACATAACATCTGTGAGATCACGAAGATATCATTCTTCCCTTGGTTTTCAACCCCTTTACCTCATTCTCATGACCAATAACTACTCTCTACATTCTCATGGCATCTCCCACGTTAAAAAAAAATCATCTTTTACAGGAGGAACGGTGAAGCTGAACAGGAACCATGAATTAACTAAAGCACCTTTAAAAAGGTTTTGTGGAGGCATTTTGAGAAATGGTAAGATAAAACAGCAAGGTTAGAGACAAAAAAATGCAGAGATAGTGGGAACTGCCGATGCTGGAATCGCTGCTGAAATCCAAGGTAGACAAACAGTAGGCTGGAAGAACACAACAAGCCAGGCAGCATTTGGAGGAAAGGAAAAGTCAACGTTTCGGGTATTACCCTTCTCCATGACAATAAAGAATTTTATGGAAGCTTTTCTATATTTTAGGGATTTGATAGCTGAAGACTGCCACTGATAGTGAATCTGAGGGAATGGAGATCCATAACACAACAACAGTCTGCGTAGGCCTGCAAATGGCAGTGTAAAACCCTCTACAGATAGACTTGATCCACTGAATGAATGCAAAACCTTCATCCTTTTGTTAAAGTCCAATGTGGTTGAGCCAACAGGTGGATTTAAACTGCTGAACACTTACACAAATTGATATTTGCCTGGAGTGCCACCGGGAAAAACTAAAGTCTTGAAATGAACAAGAGTTCCAATGATGTGAATGGTCAAGTATGCACAAAAAATAGGTGATAATCTGGAGGTCATCAGATGGGAGATCAGGATCAATCAGATTCCAAGGCCGTACACCATGTTCAGTTCAAGTGAGCAATCAGAGAAGAAAGTACACGCCTGAGATGAAAAGAATTACTTTGATTTCTACAATGTTGAACTAAGAAGAGTTCTGGCTTAACCTAGCAGACTTCAAATTTAAAATGTCTATGCATAAGACCAATTTCATTAAATTACAAGACTTAGCTTTTGTGAAAATTATCATATTATTTTGAACGTGCATTTTTATTTTTCAAATTGAGCTACAGATTCAGTCCAATTTGAGGCATTATTGTTACACAACGGTATATCTGAAAATGTATGGTGAATTCAAAGCTCAAGTCCAATCTAGGGAATACTTGACATGGAAAATGAAAGTACTTTCTGCACAAGAATCAGCAACATGGATAAACCTACGGAGCTTGTATTAAATTTTTCTGTTGTTAAGTTACAATAACACAGAGACTTTTAGGGCTCAAAGTTATTCATCCAAACCAATCACAAAGAAGTTCATAAAACGTATTGAAAATTGTCCCTTTGAAATTATCTTCTATTGTTGTTATTAGGATCTCCACATAGTCAAGTTTCCCTAATGTGTTGTAAGGGCTGGATTTTCTGGACCTAGTCCCTGTTGGAGCAGTGAATCTATTTGCAGATCAGGAAACAGAATGGCATGGGAGTTTATTTTGTTGTGGCTCTTCATCTGAACCACAGCATTAGAATCTCACCTGAGTTGGGGAAAAAAACATTGATTTTGTCAAACAAATGATTACTAATTAAAGGGACTATGACATGGGTTATAAGGGCTCAAATATACATCAGTTTTTGTATTTTACAGCAACTGCAGTAATGGATGAGGCTGCTCACTGGGTCTCTGACTCTTGCTTGGAGATCCTGCAGTGGAATCTGAGAGACTCGGTGGAGGTGAGCTCTCCAAAGGCCAAAAGGAGAAGTGGACAAGTTCTCCAAACAAGCAAGCTTGAGTGTAAGTGACAGAAAAAAGTAAGCTCAGTTCACCAAGAGGATCCAGGCCTCAGGAAGCTATGATTGGTGAGGCCATAAACGTTTCAGACGTCAAGATGCACTCTATGACTCCAAATATTATTTTCACACAGCACTACTCTTGTTGACGCACCTTTAGTTCCACTCATTTTCTGCCTGCAGGTAGCTTACATCATATCCTAGACAACACAAATACTCACACTCATCATGTTATTCTTTTGAACCCAGGGTCACATTCATCCATTACAAATGTTGTCTTCCTGACTCCTACCCATAGAAACATTCTAACACTTAACTCTATTTCCTCTCCTTTCTGGAGACAGAAACATGCGTATTTTTGGAAAGGCACAGATTGAATATTAGTGATAGGGTAAGTGGTGGTCACTTTATTGGTTACTGGTTATGCTGCCATCCTAGATCAGTGGGAAGGAGGTCTTGTTCCAGGAGACTGCCAAAATTAGTAGCACCCTGCCGGGACAAGCTGAGTTCCTGAAGCACTGGTGCTCAGACATGTTGGGAGAGATGATCCTCTCTCTGCTGATCCCACATTGACGGAGGTCTTCCTACCTGCCAGCACAATCTTAGTTTCCATCACATCTGCCCTGAAAATGAACGTGTGACAGAGGAGAAGGTAGCTGGTGCTTCTGTTGCTGACTCTGGTGACATTAGTGGTGGTTTTACATCCTGTCTGGTCCACAATCAGAGATGCAAGTTGCAGTTGCAGAAGCTACTCTTATGCTGTGTAAACTAATAGCAGGGAAGTGTAGTTGGCAGTAAGTGAAGTGGCAGACAGGTGAAGTACCTTCCAAGAAGTTGATGATCACTGCCAAGAACCAAAACCAGTCTGAGAGAAATGCTTTGAACAGCAGCCTCTCAAAGGCCAGGGCTGAAGCTTCTCACTTTCACTGAAGAAACTCTTTCTACTGTACATTTAGCTCAGTGTATCTGGCGAGTTAGCATCAATTGGTCTACCCTGACCGGCAAATTCAGAATATACGGCTAAAACAGCACTCTGTTGCTTGTTAATTACTAACTTAATTTTAATTACTGAGCCAAGAGACCCAAAAATCCCTGCAGTAGTGATTGTAATGAGGTCAGCCAGCTGGAATATGAGCTCCCTGATTGGGGCTGTTAATCTGGTCTAGTTAGGGAGCCCAGGCTGACAGGTAAAAAAGGGGCGTGTCAGAGATGCTGAAACTATAGTAGTACTGCCTCATTTAGGTGGCAGCTAAAGTCAAGGCCTGTTCATGCGTAAATAAAGGCTGACTTGGTGACTGATATTGGCTTCTGTGGAGTTGTTTCACCTGCTGGTCTTCAATTCTGGTGAAATTTGGAAAAAGGCAGAGTGACGTTGGGATTCCAACAATCAATTTTAGGACATTTATACTTCTATGAGCACAAAAACCTGCCTCACCTTCCTAGAAAGTTGGAGGGCTGCAAACTACCAAGACTGGCTGCATAAACAGCCTGTCCCACGGCCCTGAAATGGCATACAGTTATAATAGAATCAGTGAAACATAAAAGAAACCTTCTAGTCTTCACCCCTCAAACTTCATGTCTTCTGAATGCCAGCTCATGCCTTGCAGTCGTCATGGCCACTCATACCTTCCATACGCTCCACTATGCAACTCACATGGCCCTTATACCCTCCAGATACAGTTACAATATTTAAAAGTCATTCGGTTAGGTTTATGAAGGAAAGCTTTGGAGGGATTTGAGCCAAATGCAGGCAGGAGGACTAGTTTAGTTTGGGAAAATGGTTAGCGTGGACTGGTTGGAGCAAAGTGTCTGCTTCCATGTTTTATGACTGTATGACTCTAAACAAATCCACGGATAACTCACAAACCCCACTCATGCCATAGCCTTTTAGAGCCCCTAAACCAACTAAGTGCTGTGGTCAGATACATTGGTGATGAAAATTGCTTCTTGCTGCATCCATAAATTGCAGATGCATGAAAAAATGTTCCGTCAACATTCCCCACTGTGAGTAACAATGGTGGTTGTTGGGTTTGGGAACAGGACTTCAGGGCTTTGGCACCACTTGGCTAAGGAATAGAATCCTTTAAACTCAGTGAAAATTTCGGACTTGTCCATGGTTACACTGTTGTTGTTAAGGTAGTTTTAATTCCAAATTTTTAATTGAATGCAAATTTCTACCAGCTTCCATGTTGGGATTTGAACCCTTGTCCCCAGAACATTAGTTTGGGGCTCAGGGTTACTAGTCCAAGAACATTACCACAACTCCACTATCTCCCCCTATTATTAGATTACCACAAAAATATTTATAATTTGTTTTCCATCAGATCTGCCTGCACATTTCAGCAAATCTATAAGGAGCAATAAGAACTTGCTTATATATCCTGTTAATGATATTCCCAGAACACTTCATAACAGAGTAGATGGAATGATTGAAACTTACACCGAGGTGAATTATGAGGAGGAGAGCGAGTGGGTAAGCGGAGATTCAGGATGGAATTCCAGAATGTAGATCCAAAATGGATGATAAAGTTGCCCCCTAGAGGGGAGCAATGTATAAAAGTTAGATGTGACGACAAGGTTAAAAAAAGGAAATGTCAGTGCCTTGCAGAGATTTTAAAAATGCAGAAGAGAATTTTAAAGTGGAGGTGGAGGATGTACATTAGTAAACACCTTGTTCAGAACAGAATTATGGATGACAAAGTTTTGGATGAGCTGAAGTATATGGCAGTGGGAGGGGAGTAGGAGACTGGTAAGGAAACTACTGAAATATCACAGGCTGGAAGTAATGAAAGCATAGATGAAAATTTCAACAGCAGACGGTTAGTTGGAAACAATGTGATGTAATGAAGATTATGATTGTTATTCTTACATCTTCATGCGAAGTTTACTTTTCATCTTGTCATGTACTGACTTAAAAATAAGGTAAGACGATGTTACATCCTTGTTTATCATGGAGTTCCCAGGGGTCAGTGATAGATGTGAATTATGAATACCAGGGAGTTCTGGTGCATTAGTAATGGGATGTGGTGCATCGAGCAGTGCAAAGTTGGCAAAGTGAAGGTGAGCAAATGTCATCGACATTGACCACATTAAATCTCTACGACACTGCTGCCAGGACTTGGGGCCAACTATGAAAGTTGACCTTCCTGGCCACCTGCTCCCACTCTCTTCCAACAGTTGTCCTCAAAGATCTCTCCTGGTTCCCTCGGAGAAATGGCATCTCTCTTACTGCTCATCTTGATCACTAATGCTTCCAGTGAACATCGTTTACCCTGGAACTTCCTCTAGAAAGAGGCAGCTGCCTTGCTGGTCATCTTGTCATTATTTAAATAGCAGCGATATTCTCCGATACAGATAGGATAGCTGCCTTTACAAACTGAAGTCTGGCTATCCCAAATGGCTTGTGAACAACAATGCAGATCCCCCCTGCTAAGTACAAAGATGTCAGTAGTATTAAGAAGACAGTAGTGTGGGACCTCCTTGCTCGGATACTGCAATCATTCAGATGAGGTGGGTGCATCAAATTTACATGTCCATAAGAATAGGCTCGGACACGTTGCAAATCATGAACTCCTACTCATAAGACCTAATTTGCAGCTCATAAAACCAGAAATAAACAACAGTTCTCATTGCTCAGTTGAGATCTCTAAAGATATTGACAGTAGGATGCAGGGACCATCTATTCCAACTTTGGATTCATTATGGTACACAGTTAAGCTTCTGTTCCTGATTCTCCAAATCTGACTCACTGATTACTGAGCATCAGTGTCATGAGTACCTGGATGAAGACCAAGAAGAACACCAATATAAGACTAACAGGAACAAGATTAGGGGCTGCAAACTAAACAGTGATGTAGTCATTGCTTGGAAGAGGACTCCTATATCACAAACTGATGCAGAAAATCCAAAGAAATATGACTTAAATGGCTGCAGAAGGGTGGTGCTTTCATTGTGCTGCTTAGGTATGGAGATAGTTACTATTGACTCATAGCAAATATATTTATCGTGATGATAAATTGGAAATTGAACCTTAATATACCCTCAATTGAGGATTACTTCCTCTCGAATTCGCCCTTGATGCAAACACATGGACTTCAGTTCTTCCTTCTAGTTTGCCTTGTGCTTTCAATCAGTGGGAGTTTACTCAAGTAAATATTACAGTACTTATTTCTTTCTGATGCGCTCAAACACTGGCAGATGAAAATGTTCTTGGCAACTCAGGCAAAATTTTAAAATAGAAGCCGACATTAAAGTGGTCAGAAATGTAACCTAAACCTAGGAAGCTACCTAGAAAAAATAAACTAAACATACAAAACTTCCTTCAAAGGAAATAAGGTTAATTTAGATAGCAAAGAACCAAAGAATAGACGAGAAGTCTATTGGCGTCTGTTTGATTTTTCCAGGTGCAATAGTTAAATAATGTGAAACAGAAAAATTGAGAATACTGTTGATTTTCGGGCCAAAGACAAATTTTTGCAAGCCGTAGTTGAATTGAAATAATGAGAGATACGTTACTGGATAAGCAATAAACAATACATGGTCCACAGAGGTAATGATATATCCAATTGTCATAGTGAGAAGCTACAGTAATTTAGCAGTACCAATAAGTCCATTCAATATAGTACATTCATCTCAGGGTTCATACAGCAATGTTTGGACAGTTCATGACAGTCTCTTCATTGTAACTTATTTTATTTTTCTATTATCACGCTTGTACAAATGGCAGACTATATTAGTATTGGTGCGTTGGATGCAAATCCTATTGACATTCAAATCTATGTAAAGGTTGTTCATGAACATCAGTCACAAACCCACATACAAAATCTCCAACTACCACAAGAGATAAAGCATTCTGCATTATTCTTATTAGATGAGTTACAGTTGACTTCCTTCCTCCCTTTATTCCTTATTCATCCACAACCGTATAATAATGTTAGACTTTTTAAGTTGGCAAATAAAAACTGCTTTTCATCAGTCAATAACTGACCATCCATGACATTACTCACAGGAAATGAAGTTTAGGAATGAAAGTGGAAACCAAGGTCAGGAAGTGAGAATGGTGAGGTTGAGAAGTGAAATAGAAACAAATGAGGTCAGAGGGGATTGTAGTTAATAATGATTAATTTTTAGATTGGAAGGGGGTTTGAGGAGATTAAGAAACAACCATTCATTGGTTAAGGACAATGAATACAATGAAAGGAACATTTATTACAAGAGCACTTTAAGAAGTGATCAGAGCATTCCAAGGTTCTCAGGAAAGATTGAGAAGATCAGAGTCTGAGAGGGTGTAACAATTTTGACTGACAGCAGGTTGAAAGTGTTCTTAAATGACCCCAAAGTTAAAAGTGGGAGGGTAAGGGCCAGTAAGGCCTCTGCAGAGAGCCAAAGAATAAAATCCTGAGGATTAGTTGATGCATTTGAAGCTTTGGAAAACGGACAGAAGGTAAACAATTGGGCTGAAGGTGGGGATGACCATATGAAGGATAGATAAAATATGGAATGGATTACTTCAACCACTTAACTTAGAATTTTGTTTTTGTATTTTCCATTACAAAATTTAACTTAAGCTATTTATGGTGTGGGGCATTGAGGAGTCAACCTAGCTGCTCGAAAATATTTATTTTAAGAAAGAGATCTGTTTGGTCACTTTATTGGTAGTTATTTTTCAGAAAGTATGAAATAATTTACAGACTTTAATGTTTTCTGGTTAGATTTTTTTCCCCCAATATGCGAAGCACCTGAGACAATCAGCATGTTTCACAATTTAGAGATTTCTCACACCCTTAGGTACTTTCTGCCCTATTCTTCACAATGCTTCGAATATAGTGAGGCATGATATTCATTCTTGTTACTTTCAATCCTGTGTCCTTCTGACAAAAACAATGCTAACCATTTTCAAGCATCAAGTGATCATTCCAGGACATATCAAACCTTAAGGTTTCTGGTTGCCTTACCTTCATATTTTCAACAAGTTCACTTTTGGCAAATTTCAAGAATATTACTCTAACTTGATAGTCCTGTTAAAAATATTTTGCTAATATTGTAATACAATAGAGAATTAATAAAACACAAGATCAATCAATACTGAATAGAAGTACCACCCTCCAACCCCTTTCCCAATGAGCAATAACTGACCTTTGTCACCAAGGCTGAAAGAGAGCTTTGGCGAAATTAATTATAAAAAGTCTTGAAAAACAAAATAAATAGTTGAAACCTTCTGGTCCTTCATTCAATTAATGGCAAAAGAAGCTTGTCCCATCCACTCAATAACTGGATTTTGTGGGTTTTGTGATCCTAGATGGTTGTGTCCAGACATTATGATCAAATACAGCACAGAGCTGAGAAATGATACCAAGGACATTAAAGTCTTTGTTTTGCAAAGTCAGCCATAAAGAGCAAATCTAACAAAAGTGCTATAGTGAAAGGTATCTTTGTGTTCAGGCTCCATTCCTAATAAATAACTTCATAGACTGTAGCCTTCTTGTCCCCAGAGCCAGTGACAATGTATTTATCATCCACTGAGATGTCGCAGCTCAGCACTGAAGAGGACTCCTTCGACTGTGAAGTTTAAAAAAAAGTCAAATAAATGTAAGTGAAAGAAAATAAGCTTGTCTATATTATTATGGAACACTTAGCACCAATGAGTACTTTGTTAGAGAATAAACAATGCAAATCATTACACAGAATTTAGTAGTATGCCACGTTTAACTTCATGCTCCATTGCTGTTAACACCAATTTTAACAGAAGTGCTATTAGGTCAACAAACTAATGCTACTGCCTTCACGTGAGTAGTCTGTGTTTCTTTCTCCTCAACTATTTCCTAAGGCAAAACCACTTTCTTGGCAATATATACCTTGCTTTTCTGGTCTGTCTGTTCAGCCTGCCTGTATGAATCAGTGATGTATGTCCCCACTCAGAAATAGGGTCAAGAATTCAAACTCTCAACCACAATGTTGTTGATTTCCAGCTTGAGGTGCAGACACAGTGGATTCTACAGCACTTTGGGTGCTATATAAGCATTGCTTCTGCATAATATTTCACACAATAAACAAATAATTGTTGGAGTTATTTCACATGATCCAGTGGAGACTTCTCGGAATCGAACAGACCTAACCCACAATAAAAATTGCAAGGCTTGTAGACAGATCTTTCCGTTTGAGTGTACTGAACTCAATTGCCTGGAAGCACTCAAAGAAATGCTGATGGGATGGGCTGCATATTCAAAAGGAAACCTGTCCAATTTTCTTGTCTGTTAAATTAGCTGTACAAAACAATTATGCTGGTTTGCTAAGGGTGTAGTATCATCCTGTGTGATCTTCCTCTATTTGCTGATTTTAGACAATTGATTATACCTACTTAAGGAATAAGGAAATTATTGTGTATCTTTTTGGAACGTTTGTTCCTGTACTTTTAATGAAGGAATGTATGTATTTACAGAAATTTTAATTTCTAAATTTTTTGGTGGTCTTAGCCTTTTTAAATTCACTTCGATTTGCACAAAATTTAATATACATTTTAATTCATGTACAACAGCAATTTGTTGACATGTTACTATCTACACTCTTCTCCTTTCTCCCCTCCCCAAAAAATACATCACCCCCATTTACAGCATTCATATATGAACAATTTAGAAATCATCATGTGGAAATTGGTGCAAATAATGAAAAGTAATAATAAAAAAATGATAGATATAATTTTGAGCCCAATCACGCAACCAAGATCTACAAGACGATATATGTATTAATTTGGTAGACTACATCCAGTGAACTAGCTAAACAGTGATTTTTGCTGTGACTTTAATTTTGATCGCAGTAAGGGAAGAAAAGCAAGAGCTAAATTGAGCAAAATAAGAATTCAAAATTAATAAATGTCAGTTGACTAAATAGCCAGTTAAAGCTTATCTATCCTGTATCCTAAGTCTGTGATAACAGCATGAGTCGAACTAAAGTTTTTGGCTCTATTTTTCTGCCAGTAAACTGTTCTCATCATTACCCTTGTTTGAAATAAAGCTTCCTCTTCAGCAAAAAAAAATACACTTCCCCTCCTATTTTATAAAAGCTTTCTTACATATTTTTCTTTGTAAAGAAAACTACTGAGGGTGAGGAAAATGTCTAAAACACAAGATGCTGATATCTTTCCCCATAGATCAACCTATTTGGAACGAATCTTGTTATTCTTCCCTGTATCTTTTCTAATGTGCAAATTGCCTTTTTTGTGTTGTGCAGTAGTGGTTGACAAGATAGTATGACCAACACAATTAAAACTTAATTGGACTACCTTTGCAAACTTGCCCTCACTTTGAAGTGAAAATGGATTAAGGCACCTGAAACTCATTGCTAATCTTTGCAGTTGACATATGGAGTCAACTTCATCTCCAAACTCTGGACTTGTTTCAGATCCAGATTCAGGAGAAGTTAGTGTTCTGATGGACTGGGCCAGTCCCAGCTCAGTTTATATATTTTTTGCTAGTTCATTCACAGGATGCACAGAGCATCTTGCCAATGGCACATACTGCTGCTACTGTATTTCAATAGTGGAGGAAGTGAACGCTGAAAGTGTTCGGTGGGATGCCATTCAAGTAGGCTTAATCACGTTGAGCTTGAGAACTGTTGATGTTACATTCATCCAGGCAAGTGATCTGTATTCCATCATACTCTTAACTTGTACCTTGTAGATAGTGAACAGGCTTTGAGTCAGCAAATTACTCCTTGCAGAACTCCCAACCACTCTTCTGCACTAGTGTTTATATGGCTAGTCAAATTCAGTTTCTGGTCAATGGCAGCTCCCAGGAAGTTGCAAGTTGGGGGCACAGCAATGGTAATACCATTTACTATCTGCTATCTTGCTATTACAAAATGACCTGTAGTCAAACATTTTATAAATGTCCAAAAGGGTTTTGTTGGGAAGTACTGAACTATTGAACCATATGAGCACAAAAGAACTGGTGAGAAGGTGGGATCTCTCACGAGCACTGAATTTTAATAGTTTTGTATGGTTATGTTTGTGCATTGTTTCATGTCAATGAATGTCATGTTTCCCTCTCCCAATAAAAAGCTCAAACAGCTTCATCTGATTTTTATACTGTAATTGTAATCAGTTAGAAATAATGATTGACATAATATATTTTTATGCCAGAATAAAAACAATTTAAAGAATAAAAGAATAGAATGTTTAAAGTATCTTTAAATGCATCTACTGCAGTCAATAAAATTGAAGTAAATTGGGCTTCTCAATCTCCTTTGGGTGTATTTTTCAGATTTTATATGCACACTAAATTACCAGGAGATTCAGTGATCTATTGTCTATGGATTATAAACACTTTAGTGTTTCAGTACAGTGTAACATCGGCTTGGAGACAGAAATTATTAATGATCCATCCTTACCTGAAATATGCTCGCTCCATAAGGTGTTCTCCAGGCGTTCAGTAGATTATCCTTGCCAGTGCTTACAAACCACTTACCTAGAAGTCAGTTTCAAACAAAAAGAAATCACAATTTTGAGAAATTATTTCAGAGGTAAAAGGTACTGCAGATGCTGGAGAATCTGAGATAACAAGGTGTGGAGCTGGATGAACACAGCAGGCCAAGCAGCATCATAGGAGCAGGAAAGCTTGACGTTTCGGGCCAAGACCCTTCATCAGAAATGGGGGAGGGGAAGAGGGTTCTGAAATAAATAGGGAGAGAGGGGGCGGCGGATAGAAGATGGATAGAAGAGAGGATAGGTGGAGAGGAGGCAGACAAGTCAAAGAGGCGGGGATGAAGCCAGTAAAGGTGAGTATAGGTGGGTGTAGGTGGGGGGGTAGGGAGGAGATAGGTCAGTCCAGGGAGGACAGACAGGTCAAGGGGGCGGGATGAGGTTAGTAGATAGGAGATGGGGGTGGGGCTTGAGGTGGGAGGAAGGGATAGGTGAGAGGAAGAACAGGTTAGGGAGGCGGGGACGAGCTGGGCTGGTTTTGGGATGCGGTTGGGGGAGGGGAGATTTTGAAGCTTGTGAAATCCACACTGATACCATTGGGCTGCAGGGTTCCCAGGCTGAATATGATTTGCTGTTCCTGCAGCCTTCGGGTGGCATCA
>JAHRHZ010000012.1:68870374-68945848 GCA_024137785.1 Ginglymostoma cirratum | reverse complement strand
CTCATCCCTCACACCCCGTCCCCGCAATAATAACCAAAAAAGAATCCGCCTCGTCCTCACGTACCACCCCACCAACCTACGGATCCAACGCATCATCCTCCGACACTTCCGCCATCTGCAATCCGACCCCACCACCAAAGACATTTTTCCCTCCCCACCCTTGTCTGCCTTCCGGAGGGACCACTCGCTCCGTGACTCCCTTGTCCGCTCCACACTCCCCTCCAGCCCCACCACACCCGGCACTTTTCCCTGCAACCGCAGGAAGTGCTACACCTGCCCCCACACCTCCTCCCTCACCCGAATCCCAGGCCCCAAGAAGACTTTCCACATCAAGCAGATGTTCACCTGCATATCTGCCAATGTGGTATACTGCATCCGCTGTCCCCGTTGTGGCCTCCTCTACATCGGGGAAACCAAGCGGAGGCTTGGGGACCGCTTTGCAGAACACCTGCGCTCAGTTCGCAACAAACAACTGCACCTCCCAGTCGCGAACCATTTCAACTCCCCCTCCCATTCCTCAGACGACATGTCCATCCTGGGCCTCCTGCAACGCCACAATGATGCCACCCGAAGGCTGCAGGAACAGCAAATCATATTCAGCCTGGGAACCCTGCAGCCCAATGGTATCAATGTGGATTTCACGAGCTTCAAAATCTCCCCTCCCCCAACCGCATCCCAAAACCAGCCCAGCTCGTCCCCGCCTCCCGAACCTGTTCTTCCTCTCCCCTATCCCCTCCTTCCACCTCAAGCCCCACCCCCTTCTCCTATCTACTAACCTCATCCCGCCCCCTTGACCTGTCTGTCCTCCCTGGACTGACCTATCTCCTCCCTACCCCCCCACACCTATACTCACCTTTACTGGCTCCATCCCCGCCTCTTTGACTTGTCTGCCTCCTCTCCACCTATCCTCTCCTCTGTCCATCTTCTATCCGCCTCCCCCTCTCTCCCTATTTACTTCAGAACCCTCTTCCCCTCCCCCCATTTCTGATGAAGGGTTTAGGCCCGAAACGTCAAGCTTTCCTGCTCCTATGATGCTGCTTGGCCTGCTGTGTTCATCCAGCTCCACACCTTGTTATTTGAGAAATTATTTTCAGGTTTATAATCACCAAACTTACTTATAAAAAAGTCATTATTTTGCCAAACACCATTTTCTGTGAGAACTTGCATTCTGGATTGACAAGTGCTTATGATGTACTCAAATGAATTTTCTAAGGTATTTTAAGAGCATAAGAAATATGATCAGGAATAAAACATTCATCCTGTCAAGCCTGCTCCACCACTCTCTAAGATTATTGCTGATCTGTCCCATGCCCTTTTAGTGCCAGCTGATCATATCCCTCCACTCCTTGATATTTCAATAATCTGTCTAACTCTGATTTAAATACTTTCAGGGATATAGCCTCTACAACTTTGACGTACAGGATTCCAAGTATTCACGCTGGGAGAAGAAATTCCTTTGGATCTCAGCGTTAAATTAATGTCCTCTTATTCTGTAATTGTATCCCCTAGTTTGAAATTCCCCCACTAGTGGAAACATCTTCTCAATATCTACCCTGTCATGCCCCCTTGAATCTTCTATGTTTCAGAATCTTATGTTTCAACAAGCTCACCCCTCATTTTTCTAAACTCCAATGAATTCAGGCCTAACCATTCAGTCACTCTTGATAAGTCAATCCCTTCATCCCAGGAATCAGCCATATGAACATCTTTTGACCGGTCGCCAATACCAATATATCCTTTCTCAAATATGGGTCCAAAATTATTCAGTGTTCCAGGTGCTCACCAACACCATGTATAGTTGTAAAAAGACTTCTCTATTTCAAACTCTGAACCCCTAGCAATCAATGCCATGATTCCATTTGCCTTCTTAAATATTTGTTGCATTTGTGTGCTAACATTTTGTTTCATGCACAAGAACAGCTAGAACCCACTGTGCTGCACTCTTCTACAGCCTCTCTCCATTAAAATAATTGCCAGCCTTTTGATTCTTCCTACAAAAGTGCATAACCTCACCTTTCCTAAATTAAACTCCATCCGTCAATTAATCTGTTTCCCTTTGTTGATTCCTATGTCCTCATCATAACATGCCCTCCCATCTATTTGTAAATCAACAGCAAATTTCGATAACAATACACTCTGCCTGCTCCTCCAAGTCATGAATATAGATAGTAAATAATTGAGGCACTAGTTCTCATCCTTGTGGCACTCCACTAGTTACATATTTTCAACCTGAAAGAGATCCAACGTACTGGAATCTAGTGTTTTGGAATATTTCAACCAATGCATCCACTATTTTTGTTGCACTATACTACTTATAATTTCTGCCTCTTCTTATCAGATAATGTTGACTTGTTTATAGCACTGTAATGGAACCATGGCAATGCATTTACAATTGAATCATTCACATTTGAATTTTACACCTTCGGTAAATTTTCTCCCATTAACCTTGAATTATTCAGAAGGTTGATTCTTTTTGTTGATACATCAAAACTGCTTCCAGAGATAATCAAAACGGCATTTATTATCATTGGCTAGATTCACTTTAAACTGAGCAGTAATCAAATGTAAGAAAAACAGAAAACACCCAAAAAAACTAAAAGGAAGCATTAAGAGTTATCAGAGGTGCTCCTGTGCCAGTAAGAACTTACATAAGGTCGCAAGATAATGTAGATAGGGAATTATTTGTATAATCATTATGCCACCAGCCTGCTGAAAAGGCCCGCTTTTCACATGCAAAAACATCTAATTTCACAGCTAAAATGTTTATGGTTGAGATGAGTCCTTAGTTCTGAACAGGAAAAAAAAATGTTCTTCCGAGTAGGCAAGATGAACTCCTGATGGAAACCAGCAGGAAACTTCATTCAGTGTTCAATGAGCAAATTGAGCAAAGGGGATATTATTGGAGTCTAATTGCTACTTACAACGTGGGCCCAAGGGTGCAGGGGGTGTGACTTTGCCATCAAGTCCCTTTGAAGGAAGAGGATTCAGGGTCAGTTTAGTCCCATAAACATTTTTTTAAAAAACTCAGCTTTTTTTCCCCTTTAAGAACAGTTGAATATGCATCATTGATACACATAATAATAAATAGTATCATAAAGAAAAAAATACCACAATGAGCAAACTTAAGGGACAGCACACAGCTCTCATGGAGATGCAACTGGTATTTGTCTGGCTTTGTCACATGCAGAACCTCTACATTGCTGTTTTCCATTCCAACTGCAAGCCACTCTCCAGTGGGGCAATATCCCAATGAAAAGATCTAGGATGAAACAAAAATCATAATTAACCTTTAGAATCATTTCTCTACAAGAGAGTTCATTTAGTAAGTAGTTTCAGAGATAGTAGGAACTGCAGATGCTGGAGAATCTGAGATAACAAGGTGTAGAGCTGGATGAACACAGCAAGCCAAGCAGCCAAGCAGGCCAAGAAGAATGGTCTAGGTCCGAAACATCAGCTTTCCTGCTCCTCTGATGCTGCTTGGCCTGCTGTGTTCATCCAGCTCTACACCTTGTTATCTCATTTAGTAAGTAATAGGGCATTAAAAAATCCTGATTGTTCTAAAGCAATACATGGTCAATTTTTGCAAAGAAAATATTCCGATGCAATAACCTGTCATTGGAGTTATTAGTCCTCTAACGTAACGATGCTGTAAGGATTACCTTTTCCTATCAGTAAAGCATTTAGGATACTGTAAATGGAAATTTCTGAAGGCACGCATTTTCAGATATATTTGAAATGAATACATAATTTTCAGAATGTTATCCATAAATACAAAAATAGGTGTTTGAAACAAAGTCTTCCTGGGGCAGCCTTCCATTTCAAAAATAAGATTATTGCCATAACAGTCAGTTTTGTGTTAAGCATTGCCTGGTGTGGCCCAGGAGACCTATTCTAGTATGTTAGTATCTACTGCATTTGCTGCACAGGAACACAATGGGCTGAGAAGATGCAACATTCACTGGCCTCTATTATCTCTGGGCTCTTAGCTAGTTTAGCTTTTCATTTCTCCTCACCTCTTCCAATGCCTTTCTAAACAGTCAATTTCCAGAGGTCACAGTCGTTAGTGATATATCTCAGTTGTTAGTTTCAATAACTGCAGTCTTCAAATCTTCAACATATGGAAATGTTTTGATTATACTGCCATCTGATAAATTTGGTTAAGCCAGCAGAGAGGTCATTGGCTTAGCAAAGAGAGTACGCTGATAGAAAGAGCATGCTCTAGGATCTCTGAGTTGTTACCACTGTCATGCCAAGAGGATGTGTTTGAAGCAGCTAAGGGGGTAAACTGTCTAACCTTTTATTTTGCCTAGCATAAGTTGTTCAGATAACATAGATTTCAGTGGGGATGCAGCCTTGGTAGACTTGTTGTTTGGTATTCTGTCAGGTTGCTAGTGTTCCACAGTCTCTTATTCAGTTTGTTCATAATACTGAAGCTTTTCTGATGCATGTGTGGATCGCATGTGACAGATTGTGAAAGTTAAACTTGTAAAGCTATCAAACATTTCAAGTAGACCATTGTCAATGCTGATAGATGGTGCTATGTCAAAATCCTGGTCAATTTCCACAATGTTATGATGCAATTGCTTATGCAAACAGTAATTCTAGTACCTTTATACCAAAAACAAAACAAAATGCAGAGCACATATTTAAATCCTAACCAATAATTGTAAAGCATATTTGGGAACCCCGTACTGGCATAAAGCTACAGCAGTCTGTTCATTTGACATTCAAAAATAAACTTCAAATTTGCTACTTTCTTGGCTTTGTCAACTTACAAACACTTTTATCCCACAAATTTTCCCATTCTCTCACACACTCACCTGAGACGTGAAGTCATGCTGTTGCAGTTGCCTTCCTTCTCTGAGATCCCAGGATCTTACAGTGTTATCTAAACCTCCCGTCCAAAGTTTAGTACCATCATTTGAAATGTCAATGCAGCTGGCTCCATCTGTGTGACCTTGGAACTGCCTATTAACATCAAGCAAGCAATAGGTTTGAGCACATTTCCTGATGGGGTCACGTTGTTCTTTAGATCAACAATTATGCTCACGGTCCTCCTGCACCATACATTTGTTAATTTCACATTTTAGAAGAAATATTCAACTGTTAAAAGACTGACATTATTCAAAAGTTTTAAGATTGCCCAAGAATGCCACACTGGAATACTAGGTTGAATTTTCGTCACCAAGGTGGGGAATTGGGTTGGATTGGTTTTCAGTTGTGAAAGAAAATAAAAACTGATTATCTTTCAGATTTTTAGCTGGCGAAGTATTTAATTGGTATGGAGATGGATTCCCTGCCCTCTTAAAACAAATGTTGGGACAATGAAAGTGGGTTCAATGAGATGTTGGCCTCATGGTATTATCATCAGACTATGGGACTAGGGAGCTGGGTAATATCCTGGGGACCCAGGCTCAAATCCCATCATGGCAAATGGTGAAATTGGGATTCAATAAAAATCTGGAATTAAGAACCTAATGACATCCATGAATCCATTGTTGATTGTTGGAAAAGCCCATCTAGTTCACTAAAGTCCTTTCAGAAGAAAACTGCCCTCCTTAGCTGGTCTGGCTTACATATGACTCCAGACCACAGTGCCATAGTTGATGTTTAAATTGCCCTCTGGGCAATAAATGCTGTCCTAGCTAGCAACACCCACATCCCGTGAATGCATAAAAAAAATCATGCATCAGGAACACCTCTTTATCCTTCTGCCTCCTCTCTGACCTCCTGTTCCTCCACCATTAATCTCTCATCCTCCAAGGCCTCATTGTCCTCAAGGTCTGTACTTCTTTAGAGAACCACTTTATGAACAGTGTACCACTGCACAGCAATAACAAACGCTTTTGCAGGATGGAATTGGAGGGCATGAGGCAAAGCTGGATCAGGAGGCACCGAATGTCATCATTAGCAGCCGATTAGCAGTCCAGTGGCTGTCAGACTGAACAGGCAGCACTGTTTGTACTGCCTTTGTGCTGCTGCTTTGGGGCCCACTAGTATCCTTTCAAGGGATACACCCTGCAATGGAGGATTCATTGATGTCAATTGGAAGTAGTTAAGATCTGGGGCATCCTGGACTAGCAGATAATAAAGGATTCGTTGGCAACTTTCAGGAATGCACATTCAGGACTGGATTTTACGTTCGTCAGCTGGTGGGTTTGAAGACAGAAGGGGCATTTAAGGAGTTGGGTAAATGCTAGGAGAGGGGTGATTAGCGGAAGCATTGGATGACTTGTGCTTACTGAGACTTTTACGTCTTGTTTCACCCTCACTCCTACCCTCAGCAAACTCATCCCTTCTCCAGACCTCCTTACTTCTTTTCGCTAAGATGCCAGACTCCTTGGTTTGGTGGGATTGCCCATTCCCAGAGGTAACAAAGTAGTTCACTTGTGCAGTGATTTTGATGGCTACTGAAAAGGCATAGTAACAAGTGCTGCAAGGTCTTCAGCAACAAAGGGCACAGATCCCAGGGTCTACCTACCTGGACAGTCACAGTCTCTTACAGCACTCAATATCCTCCAGGTGCCACTGCCTTTGGTGGTGTGTCCTGTGTTCAGGACTTGGTATTTGTGGGTGTCCTACCCCCTCTTTCCTCTCTTATACCCTGTTGATGCTTGGAGCTCTTGTCCCCATCTGCAGGGTGCTGTCCTTCGGTCCCTAGGCCCAAAACCTGACAGTTGTGTCCCTATTGTCCATTGAAGCTTTCTACCTGGGCATTTGTTACCTCTGGAAACAGCAAGTTCCACCAAGCCAAACCAGTGTCTTAGCAAAAGGAAGTCAGGAGGTCTGGCCCTACATAACTTGGCAGTCTTACCCATTATTCTTTGTCCCTTTAACATTTTGGGGCAAGTGTGGAGTTGTCCCTATCTGAGTGTCCACTCTCCTTGCTACTGTCCAGCACCAAGGACACATATTACCAAGCACCCTTTGACTTGCTGACCTTGAGTGATTCTCTGGGGCAGCCATAACCAGCTGCCCACTATGCTACCTGCCTCCCCTCTGACAATCTATTTCTGGAGACAGATCCAAGCATCTGGCACTCCAGAAACTGGAATATTTATTCATAACAAGCATTTAATGAGCTTTAAAATAGCTTCAATTGAACTTAGTTGGGAGGAGAATTGGCTTCCTGTCTCACCCCATGTCCAGCCCGTAGGTTGTCATCATATCAGTGACAGCACAATGAAACAGTTACACAGCCTAGTACTGTTATTTGTAAGCCTCCTAATATGCAAGTCCATTCCCACCTTGGAGGGACCTTGAAAATTCAGGCCACGGACATTCAGTTGAATACTGAAAATACATCAATGTCTTATTTCCTAACTTAAAAATAAATCAAATTACATTATTTTCCATATAAAGGAAGAAACTTTATTTACACAGTAATCAAGCACATTCTCCTGACATCCACAAGTGACTGTAAACAAGTGAATTGATTTAAGTTTAGTTACTATTGTAACATGGGGAGACTGAAGGGTACAGGCGATGGCCTGGCAATCGTGTCACTAGATTAGTAATCCAGAGAGTCAGGTAACGTTCTGGGGAACCCAAATTCAAATCCACTACAGCATTTGAACTCATTAAAAATTTGGAATTATAACTCTAATGATGATGACCATGAAACCATTGTTGATTGTGGTAAAAATCTATCATGTTCACTGATGTCCTTTAGGGCTATCCTGATGTCACATGAGCAACATAGTTGACACTGAACCATTCTCTGAAATGGCCTAGCAAGCCATTCAGTTGTATCAATCACTAGAAAAGAAAAGGAGGAATGAAACCTAGCATCAACTAAGGAGCCAGAAATGAAAATGACAAACTCAGCCCTGTTGACCCTGCAAAATTCCTTTTACTAATGTGCGGGGCTAGCGCAAAATTAGGAGAACTGTCTCATAGACAAGTAAAGCAACAGCCTGACATGACATACTCACAGAATTATACCTCACAATGTCCCAGTCACCAATGCTACCCTCCCTAGGTATATCCTGTTCCAACAGCAGATACAATACAAGTGACGAGGCAGTGGTATAAATTGGGAAGGGAGCAGCTCTTGGAGTCCTCAACATTGAAAAGTCTCATGGCATCAAGTGATGCATGCGCAAGGAAACCTCCTGCTAATTACTACATACCAATCTCTTCCCCTCAGCTGAGAATCAATACTCATCCGTGTTGAAGAAAACTTGGGAGGAAGCACTGAGGATTGCAAGGGAGCAGAATGCCTTCAGAGTGGGGGATTTCAATGGCCACCATCAAGAACATCTCAGCAGTACCACTACGTACTAAACTGGTCAGGTCCTAAAAGCTTGAACTGCTATACTGGGTCTGTGGCAGGTGGTGAGGGAACCAACAAGAAGAGAAAAACAGACTAGACTTCATCTTCACAAATCCACTTGCTGCAGATGTGTATGTTCGTGACCGTGTTGGTAAGATTAACCACTGCACAGTCCTTGTGGAGAGAAAGTCCTGCCTTCACACTGAAAATACCATCTGTCATGTTGTGTGGCACCATAACCATGCTAAATTGGACCAACTTCTAACAGATTAAACAACTGTACTCCAGCACAATCTATAGCCCCATGCCTGACATATCTTACACTCTACCATTGCCGTGAAACCAAGGGATCAAGCCTGGTTCAATGACAGTGCAGGAGGGCATACCAGGAACAGTGACAGAAATTCCTAAAAGTGAGGTGTCAACCTGATGAAACAACAAAATAAAACTACTTATGCGTCAACAGCACAAACAGCAAATGATAAACAGAGTTAAGCCATTCCACATCCAACAAATAAATCTAAGGTCTGCAGTCCTGCCACATTTAGTTGTGAATGGTAGTGGACCGCTGGAAGAGGAATCTCCACAAACATCCTTGTCCTCAACAATGGAAATCACTTTGCTCCTGACCTCATTTCAGCCTTGCTTAGAATACCAAGGTCACATTTGACTAAGTGAGGCATGATGGAATCTTAGCAATACTGCAATCAATGGGAACATTTCCCACTGGTTGGAGTCATACTTGGCACAAAAAAAAAATGGTCATGGCTGTTAGAGGTCAGTCATCTCAGTTCCGGGACATGTTTGCAGAGGTTCCTCAGGGTAGTGTTCTAGGCCCAATCATCTCAGCTGCTTCATCAAAGACCTTCCCTCCATCATAAGGTTAGAAATGGGTTGTTTGCTGATGATTGCATAATGTTAAGCACCACTCAACTCCTCTTAGCTTCACTCAGTCCATCAGTGTCAATATCCTGGGGGGTTACCATCGATCAGAAACTGAATGAGATTAGCTATGTAACTACTACGGCTACAAGATCAGGTTAGAGGCCACAATTCTTGCAGTGAGTAACTCCCCTCCAGACTCACCAAAGCCTGTCCATAATCTACAAATTATGTCAGGAGTCTGGTGGAATACTCTTCGCTTGCCTAGATGAGGATAGCTCCAACAACATACTTAACACCATCCAGCATAAAACAGATCCCTTGATTGCCACCAAATCCATTAATGTCCACTCCTTCCAACACCAATCCTCAGTAACAGCAGTATGTACCATCTACAGAATGCATTGCTGGAATTCACCAAATATTCTTTATACAGCACCTTCTAATCCCACAACTAAACCATACAGAAAGATAAGTGCAGCAGATATATGGGAATATCACCACCTGCAACTTCTCCTCCAAACCATACAACATCCCGACTTGGAAAGATATCACTGTTTCTTCAATGTCGCCAGATAAAAACCCTGGAATTCCCTCCCTAACAGCATTATGGGTCTATTGACAGCACATGGACTGCAATGGTTCAAGATAGCACTTCACTTCTCAAGGGCAACTAGAGTTAGTCAACAAATGCTGGCTAGACAGTGACATCGACATCCCATGAATGAATAAAAGAAACCACTTATACAAGGTCCCAAAAAAGGCAAATGATTTCATGGATCAGGTAATTTGATTTACTTGTGTTGGGTGAAGGTGAAAGGTTAGGCAGGACATTTGGAAACTCTTTTTCTATTTCAAAAATCATGTAACGGAATCCTTCTGGCTCATCTAAGAAGTTGATGTTTTAGTAAACAGCATGTCCAACATTGGAGAACTTAAATGCTGGCCTAAATTATATAATTTGTGGTGAAGCTTGAATCCATAACCTACGTACTCAAGGTGTCTACTGCTGCCAGTTGAGGCATGCTGACACTCAATTTAGTTTAAAGCAGGTTAAAAGCGCATTGTGAATTTGGAGTGCTTTCTTTAGTTAGCTAGGCTAATTGTTTATTGATAATTGTATTTATGGTTACTGCGCAATAAATAATGTCTTGTTATTTGAGACAAGAGTCTCTTCTTGTTAAGACCCTATCATGCAACACCACTGATAATTAGATAGTTCTGAGGAAGGGTCACCGGATCCAAAATGTTAACTCTGTTTTCTCCTTCCTGCCAGACCTGCTGAGCTTTTCCAGCAACTTTGTTTTTGTTACCACTGATAATTAGACAAACTCAGAGAGAGCATCGGAAGGAAGAAAGTGTACCTGGAAATGGCATTTGAATTTAGTTTTGATAAGTTTCTGTTACCCTTCTGTAAATTTCTGATGACTGTTTGATTTTATTAGTGTTACAGTGCCCGACCAGGCATAACCAAAGCAGCAATGTGTAAACTTATTGTTATTTAAAAGCATAGGAAGGAGGAATTCCAGACTTCTGCTACATTTTTGTGGCCTTGAAAAGTCTGTGGGCCATGGTTATATAGACTTTCGACCTGGTTTTGTTTTTTAAACAAGGCTAATGCTAAATTATTGGTTGCACTTCAGTCGCATGTTACGTATCTTTGGGTGCCATAGGAGCTGCCTGTCCTAATTATGTTTGATTTGTTTATTGTAAAATATTTGAAAGGAGAAATGTTGACATCCAAATAGCCCAACAATAGCAAGCCACTAATGGTTGGTGACCAAGTGATACAACAGAAGATACATTACAAAGGAGCAGCATTCAAGTTTTCTGGAAGGTAATAAATTCTTACCTGACTAATGTCTGATTGTGCAGATCCCATACAGCAATGTTACCGTCACTACAGCAGGAGAAACAGACTTTGGAGTCAGGACTGATAGCCAGAGCATAGCAGGCAGGAGCAGAGGATGTCAACTCTGCCTTTATACGAGGAGTTGGAGCTGCAAGGTCCCAGATAGATAACGTACTGGCTTCCCCACCAACAATCAGGGTACGACCATCGGGTAATAACTTGCATGATCGAATGTAGTTGTCCCTGTTCTGTTGAAATAGAAACCATTCAGCAAATGCTAACATGGGAAAGCTCAAAAACAATATGGTCTTCAAAATAAGTAAATTATTTAATATTTTTAAATAGTTTTACTTAAGATCAATGCAACCAGTGACAGATTTGAACCTCACCCTGCTGTCATAGCCCAGCAGCTCCATCACGATGACATTGATATAACTACCTTAGTGAGACCTGCTCCGTGCCACAAGTTTAGCTCAAAGAATCAGGTGGCAGTTACACATTATTGCAAATGTTAATGCAAGGAAAAACACCAAATCAACGGGTTTGAATTCGCCATTAAAAAACCAAGCTAGCTGACCATCTCATTGAGTTCTAATGTATGATACAAGAAGGCCTCGTGACCCTTCAGCTCACTCTAACCCAGAAGCAGTACTCCATAGGACGTAGGTCCCACTCCTAGGAGGTAATGAATGAGCCCAAAGACAAACCCAATAAATAATCAGCAACTAAAACCCAAGGCTACAATATTTAATTAATCTTTGTGCAGCAATTTGAAGAAGTGTAACAACTGTACAAATTGAACAATAAAATCCCAAGATTAAATTGTCTTCAATTTGCCCCCAATTATTTATTTAATATTAAATTATGTGGTTTAATACTTTGTGGCTGATGAACACCAAACTGTGAGGGTTTTTTGTGGCATAGTGGTAGTTTCCCTATCACTGAGCCAGAAGGTCTGGATATGAGTCCCACCCAAGATTTGTCATAACATGTACTAACAGATTGATTGAATGTAATCATACCAAATTGTCAGATTTATGAACTAACAATGTGGCTGACCTTCTTTCACCTCTTAATGGTGTCCCTATTGGTATTTTTGGTACTGAAGCTATGCGTTAAATTATACAAGGTGTTAGATTTCCTAACAGTGACCCCCACACACCCCCAGGCTAAGAGGCGGCCGAGCACAGCAAAAGGAACTCTTTAATGGCCAACTAACCATTAATGGGCAGAGGCAGAAATTCAGGAACAGAAAGTCAACAGGCGCTGATCAGAAGCCAGCAAAAACTTTGTGGGCCAGGCAGCATCAGAGGAGCAGGAAAGCTGAAGTTTTGGGTCCAGACCCTTTTTCAGACCTTGTTATCTCAGACTCCAGCATCAGCAGTTCCTACTATCTCTGCCCCACTTTGTGATTGGTGTGGGCCTTTCCCATTGGCAGTTAAATCCTGGCTGCAGAAGGACGAGACCCTTAGGAGGATATTGGGACATCAACTGTCCCACTGGTAGACATGCTACTAGCAATATCTCCTCCAGTGAGGTGACAGTGGTAGAGACACAGGCAAGCACATATTAGATCTGATGAGCAATCTCTGCCTTCAAACCGATTGGCGGAGGAGCATAAAATCTAACACCGTATCAATGACATTCTTATACAAAGCTCAATTATAATGGCAGTGGCTTCATCAAACAACAATTAGCAATTACAGAAAATGTGGGACCACTTGAAGGCGAACATTACTGCCATCTTGGTCTTGAATTTAAGGGAATGCAAACAGTTCCAAACAAGTAAATTTCCTGAGATTTTTGTAAAGGCCATTAAAGCACAATTGTAAAAGTACTTGAGGATGGTCTGTAAGGGCACCATTATTGAACTGTGTTAAAACAAACAATGGCTCCGATAGTGGAACATTATAATGCCCATAAAATATTGTTTTCATTTCATTCGAGAGATGTGGGCATCACTAGCTGGGCCAGCATTTATTGCCCATATTTGGTTGCCCTTGAGATGGTGATGGTGATGGTGAGCTGCCTTCTTGATTTGCTGCAGTCCTGGGGTGTAAGTGGGGCAAGGTGGGAGTTGAGTGGGGGGAAACAGTTCCAGGATCATGACCCAGCTACGGGGAAGGCATTATGATAAAGTTCCCAGGTAGGGTGAAGTATGGCTTAGAGGAGAGCTTGCAGGTAAGCGATGTTCCCATTCATCTTTTGCCCTTGTCCTTCTGGTTGATAGGAGTTGGGAGTTTGTAAAGATGCTGTTGAAAGAGGTTTGAGAGTTGTTATATTTTATCTTGTAGATGGTACATACAGCTGACAGTGTATGTTGGTAGTCAAGGAAATGTATGTTGAAGGTGTTGGGTGGTATACAAATCAAGTGGGCTGCTTTGTCCTCAATAATTTTAGGATTCTTTAGTGTTATTGGAACTGCACCCATTTAGCAAGTGAAGTCAATCTTATCGCGCGCCTGATTGGTGTCTAGCCTCTGGCCTGCTCTGAAGAAGTCATATCCCACTCGAAACATTAACTGTATCCATCTCCAGAGATGCTGCCAGACCCGCTGAGTTTGTCCAGCATTCTGCCTTTATCTCCAACCTGCTCTCACTGGTACAATTCAGTTTCTGGTCAATGGGAAGGCCTAGGATGGTTATGGTGGCAGATTCAATGATGGCAAGACATGGCATGTCAAGGCAAAGTGCTTAGGTTCTACTGTTGGAGAATGGATTTTGCCCAGCACTTGTGTGGCTCAAATGCTACGTGGCAACTTTGGCTGAAGATTGTTGTAAATACTTCAGTTTTACGTTTTGCACGAATGCCTGGAGCCTCCTCCTCCACTACACTGTTTACTTGTCTACCATTCATGTCTAGATATGGCAGAACTGCAGAGCTTAGATCTGATCTGTTTGTTGTGGGATTGCTTAGCTTTGTCTATTTGAAGCTGCTCATGCTGTTGGCATGTAAATAGTGTTGAGTTGTATCTTCACACAACTTATTACCACCTATGCCTGGTGCTGCTCCTAACATGACCACTTGACTCTTCACTAAACCAAGGTTGACCCTTTAGTTTATGTTAATGGTAGAATGGCAGATATGCCAAGCCATAAGGCTCCAGATTGTGGTTAACCACAATTTTGTTGCTGCTAATGACCCATTGCACCACCATATTCAATAACCTATTTCATTCAGCATGGCAGTTATACCATACAACATAATGGAGGGTATTTCATGAGAATGGGTGTGTCAGGCTATTGCTTGATTTACTGCAAGACAACCCCTCAGATGCTAGTAAGGAGGATTTTGCAGAATCAACTCCATGTGCCAATATGGATTATGGTACCCCAGTCAATGCCAAGTGACCCATCCAGTTTCATTCCTTACATCAGATTTTGTAGGTGTTAAATATAACTGAGTGGCTTTTAAGACTATTTCAAAGGGCATTTAAGAGTCAACCACTTGGATAGGGTCATATGCAGGACAGACCAGGTGAGGATAGCAGATTTTCCTTTACTAGTAGGTATGAGTGAAATAGATGGGTTTTCATGACAATCACCAATGATTACACATCCCAGAACAGTGATGCAGGGGATTAACCAGAATTTTCCACAAATCATGCAAAACAGGAATTGTACAAAATGGATTGCTGGAAGTGGAGAAGACTGTCTATACTTCTGATTGTTAATGCTTTGATAAGACAGAAAATAGGTAAGGTTTCATATAGTCAACCGAACATAGTCATAAATATTTAGAATATTTTATAAGTGATGATTGTAATTGAAACAAGTAACAAGTATTGAAATTAAAATATTATAATAAAACAGTGTAAGTTGTTTAAATTGCAATGTCAACACAATGTATCGTGCAGCATTGTAAAAGAGGTCGAAGGATACAAAACGCGTAGTCCACCTCTCAGCAATTTGTTTTGACTGTCAAATTAGACAAGGTACATGGCAAAGTTGAACTTTGAAACATGAATGCTCAGAGCAACTGAATCCAAAAGGCATAAATTTGAACACAAACCAGCTTAGTTTCTGATTAGCCAGATAACCAGGTAGTGAGCTCTAGGAAGGCACTAACAGCTTGTTTGGGGGCAGGCCAACTACCCTAACAGAAGCCGGAAAAATTAGGCCAGCACAGCGTAATTGCATAATGGTATAAAACTAACTTTTGCTTTGTAGCACCTCTTCACAAGTTCCCAAAATGTTTCACGGTTCGTTGCATATCTCAGAATATAATTATCATTGTAATATGGAAAAATACAATAGCCAATTTGACCCTAACAACATTGCAAAACATCAGTTCGATAAATGATCAGTTTTTACTCGTTGTTGCCTTGGCTAAGGTGGAAATAATGTGATGGGCCTGGGGAATTGTCCTATTTCTCTTAAAAAAAAGACATGGGGTGGATTGTGGGGGGAACAGGGTAGTGCTGGCAGTACCATAATTTAATGCTTCATCTAAGAAAGCTTTAATGCAAATTCTGCAGAGCTTCCACAACCATGCACCGAACCTGATACCTTCTGATTCAAGATTTAACATTACTACAACTAAACAAATGGTTTAGGAGGTTAAAAAAAATGCAATATTGCCAAGTTGACCTTCACTTTACTCAGAGAACTTTTTATTTGGCATAATAATGTACACAAATTGGTAGAAGGTGTTATTTATGTCGGTCAGTTTTTAGTCTGCCAAGGAATCAGCATTGAAAAGTATCCCACTTTAATTTAATTTATAGCAGCTGTCTTTAAGATGCAGGGTCTGGTTTTCTGGAAGGAGAGCTCTTAGCCAACAAGACAGCCTCAAGAAATTTAGGAAAATGAAACGAGAGTAGCTATGATGGCACTAAATTGCATGCTAATAGGGATTATTCATGTAAAACCAGTTGTTCCCTCAAGGGTGGAGGGTTATTCCATTGAGGGTTCATTAATGTCTACAGCAGATGTCATGCTCAGGACAAGTGATTTCTTGCAGCAAGCAATTGATAACTAAATACAAGCATTTTCGTTGCCTCCGGGGCTGTTTATGTAAATTATAGTACTGAGGTTACAATCGTGTCTCATGTCTCATCTCTCAAAATTCTTTGCGGCGTTTTGTCAGGAGAGCTTTTGATGCTGCTGATGACCACACCTAAGGGTTTACAGAGTGATGATCAACTTTATTTGTGGTAGCAATTCTGTCTTACCAACAGTGAATGAGAGTCACAGGTAGATTTTTGCAGCCATGCTTGACCTCACTGTCAAACTGCACATTAAAACAAAGTTTGTCTTTACAAGTTCAAAGTTTGAAATCGATATCATAAAAATGTTCACCTGATGAAGGAGCAGTGCTTGTAATTTTAAATAATTCTGTTGGACTATAACCTAGTGTCATGTGATTTCTGACTTGCTCCACCCTAGTCCAACACCGGCATCTCCATATCATAAAAATGTTAGTTTTCATTTCTGTTGACAAAATCTATATACCTGTGTTGGATGTTTCTTTTCCCATCCCAATTTCTCTCATGAACTTAACAATTAAAACACAAGCAACTCAGCACAGACAATTTGAATAGTACTTGCATGTTATTAATTCATGCAATAGTCAGGGACTTTAAACATCATTTCAACATACAACAGGCTATGAAAAGAATAACGTTTTCACTTTGTAGAACTAACTCTTCTCTCTTGTATGACATACATATTTTCTATGCCAGTGAAGCACATATTCCTTAATTCCTCTACTACCCAGATATCTTATTCTCCTGCCATTCTCTTACCAGGCAGTCCAGTTGAGAGACTGGGCTCTTGTTTCCAGGGTGACTAATGTCCCAGACCTTCACACATCCTTTTCCACCAGTGTACACGTGTCTCGTGGGATTGCTGATGGTCACTGCGCACACAACCTCACCATGGCTCAGAGAGTTCATTTGTCGAGCATGTCTTGGAATTCCAGGTCCAATTAGGGCATCAGGAGGAAAAGGCACAGGTTGCATTTGTCCATCAGCACTTACATGAAACGAATAAGCACTATTGACAAAGAAGGAAAGTGACGATTAGTAAATTACTACCTTATTCAGTGTATTATTTTCTGTTATTACGACAAAGATTTTCCAATAAAGTCAACATTCTGTAATATATTAGCATGCCCTTCAATTAAATTTTAATTCTAACATAATCTGATCAAATGTTAAACTTAGAATTGAATTTTTTATTGTACTGTGAATCTTCTAATATGCACAGAAACCATTCCTTTCTGTAAGAATTTACAAGTCAAGCTTTGAAGATTCATTTGTAGGATTCATCAGCCTAGCAATGTGCAACTTGTTCCCAAGGAAACACAATCCACTTACTTAAGGGATAAGGTAAGGTCAGGAAAGCTAAGGGTGAAGGGCCATTGTGTTAATACGATCTTGCTGGAGTTTAACTAGATAATAGCAATTAGTTAGTGGATTCTATTGAAGCACTGTCTTCCAAAGGTTTCTGATGCTGCATACAAAAGAATACCGGCACCACAACAATAGGTTTGCCCCTCCACGATGTATTGGTGAACCAGGCTTGGCAAATGACTCCAATAGTATCCTTCAATACTATATCAGAGATAATAGGTACTGCAGATGCTGCAGAATCCCAGATAACAAGGTGTGGAGCTGGATGATTTCTGATGAAGGGTCTAGGCCCGAAACGTCAAGCTTTCCTGCTCCTATGATGTTGCTTGGCCTGCAGTGTTCATCCAGCTCCACACCCTGTTACCTCTTCAATACTATATGCCTGGCTAGTACAGATACAGAAGATTCTTTTTAGAAACACCTCAACTCCACTAATTCCTTCTTGCACCCATCTCTTAGGAAGTTACTGTTTGGTCATTTGACAAATGACAAGCATTAGGTGGACATCAATTATATCAGTTACATGATAGGCATTTGTGTTTAATGCAGTAGAAAGACCAAGACAGAAAAGTTAGCATCATGCCAGCTTGCATGCTTGTGAATGGTCCATGTGCTCTTGGTAACTGTACTTACCGTGCAAAGACATTTCTACCTCAATGTGCACAACATCTAAGAATGTCAGGAGTATTTAAAACAATTAAAGTGGCAACTTCAAATAGACTAGATGCTTTAATAACTGTCATTCAACGGAATCTAAGCAAAG
This sequence comes from Ginglymostoma cirratum, assembly GCA_024137785.1. Classification (NCBI taxonomy): domain Eukaryota; kingdom Metazoa; phylum Chordata; class Chondrichthyes; order Orectolobiformes; family Ginglymostomatidae; genus Ginglymostoma; species Ginglymostoma cirratum. The sequence continues at coordinate 68,927,721 of JAHRHZ010000012.1, read as the reverse complement.
ATTGCTCTGTGTTCTAACTTTGGACGATGCTGGCAATACTTTCAGTGTCTCCCCGCAACTTGGAAAGTAGCAACACCAAATCAACCCAAGCAACGGTTTCGCTTCAAAGATACTGCCTCAGCCAGGACAGTGAAATGGCATTAGCATTGCTTGTTTGTTTGAATTTCATTATGTATAACACTTTAACATACCAATATAACCACTGAGATGCAAAATTTTGGGGGAAAACAAATCACAAAATTAATTCCACTACAGCTTTATTCTCTCCATTTGCCTCCTTTTCCCGAAAAAGTTAAATTATTTTCCTTTCATGCCCGGTTAACAAGCAGAATGACATTAATAGACTTACGGTTTTCCACCAGGAATGCCACTTAAGTTTGGTGGAATCCCAGGTACGCGTATGTGATGTGGATCAAAACCAACCTAAAAGCAAAATCACCAGAATTAAAATCTTAACTTAATTGGAATTTAATTGTTGCTCTTAACAAAAATAGTAAAACTGGTTTCACTTATTAGAAAAGCATTTTGGATTGCTACCCTTTTAGTCAGACTGATGGATTCTTCCCCATTGGTTGAAGAACCAGTGGAAGATGGTTAAGAACCCCCATTCACCAGTTCCATTGGTGAAGTACAATGACCTTATGTGGCCACGACTAGGCCTTCCATAGGGATCAGGATTCTGGCTGTAGAAATCCCATCTGTTGACTGATGCTGACCAATCAGAGACAAGTAGCTCTCTATGTCATCTGCCCTAGAAGTATCGTACCCACCGGAAGCCTAGGTTCACAGAGCAACCTTAGGCCAAAGCTGAGTGAAGGAGACATGGGGATGTGGGGTGGTGGCATTTGAGGGTGACTAGGGGCAGCTGAGGTCAAGGGGTTCAGAGGTATGGGCAGGAGTTACCTTTCAATGGTCCCCACTCCTGATACTGGGTTTCTCAACCAGGCACAAAGTTTTAATTATGACGGAGTCCTCCTGGTAGGCTGCTGAAAAATCTGACAAGGCTTGCTTGGCTACCTTTTAGGAGGAGCAGCTAAGCTTTGGAAGCTCCCATTTACTTCCTGGGACACCATTACATTGCAGGGATTTCAAAGATAATGAGTATTAATCAGCTCATTAATGAGCCTGATTGGCATTCCAATGCTGGCAGCCAGGAATCCAATGCCAGGTCCTTATGCCTGCGATGTAATCGGGGTGACTGTGCCACAGCAGGACCTCTGTCATGTTAAGGTGGATCTGACTGCCATGGTTCCCACCATGATAGGCTGCATTAAATCCATTTGTTCAAAATGCTTCAATTGCCAAGTGCATTTGCCTTTTCTTAAAGTCGGCAATTGTATCCACGGGCACATATTGAACCATTTCTCTGGCTCAAATTCATTCAAATCAGCAGTCATCTTACTGACAGCAAAAAAAAAGCTTAGTCAATTCAAGGTTAAAAGCCTGTTCGATTCACTCACCACTGGAGATCGGCCGTAAGCAGCTGCCGCTGCTGCAGCAGCTGCAGCTGCACTCATCTGAGGGGAGATATTGTGTAAACCTGCATATGCCCCTGGGCTTGTCAGATCGCCATTCATACCAGCGTGGGGCACTATTCCAAAAGGAGCAGGATAAGGGCATGGTACTGCCATGGGAGTCCTCAAACCTGTAAATTACCAAAGTCTGCTATCAGTGACTGTAAGCTCCAAATACCTACAAATGCTTTTAGTTCATCTCAGCTGGACATTTTATTGTGAAATCCAGAGGAGAGAAAGAAAGTGCATATAAAATTACATATTGTGGTTACCTTCTGTAAGAGTGTTCCAAGTAAGAGTTGTAATATGACGATTTTTTGCAACTATAAATGCAAGAAATCGAAAATGGATTCCTGCTACATTAAATCAGGAATTCATGCCAACATCAAAGATAAGATTAGAAAGCTGTACAAAATGACTGTTTATTGTCAACATTTAGCTACCTAATGGATCAATTCCTGGTGGTTTACCAGGGACTGGCCTCAATCCTGGGGTGGAGTTACTTCCTGGAGTAGGAGCATCTGATCGTGGAGTTGGAGTGTTCGACTTTGATACTGGAGTAGTTGATTTTTCATTCTGTTAATAAACAGAAAACTGCTTTGTCAGTACTGCAACTACAAATTGATACTGCAAAGATTAATTTCCTGCATATTAGAATTGTGCTGATGAGAGCTATAGCCAACAACTAATGTAAAATTTTACCAGTATCATCAACAGCTGAAATCAGCAACTGCGATTGAAAACAATGTCAAATTAACCTTATCAAAAATCAAAAGGATTTCTTTTTTATAAAATGCTGAGTTTAAATACTTTTTAACCTGAGCAAAATACAGACATGGCAGATCATGCTACACCTTAAACAGATGAGTGCAGAGTCCTGGGACAGGATTTTGCCTGTAGGTTTCGGAATACCAAAGCCAGACTCAAATAGGAGCATCAGCTTGTACTATTTGGGACACAATCACACAACTGGATTTCTCCAAATAGGCCAATTAATGACTGCAGGACAGAAATGCAGGGAAAAGGCAATCGAAAATGGAGGTGTCTACTCCAGCTTCTCTCATTTTTAAAATTTGAAAATGGCATCAGCAGTGGTGGATCCCTTATAGAAGGTGATCCCCTTCTTAAGGCAACCTGCAGGGACCTGTTAGATACAGAATGCCTCTAAGCCTGCCTGCAGTACTGGACCTCTGAGTGTCTCTGGGAAGCCACCTTCAGGCAGCTGCATTGTTCCTCACTAATTCTGGGGACCTGAAGGCTGCCTTGAAACCCCAGTCAGCCTCAGACAATAGGCATGAGAAGACCTTTAATAGGTTGAGTCAGTTACCCATTGCTTGGTAGCCCTTTACCCCCTCTCATTCCACTTTCAGGAAAATAGCCTTTCATTGAATTGGAGCCATGAAACAAGCAAAATAAAAACCGAGAGAACTGCAGATGCTGTAAATTAGGAACAAAAACAGAAGTTGCTGGAAAAGCTCAGCTGGTCTGACAACATCTGTGAAGAAAAATATCAGAGTTAATGTTCCGGGTCCAGCAACGCTTCCTCGGAACTCTGCCTCAGCACGAAACAAGCAAGTTGGCCAGTGGCATGTAATTCTCAAAGTCTAAACAGTCAACCACAGGTTTTCGAATAGTTTGACATTTCATAATGATAAAAGGTAGTGATCCAAAACATCAGCCTTTCCTTTTCATGGGTAGTCAGTGACCGGGGAATCCAGGATATTTTCTTCATGGTTCAGATTTACAGCTTTTTGTCAGGCATTGCATATTTGATTTCTAATTTCTAATTTCTAATTAAAATTCACTCGTTATTATCCTGCTGAAAAATCACTAGGTTTTACCACCAGGTTCCATGTACTATAGCGGTACTTAAAGATAATCTCTACAGCAGGGCAAACAGGACAGAAATGAAAAATACTTTAGGTGAATTAGAATGACCTCTGTTAGCACTGATAACTTCCATCTGAAGGATTCATGTAGAAAGGTACAGACAATACTCACAAGACCAATTTCTTTGGACTTTGAAGAAGGAGTACTACTGGAGGAAGCAATTGAAGCTGGACTTATAGGTGCATCCTTTTTTAGTAGGCGAGATTTGTCTAAGCCATTTTCCCGTGGTGAGTGCGGTGGGCTACCTCGTGGTGAGGTGGGATCCTGAAAACAAGATCATAATTTGTAAGTTAATAGCATTATAAAACTGGGACAAAAGACAAGGCTGTACTTACAAGCAACAAGTTATAATATAAACTGCCCTTATAACATCGATACCAGCTATTTCGCAACAAATGTGAGGTGATTATGCACCAAATTGGTTAAACCCCATGTATGAAAATCAAAAATCCATACAACAAATTAATACAGAACTGGATTTAATTGCACAGTGACTCAATATCAGAAGAAAGTACTCCACACATGTAACCATGAGAATCACTATACAAATTATAATAACTAGGCAGGAGGGATTTTTTTAAAAAAAACCCACTGTATTTAGATATGAGCAATAATGGAAAAGCCATATTGATTTCTCCTTGAATGATTGCTTGAATATAGTATGCCCCACCTGGTACATTTTCAGCTCAGGGGCATGTAAAGTAGGTCATTAGGCCAGCTCACCCCCATAATACAGGGGCTGGGGTGGGCACAGAAATCAGCAGCACAGCCACCATGTATAAATAAGTGCTGGCTGAACGCATGTTGAAGGGTTAATTGAAATCAATATTACTCTGTCTATTCCATAGTATGATTGGTATGGGCTGGTGGGTGGAGTACAGTAGCCCAAATTATTGTCTATAGCACAGGAAGAAGGTGGAGTACTATCTCTGGAGGCTGCTGTCTGTCCAACAGGGCACCCCCCAACCCCCGAATCAAGTACCCCGTTTCCTCCTGTGTGCTTCAAAGCCCACCTCCTCAAATCTTCTATCATGTGGCAAGAACATCACTACACAACACACCCCCTCAACCGCCACCCAACCCCAACTAACCTGGGTCCAGGTTTCCAAGAGTCTCCTTTATGGGCCTGCCCACAGTCCCAACTATGGAGCTCTGGCATTGTCAGGATAGTTGGATCTGCTCATCAAGCAGATTGGCTGGCAGCTATGGAGGATAGGACCTCCCTTCACTGAGGGCTGGAAGTCCCACATTGCAGTAGTTTAACCTGCCCACATCCAATTATGGCTACAGGGCAGGTTTGCATTCTGTTTGAATGACTCATGCTGTAAATTACTGCCCACTGTTCTTTGTGCTGGCTGTGATCCTGAAGTGGTGTCAGTTTATGATTTATTAACCCAGCAACATAACGACAGCAGGGACTTTAAACCTCATTTATGTTGTGTAAATCAAATCAGCAATGGTACTCTAAAACCTGGGTTTTTAGGAGCACTTTTGTGAAAGCACCTTTGGTTCATACATTGTGGAACCAACTTGGGACTTAAGGTGTAGTATTGTTGTCATTGAAGCAGGGTTAATTTAGTTGATGGATTGATTGATAGATTGATAGATAAGTTATCAAGAGGATTGACGAAATGGCAGAAATGTTGAACAAATTATACAAACAAGATTTCAGAAAGAGAGGGTAATCCTGAGATTTCATTATTAATCAGTAGAGTAAAGTTGAGAGAAACTTAAAGAACTAAAGGTTGACAAATCACCAGGACATGATGGCCATATCCAACAGTTCTAAAAGAGTTAGCTGCAAAGATAAAGAGTGCACTTCTTTTTCCCAGGGCAGAAATGACTATTAGGAGGAGGCATAATTTTAAGGTGATTGGAGGAAGAAATAGGGGAGGAGTCAGAGGTGGGTTGTTTACACACACCGTGGTGGGCGTGTGGAATGCGCTGCCAGCAGTGGTAGTGGAGTCAGATACATTAGGGACATTTAAGCAACTCTTAGATAGGCACGTGGATGATAGTGTAGTGTAGGGCATGCGGGGTAGTTTGATCTTCGTACGATAATAGGTCAGCACAACATTGTGGCCGAAGGGCCTGTATTGTGATGTACTGTCCTATGTTCTATGATCTTCCAAAATTCCTTACATCGTTGAATGGTAGCAAATATAACACCGTTATTCAAGAAAGGAGGAAGAGGGAACACAAGAAACTATAGTACCATTAGTCTGTCAAGTGTGATGACAGAGTCTTAACATGATTTTAACAAAGGAGAAACATCTGAAAATTTCATTCCAGATTTTGAGGGTGTAACTTTTAGGGTGTGCAGAGGGGAGCCAATTAGTACAACCTTCTTATTCTTTGATGGGACATAGGCATTGCCGAGTAAGCCAGCGTTTATTACCGATTTATTTTCTTCAAGAAGGAGGCGACAAATCATTTTCTTGAATCACTGGTTTGAGGGGGAGTTCCACGATAAATGACCAACTGTTCCAATAATTGAGTATAATCAAAGCCCAGGGAACCAAGGCTATGTTTAAAAGGCCACTCTGTACCCAGTTAAACCCTGTCAGTCCACAGCTGCCCTGACGTTTGCCCTGAACATGTTAGACGGGGGAAATCTCTGCCCTGCTGTGTGGGTGGGGACCTAAATGTACTGCTGAAGAGGATGGTCTAAAGGCAGACTTTCTGGCATTTGGGTCCCCCTGTAGCATTTAGACTGCAGTGGTTCAAAGCTGCAGCTCAACACCAGGTTCTCAAAGTCAACTTGTGACAGAAAATAAATGCTGGCTGGCCAGCAATGCCCACACCGCATGAGTGAATGCAAAAAGAAGGCAGAAGCAATATGAACAAAAACAGAAGTTGCTGGAAAAGCTCAGCAGGTCTGGCAGCCATCTTGAATCCTTCTACTTTATTGTAGGTTATTTTCCTACTGAAGTGAGAGGGGGAGGGATGGGTACTAAGGACGATGAAAATGAAAGCCTAATCATTGCTTCACTGCTGAAGTTATCAATAGAACCATTAAAACTTAAAATACAACCAATAACCTACTTAGTTGCAGTCAGTTTGGCTTCTGCCAAACACACTTGATCTCAACCTTAATCCAGGTGTCAACCTTAATCCTTGTGACATGAAAACAGCTTCCTCGATTTCAAGACACCAATCAATCAAATGTGGCAACAAAATGGTCGAGAAAAGCTGAGGCCAATGAAGGTCAAATGGAATACTCTCCTCTAGTCCTACTCCTTGAGATGAAAAGTGATGGAGTGTAAAGCCAAGGCATTGTAACCACAGATCATGACTACTGTCGTTCTTTAGTGAAAGGATTTTTAGTTTAACCATCTTTAAATCCTTCATTAGTGAACTTCCCTCCATCATAAGATCACCTGTGAACTTGTTCTGTGTTCAATGACATTCATCAAATTCAACAGTTACAATGGACAGAATCTGAGAGAGATCTGAGCAACATGGTCTATAGCGAAGTTTGTGGCAGAGTTGGGTGAGAAACCTGGTGAGGCCCATCTCAACATCGGGAACATCTCAGTACCTCCTTTATGATTTTTGCAAGAGACATGCTGAGATCTTCAACAGGCAAGAATGGGTTGCCAATTGACTTTGATTATTGCTTATTAAATGCCTTGTTGATGACGCACTTGCCTCATTAATATTTGGCTTTCTATCACAGCAAACTGACCAAACAAGCTAGATGTTGAGAAAACTAGAAATGGAAGGAAGCAAGAGTGTGTACTTGGTGAATTCAGCAGCTGCTTGCTCCAAAGATAGATGATGCACGCCCATTAGCACCCAGCATGTGCTAGCCTCTAAGAGCTCACATGACACATTTCCACATCGACTTTTCTGTAATTCATTGCAGCATCATGGAGCGTAACAGCAGCTATCATGCTGCAGCATGGATGTTGCGTGTTGAGGGGCACAAACTCAGTTCATGGACCAGACCAAGTATATGAAACTCGGTCTCATTGTGCGCTATCACTCTGAGTCTACCTGAATGCTCAAAGCATCCTTACCTTGCCCTGGCTTTTTATACTATACCCCCCTCAGCCAGTCTAAACACTAAAGCAACGATTAGGCTTTTTTCTTTTGACAGTAGGGATGGCTGGGGCCTCTACATTGCCCAGCACATGCCAGTGTTGGCTAGGGAAGCAACCAGCTCCAGTGCATGTCTTAACCGGTTCAGCTAATTTATTGTTAGGATTATAAAATTTCATTGACAACCTTCCTTAGAACTTTGCAATGAGTAATATTCCATTTATGTTTACTGACTGGGAAAAAAAACCTGATAATTCAGATGGCTGGCTGGCTAACATTTGGTTCAGAATAATACCAGTAACCTGGATTTAATTCCCATTGCAACGGGGGTCAACTTGGGACCCTGCCAGAGAGTGGAAGGCAATCGCAAACCAACGCTGACAAAAACTAACAACAAGAAGATAGCTCAGCATGAAATGCCAGCAGACACTGAGCTAACAGCTACCTTTGGGCAGAGCACTCATGGATGAATGAATGATGAATTAAACAGCAGTAGGATTAAATCTGCTTTGGCAAGAATCAGAAAATTCTGGTTAAAACATCAATGCAAGTAGGAACATAATCTAGGACGGTACTTCACTGTATTATTGAGAGCTGCATTTGAGAAGTGCTAGAAAATCTACTTTTTTGGAAAATATGTTAAATTAAGGCCTTATCTGTCTGCCTAGGATAACAAAGACCACAATTTTTTTGTAATCAACTCTCATTCTTTGACAACACCGAGCTACCCCTCTTTCGGAATGCTTTAACATCTAACTTTCCCCTTAGTCCACATTTTTACTAGTAACCCACAAGAACAATCACAGCTCTGAGGATTGACAACACTATTTGTTTCCAGCAATGTTGGCATTGTGTTCAAGTATCCATGCTAATGCTTCTCTCCTTCTGCAGGAGAAGAATGTGCACAATAAGCCCAGAAATCCTTATGACCCACTTTGAGATGCAGGCTGCTAAGCTGGCAGAATGGGGGTATATTCTGGCAGTGAAGAAAAGTCTGGATCTTTACAGACATTTAGTGAGGAAGTTTCCTATTTCCTACTGTTACTGCACATGAAACCTTAGATTAAAATGGCAGCACACACTACTAACAAATCTTGCTGGAAAAACACAGTAGGTCTGTTTGCTTTCTCTATTTTTGATTTTCAGCATCCGCAGTTCTTTGAATTTATTTTCTTAGCAAATCTTTCAGTTTTTTGCTGCAGTCCTCCAGATCCCATATCAAAAGAAAAGCTCTCAGCCCCTTGGCCCATGTCTATTATTCATTTGACCTATATTTCTGAGGAGGAAAAGCTGCAAACCTCAGAGGATGTGCTGTCAAGGTATTACGTCACACTCTCCACTTATAGAATCATAGAATCCCTACAGTGCGGAAGTGGGCCATTTGGCCCATTCAGTCCACACTGGCTTTTCAAAGATCATCCCACCCAGACCCAGACCCAGACCCACCCCATACCCTATCCCCGTAACCCTGCATTCCCTGTGGCTAATCCATCTAACCTACAAATCTTTGGACTTTGAAATCTGCACTTTTACTCTCAATGCTTTTTGCAGTGGGAACAGTTTCTCATTATCTACTCTGTACAGACTCTTTGTGATTTTGAAAGCTATTCTTAAATCGCCTCTCAGCCTTCTCTAATCTAGCTTTATGGTTGAAATTTCTCACTGCAGGAGCCATTCATGTGAAGGTGGTTTCTCCAAACCTCCCAGTATTTCCTTTGTTCCTTCTCTACAGGTCAAACTAAATTAAACCCAGAATCAGAAACCAGAACAGACCATGAGACCGAGCCTCTTTATGCTGATGAATTAACTGCAGAAACTTTCAGCTCTGCAAGCCCAGGGTCACTATCTGGTGAGCTCAGCTCTGACGCAGGCTCACAGATATGGAAGGGAGAAATGGCCAAGGTTTTTGAATTGAATCTAATTCAATTCAATTCAACTCAACATCTGCCAGACACTTCCCCTCTGCAGGATGCCAAATGCTTCCATCAGCTCAGGCCAAGCAGAGGACCCCGAGCAGGCCACACCCAGGTTGTGCACGGTATAGCAAACAATCATGCTAGTACAGATACATGGTCTGGTAAGTACTGGAGTGCTCCTCTTGAATGGTCCAGGCAAGGCTGGATCTTCAGGAGACCAATTACACATTCAAATATGGCCCTAGTCAATGCATGAGCCACGATGTAGTGCTATTCAGGATCAGTCTGAGGGTTACTCATTGGGGTCATTAGCCATAGTTCTGGAGTACCCCATCTTACTCAAGAGCCAGGGATGATGCAGAGGAGCAAACATTCAAGGAATCTGAGAGTTGCACAGAATGTAAGTATCGTGACAGCTCCCCGGAATGTGGACACACACCTAGATGTTGCCTGTGGTCACAAAAGAGCCTGAAGAAGTGTTCTCTACCCTATATACGAAGATCCCAACCTTCTGTGTTCCCCCTTGCACCCACCACTGTCATTCCCTTTTCTGCATCCTAGTATCCTCCCTCCATTGTCCAGGATCCTTCAGGTGCCTCTGACAGCCACATGCTTTAAATTCTATTCCCTACTGTTTCTTTCAACTCAACCCACATTCATATGAACCTTTTCAGTTGAGCCCCTTTTTGAATTAATCTCTGCATTCCAGCCCTGGTCAGGTTGGGGCAGGTTTGTTGACCCAGTCAGTGTTCACTCTTTACAAAACTACAGCAAGACCACATATGACTCAGATTTCTCAAGCTGGTTTGCCTGGTTAGGCTTCACCCCTTAGTCTCCAAACCACAACTGACAGCAAAACAAAAACTGCGGGACTATGCAAGTCTGACTCCACCCACTCAGGCTTCTTTTGACTAATTTGAAAAAAGAACACTCAGGGAGCTCAAAGTTGTTTATCTACTACCTCTGAAGCAGACATTCCAGTACCACTGTAGCAATACCTCTTTGCAAAAGAAACAGTACAGAAAAAATCTCTCTTAAAAGGCACTGCACCATCAAAATACAAGCATTAGACTTTTCAATGAGCTCAAACATATAAAGGGTACAATTTGGAAAGCTAGTATAGAGACCTTTTGAATACTCCGATCTAGATATCTAAGAGGACACAAAAGCATATCGGAGGCTTTTAGCAGTAGTACAGTTGGGTGATTTTTAGTGAGGAATGGAAAAATGCTGTAGAAATGCAAGCTATTCTGTTTCTTTTGTTGATCGAGAATCATTTACAATATTATGGACACTATCCTGTTCGCTTCTCTAGGAGAAAGGTTCGATAGAATCAGGAAAATGTTCTGAAAAAGTTACAAAATCATTTCAGGATATTTATCTGACCTTCTGACTTCATTCATTCCTGGTCTGATGCTCTTCACAGATAACGTTTCACTCCTTGTATAACTAATATTAGTATTGTTATATCTCAGGTATGACCATGTCAGCCATTCATTCTGAATGGCATTTTTATCTAGTTTTTATATCTGACATATTATTGTCTTCTAATCACTCCCTGGTATGCATTTTTACTTTATATTTACAGATAAGCACAAACAACACAGACATTTATGGAGGTTTGTACCGAGTATTCAAAATTGCATTGAAATTTAATAAAATATTTCAGATAACCACATTTTGCATTATATCGAGAGGCACATCACTTTTTTTTATTTTGATAACCATTTAAATTAGATTCAACAGCTTAAAACAATCCTGGATTGAAAGAATAGTCAGCCAAAACAAAAGTGATCCAATATTAATAGGAAGTCCATGTTCACTGTCAACATGAAAAAAATGACTACATCCAACCTTTCTAAAACAAACCACAACAAACCTCATTGGAGACATCCACCACCAAGTTGTCATCACTTTTCTCTCCATCACTATCCTAAATATGAATACAAAGAAATAACACATATTCCATTAAGATCTGCCAGCACACATTAACTCCACATGCATTCAGACAACTGCTTAAATATGTTGTAATAATGGGGTTAACAACCTATGCATGGTTAAGAGATAATTACATATCAGGATACATTTTAAAGCAGTTTAATTAATGTCACAGCAGTCCCCATAATAGCCATGATACCAGACTGTAATAATACAAGAACAGAAAGCTTTGTAATGAAAGCGCAGCTTAGACAATAGTCTTTTACTTTAATAGGATTCTTAACAGCCAAGAGACCGAAGGGACTTTTACCCTGGGTCAAATGCAGTTGGCCTATCTCTGACCAGTCCTCATTTCATATGGTCTCACACAACAAGGCTGAAAAATAGGGAAAACAAAAATCACACCATTTGTAGTGTGGAATGCTCCTCTGAGCTTGGAGTTGAGGCATGTTACATTATTGGGAAGGAGCTTCACTCCAGATCTGCATAAATTCAGCATATGTACAAAATGGGATGGAATACAAAAAGATTAGACAGCAACCCAATAAGAGGCATTATATTTGGTACAGTAAAGACATCTGTGCTTATTCACCTTGCAATACAGCAAGCACCCTTTTGCCATCAAGGCATTTCTAGATCAAATTTGCAACACCATTGTATAATAACAAACATGTGACTCAGTGTTCCTGATCTAATGCCTCAGAGAGCTATAATGTTACATTTTCCCATGTCCGTTGGGACTAATGCTAATTCCTTTTTTCCTCACATGAATAATTCAGCACATAACTCGCACTTTCAGAAACGCAAATCTATTACTAGACAGTTCAATGAAATAATTTTTTTTTGCCCTAGCAATAAGATTATCAGCATCATTTTCCCCTTTTACCTCACCTGGGTGAATGCTTTTAAAAGCTGAAAATTTAAATTCATAAAAATACGAAAGGAGGAGAAATATAATTCACAGACAAATAACTGAGAACAGCTCAAGGTTTAATCACAGTTAGATCTTAAAAAAAGTCATGACATGCCCATTATTTTAACTGTTACTCACATAACGATTTGCTAAATCTTTATCATCAGTCTTCTGCTTCTTACTATCAGTAGAATAATCATTTGAGTTTCTGTGCTTCTCTGCAGTTCTGAAACTGGCTGATGGTGACACTGAGGAGCTCTGAAATGACAAACATTAACCTATGTTATATTCATTTCGAGAGAGAGACTATTAACAAGAGGTTAAAAACCAGTTAGTGGAAAGATCTCAGTGGCAAGAAAAATGTGTTTATTTAGCTATGATTATCCAAAGGACATCAGAAGTACAATTGTTCTCTTTGTTTAATGATATCATGTTCAGTAAGTAGTCTAGATTTAACAAAATCATAATAGCACTGAGCAAACTGACATAGGTTGGAGATGCAGGCTGACAAATTGCAGGTTCTGATGGACTTCATCCTAGTGTCTTAAAAGAGGTTGGTACTAAGGTAGAAGATGCTTTGGCATTAATTTTCCAAAATTTGCTGGATTCTCAGAAGGTTCCATTGGACTGAAAAGTAGCAAACGTAACTCTTCTATTCACGACAAAGCCAGAAAACATGAAACTATAGGCCAGGTAGCTTAATGTCTGTCTTGGAAAGGTGTCAGAATCGATCTTTAAACAGATTATAGCTACACTCTTAGAAAAACTCAAGATAATTGGAAAGAGTCAGCATTCTTTCCTGAAAAAGAAAGCATGTTTAATCACCTTTTATATATCTTTGAAAGTGTAATGTGGGCTGCGGATGAAAGGGAGCCTGTAGACATGCTATATTTGGATATCCAGTAGTTTTATGTGGCACCTTGTCAAAGGTTACTGTATAAAGTAGGAACACATGGTGTTAAGGGTGGAACGGGAATGGATAGAAGATTGGCTGGCTGGAATAAAACAGAGAATTTGCATAAATTAGTCTTTAATTGATTGTCAGAAAATGTGGCAAATGGAGTCTTGCAAGGGTCTGTGCTGGGTCCCTCAATTATTTTACAATTTATCATAATACCTTGCATGAGGAGAGCAAAGGACGGTAGCTAAACTTGCAGATGAAACAAAGATATGGAAGTATATTGTGAGGACTTAAGGAAGTTGCAAATGAATATAGATAGGTCGACTGCATGGGCAGAAATGTGACAGGAGTATAATGTGGGAAAACATGAAGTTGTTCACACTGGCAGGAAGAATAAATAAGTGTTACTTAAAAGAGAATGATTGCTGATTTCAAACATGCAGAGGGACCTAGGTGTTTTAGTGCACGAGTCACAAAAAGGTGGTACGTAGGTACAGCAAGTAATTAGGGCTAATGGAGTGCTACGTTTATCAGAAGCATTGCAAGCAGTAAAAATGATTTGAGGTAGCTTTGTCAATAAAGGCTAAGATCAGTATAGGAAGAAATTATCTTGGTTCAGGGAATCAATTTGGTTGGAGATAAGAAATAGCAGAGGAAAACCAGATTTGGAAGGAATCATATATAGCTTATCCGATAGAAGCTACACTGTAGGATGATGATATAATGGGGGTTTGGGTAAGAAAACTGCATGAGATTTTAATCTTCACACAGATAAGATTAGTCAAATTGGCAAAAAAAGAGTGGTCCATTACAGTAGATCATAGAGCATACTCGGTGGAGTTTCTTACGACAGTATGTTCTGGGACTAATGAAGGAAAAGGCTGTTTCACATGTGGTATTGTATAATGGAACAGGATTAACATATGACCTCTTCTAAAAAGGTTCCTTTAGGTCAGGGTGAACATTAAATGACAGAATTTCACATTCAATTTGATGATGGGAAACTTGGGTCTGAAACAAGTGTCTTTGACTTCCCAAGTAAAGCTATTGGAAGGGTAGCAAGACAGAGTTAGCTAAAGTGGAAGTGAAAAATAGGTTATATGGTAAAATTGTAGAGAAGCTGTGGCAGACAATTAAGGAAATATTTCACATCTCTTGTTAAATATATATTCCATTGAGAAATAATGTTTCTAATGAGTAAGTGTAATTTTAAACACACTATCATATTGAAAGAAAAGGTACACATTGCTTCAAAAATTAGTGGTAGGCCTGAAGACTGCAAAACTTCAGAAAGGATCAGAAGATCTCAAAACAAATATTAAAGGGGGAGAAATTGGAGAGAAATAAATAAAATTTCACAGCTAGTGAAACATTTCACAAACATATTTCAAGGAAAAGCATAAGCATTGATTCCTTATAGGGTGAGACTTCAGAACTGATAATTGAAACAAGAGAATAGCAGAGACTTTGAACGTATTTTTATCTGTCATCATAGCAAAAGACACAGAAAAGCATCTCAAGAATAGTAGAAAAGCTGGGGACAAGAATGAGGGAGGAATTTGAAACAATCACCATCACTGGAGAATAGGTATCACTAGAGAAAAGAAGACAAATGAACTAAAGGCTGATAAGTTGTCCCTGAAGATCTGTACTCTAGGGTCTTAAAAGGACTGGCTGCAGTGGTAGTCAATTTGTTGGTTGTGATCTTCCTGAATTCCTTAGATTCCTCGAAGGCTTCTACTGAGTTGCAAAAATGTAAATGACATTGTTCAAAAAAGGAGGATGACAGAACACAGCAACTGCTACTCAGTGTAACAGCTGTCATTGGGAAAACGCTTGAATCTATTAAGTATGTACAGGAGGACATGTAGGAAAGCATAATATCAGAAGGTAGAGTCAACAGAGTACAGTGAAAGAGAAACAGCATTTGACAAATTTATTGAGTTATCTGAAGATACAGAAGCAGGGACGGGATAGGGGAATCAGTCAAAGTAGTGTAATTAGACTTTTTTAAAAAATTGATAAGTTGACACATAAAACAGTTACTATACAAGATAAGAGCTCATTGTGTTGGAGCAATATGTTAGCATTATATTAGGCTGGAGGATTGGTTAACTGATAGGAAACAGGAGTGTTGGGTTCAACAGGATATTTTCAGGCGAGCAAATTAAAACTACCAAGGACTGGTTTTAGGAGGCTCAACTATTTACAATCTTTTAAACAAAACATTCATTTTGAGGGATGTGGGTGTTGCTGGCTGGCCAGCTTTTATTACCTGCCCCTAGTTGCCCTTGAGAAAGTGGTAGTGAGCAGCTTTCTTGAACCACTAAAGTCCACAGCGCCATGAGGGAGGAAATTCCACGATTCTGACCCAGCAACAGTGAAGGAATGGTGATTTATTTCCAAGTCAGGATGGCGAGTGGCTTGGAGGTGGTGGGTATTCCCATGTATCTGCTGCCCTTGACATTTGAGATGGAAGTGTTCATGAGTTTGGAAGGTGCTGTCTGAGGATCTTTGGTGATTTTGTGCAGAGCACCTTGTAGATACTACACACTGCTGCTACTTAGCGTCGATGGCGGGGGTGGGGTGGGGATTGGATGCTTGTAGATGTGGTGTCAATCAAGTGGGATGCTTTGTCCTGGATAGTGTCAAGCTTCTTGTGTGATGTTGGAGCTGCACCCATCCAGACAACTGGGGAGTACTTCCTCACACTCCTGACTTGTGCCTTGTACATGATAGACACATTTTGGGGCGTTAGGAGGTGAGTTACTCGTAGCAGTATTCCTAGACTCCGACCTGATTTTGTAGCCAGTGTTTATGTGGCGAGTCCAGTTGAGTTTCTACCTGTGTGATGTAGATTAAGGAACCGACTGTGCTGTAGCAAGATGTGCTGATGACAAAGGTAGGTTGGAAAGCAAGTTATGAGGAAGATACAAAAAACAATCTGCAAAGAGATAAAAATGGGATGTGTGTGGCCAAAGGGAAAATAAAATGGCAGATGGAATATGTTGTGGGAAAATGGGAGGTTGTCCATTTTGGCAGAGAAAACAGACTAGCGAAATATTTAAATAGACAGGGACTGCATAATGTTGCCGTACAGAGTGATCTGGATGTCCATGTACATGAATCACAAAAATGTTTGCATGCAGGTAGCAGCAAGATATTAAGAAGCCATTCAAATGCTGTCCTTCACTGCAGAGAGAATTATTAAAGTAGAGAAGATCTGTTACAACTGTCTATGGCACTGGGGACACCCATAGAATTTTCAGTCTCCATCTAGGGCATAATTGTAAGGTGATTGGAGGAAGGTATAAGGGAGATGTCAGAGGTCGGTTCTTTAGAGAGAGTGGTGGGTGGGGAATGCACTGCCAGCGGTGGTAGTAGAGTGAGATACATTAGGGACATTTAAGCGACTCTTGGATAGGCACGTGGATGATAGTAAAATGAAGGGTATATGCAGGTTACTTTGATCTTAGAGTAGGATAATAGGTCAGCACAACATTGTGAGCTGAAGGGGCTGTATTGTGCTGTACTATTCTATGTTCTATATGTTCTGTGTTCTTAATTAAGAAGGGATATTCTTGCATTTAAAATAGCTCAGAGAATGTGCATTAGATTGATTCCTGGGATGGAAAGGGTTGTTTTATCAGGAAAGATTGAGCAGGTTTGTCCTATACTCATGGGAGTTTAGACAAATGAGAAGAGATCTTGTTAAAACATAAATGAGTTCCTTAAGATTCTGAGGGGGTTTGACTAGATAGGTACAGAGAGGCTATTCGCTCTGGTGGAGATGGGGTGGGACGTGGTGAGATCTAGAACTAGGGAATGCTGGTTAAAAGTAAGTGGTATCCCATTTAACATTAGGAAAAATTTCTTCTCTCAAATGAACATTAGACTTTGGAATTGTTCCACATGTAGTAGTAAAGGCTGGCTCATTTAATATATTAAATGTGAGGTACAAGGCTTTGATCAACAAGAGACTCAGCAGGCATAAAATTGGAGTCAAGGTCGCAATCAGATCACATTTATTGAATGGTAGAGGAGGTTTGATAGGCTAAATAAACCACTGTTACTCTTATTTCTAATGACCTCATTAAACTGCCCCAGTCTTACAACACTAAATTCTATTTCCCTTTGTCGCTGGTCCATTTCGGAAATTACTACCACCTCCCCCCAACTTTCAACTCCATTGCCCCACTATTGGCAGCTAAGCCTTCTTCTGGTAGAGGAGCACAACCAAGAATTCAATCACTAAACAGCTCTGAACCTTCTTCTAAGATTGCACTGCAACCTGCCTTTGTGCAGGAGCTTTTGGTCACACTTATGACAGGTAATTTGGCTTCATGGTCTTTTTCTTAGAAATGAAAATATACTTCTATAAAAATTCAAGGTGCCCTTTAAATACAAGGAGCTATTGCATAAAAACATGTCAGCAGCAAAATCCATACCGTATAAACGACGAGGAAAAGCCATACTACTCTCTTCTCATTTTGTCATTCAGAGCATTTGAGGTGGCTATTTTTTCCACACACTACAGAATCTATTCAGTTCCTCTGCTAAAAACAAGAACATTGGAATTTCTCTATTTAACTTAAATTCCAAGGAGATTAGGACCACAAATTTGGCAGCATTTCAAAAAGATTTAAATTCTGTCAGGTGTATTGGAGGCAAAGAGCAATATGAGTCAGGCATCAAGTAACTGAGAAGTTATTTGCAGCTACAAAATGAAGTTACTGTTTTGAATTTGCATATTGTATACCTAAATTGTAGGAATTATTGTGGTAAACCTGACATTCAAAACATTTTGGGTTTATCTCCATGCCGAAAATATACACATGCAAATCTGCAGCAGTTCACTAACTTTCAAGTGCTGATTGTTTGTAACAGACAACCATACAGAAAATGAACGACTGGGAGGCAATATGTCACTAACCTGCATTAAGACATAGAAACTAACATTATTTCTATTAGCAAGCTTGAATCATGTCAATGATTTGTAGCATTGTTCATTAAAATGCACAAAAACCTCAATGTCATTTTCCTGCAATTAATATTCACACTTCTGAGTTGACTGTGCATTGATGAAAATAAAAATCACTGTGACAGATGCTCACGCTAAATCGAGAAAAGCAAGACAAACTAATTTGGTTTTTAAGTCACTTTATAATAGGAACAACATTACTCCACCTGGACCCTTTCCTTTAGCTGAAGAGTTTTCAGAGATACAAAACTGGCTTCAACCACAAAACAGAAAACACCTGAACAAATCAACAGATATGCTTCACAATGTTAGCTTTCATGTCAAGAAGCTTCTATTAGCTCAAGATCTATCCTGACCTTTTGACCTTTCCTTTGTCCTCATTTGTACGTAATAACTTCACAAAATAAAGAGCTATCTTAAACACAGGTTAATGTGCAACAGTGAACTCCTACGACAGTGAACTCCCACAATTATCTGCCCAGCTGTCGATACATGTTCAGCCTGTACTTGTCGAGAACACTGTCAATATGAAGCAGAAACCCAATAGTAGATCAAAACTGTCGGCTCAAAACCTTTTCAACAGGAAATGTAGCATTTGGTGTCTGTTGCTTCAGTAAACATACAGGACAATTTAGCCATACAAAGTGTTTGTTTAGTGGTTTACATTCTTTGAACCATGAAGCAATGGCTTCTCGAAACATTTCCTGTGGGTTGACTGGGTAAATTGAATACTGATGGACTATATAACATTGGTTTCTTGCCACAACAGCAGAGGAGGGGCACAAAAATAGGCTTACGCATTTAATGTTTTCTTGCCATCACCAGCATCTGAATAATAAAGCACATTTTGTTCATCATGCTAAATTAATTTTAAGCATACATTTACATAAAAAAGATTGTTAACAAAGTTAAATGAAAATAATCAAAAGAATAAAATGCTTTTTTTAAGAGACAAAGAGGTTGAAAAAAAAAATTCTTAAAAGTAATTAATGTATAGATGCTAACGTTGAAAGTATATTAATGGGCTAGATTTTGTGGTTAGTATCAACAACACTCACAGACACTCACTCTACAGGAGTGGCCCACAAAGATCTTGCGGTCTCTTGTGATGCAGGCCTTCCCCTTTCTAACATGTTTAAACTTAGTGCTGAGTCAAAGGATTCTCCAGGCATGGAGATGCAGTGATGCTATCAGGGTGAGTATACAATCCATGTTTAAGTACTCTCACAAATATCAGAGGAGCTAGGAGCACTTTAAACTTTGTTATAGATTTAAGTTTTCAGATAGCAAAATAAATGATTATGATTGGATTTAGACAAAAAGTACTGAAATAATAATACAAACAAAGTTGTCACTAGGCCAGTAATCTGGAAGTCCAGGTTCATGCTCTGGAATTAAGAAGTCATATATTTGCCTTTAATAGCCAAGGCAGAGTTTAAGAGCAGGAAGGTTATGTTGGAAAGGTTCAAAAAGTTGGCTAGGTCACTGCTAGAGTATTGTGTGCAGTTCTGGAATCCATATTAAAGGGGAGATCTAATTGCACTGGAGAGGGTGCAAAGGAAATTTACCAGGATGTTGCCTGGGCTGGAGACTTTTTGTTATGAAGAAAGTTTGGATAGACTGGGGTTGTGTTTTTGGGGCAGAGCAGATACAGTGGGACATGTTTGAGATTTATAAAATTTTGAGGGGCATAGACCAAGTAGACAGTAGGAACTTTTCCTCTTGGTAGAGGGATCAATGACCAGAGGGCATAGATTTAAGGTAAGGAGCAGGAGGTTTGGAGTGGATGTGAGGAAATTTGTATTTCACTCACAGTGATGGGAATCTGGAACACACTGCCCATCAGCATGGCAGAGGCAGAAACCCTCTTTACATAAGTAGCATTTAGATGTGCGTTTGAAATGCCAAGGCATACAAAGCTATCGGCCAAATGCTGGAAAACGGGATCAGAAATACTTAGGTGGCCAGAACCGAATCGATGGGCTAAAGAGTCTTTTTATGTGCTGCAGACCTCTGTGACTACGGCTCCATGAATCCTCTTTAGACTGCCTCCAATGAAAGTTTATCTTTCCTTATATGAAGGGCATAAAACTTTTTGTAGGACTGTAGTGATCCAACAAATGACACAGGTTTAGCAAAAGCTGTCTACTTTTATATTCCATTTTCTTTGAAATAAAGGCCAACATCTCATTTGCCTTCCCTACTTGTTGCCTCCTCAAAGAACTCCATTAAGTTTGTTGTCAGGCACGATTTCCCATTCATGAAGGCCTGCTGGCTCTTGCTTAATCTTATTATGTATCTCTAAATGCTCTGCTATTACATCCTTTATAATAGACTCTAACATTTTCCCAATAACAGGCATTAAGCCAACTAGCCTATAGCTACCTGTAGTTGTGTCTACTTTGCTCTTCAAATAGAGGTGTTCCAGAATCAGAACATGGCACGGATAACATTACTTCCACAGAGCAGATTTCACTCTTTCAGTCAATATCTGTTCCAGCAACATACGCACAGAATTACAGATAATATTCCTATATGTGTATGCTTTGCCAATGACATTGAGATGATGCATAAAACCAAGGAAATGCGTATGGAAATCTACACTTGCTAATAGCAGCATCACATCACGAAAGACGTATCATCGACGGCAATAAGAACCAGGTGAATTTAGGTCAGATCAATTTTCGTAGCTTCATCTATGCGAGTTATGCAGTCTTTCCTGGCCAGGCAAATTGCAGGTGCAGATCACATGCCTACTCAACAAGACAAAGAAAACTGAGACAGCTCAGATCTATTACCTTCCTAGTATCATACACACCAAATTTGGCAAGCGTCATCAGTTGGACAACTCTTAAGGAATGACACGTCATTTGAACAGGAGGGTCAAGATATCCCATAATCACTGTCATATTCACTGTCGCACAATTGTGCATGTACTTGAGTTGTAAGCTTTTCACCATGGAAACCAATCATAAACTATTCAAAAAATATTGGCACAAACCATCAACGCTGCCTAGATTGCAACAAATTCTAGTAAAAGTAATGGTGGCAATATAGCTTACTGTTACCAGCAGAGGTCAAATTAAGGCTACCCTGCCATGCCATCATCTGTCCAAGTTCTCACATATAAATACAAACTGTATGAAAAACCAGGAAGAATGGAGATGTGCATGACTTACATGCATATTCGGGAGTACCTAATCTGCATTCAGGACAGGTCAGAGTCGTACATCCCATACAGGGTACATGATTGCTTGCAGAGGCAGCTGAAGTGTGCAGTGAGCCAAGATCATACAAAGTCACAACAGTGAATGGAGCAACATGAAGGAGAAATGAAAGCCAACTCAGGGAACTCTACAATACACAAAACATACAAAATAAGGTTGGACAATAAGGTTGGGAAGACCATCAAGACGCAACGCACAAACAAGCTTGAGACTCCAATACATCCATGGGTCGAGAGCAAATAAGTGTTAAGTCCAAATTTCTGGAAGGTCATACTATTAGAAGATTCAGAAAGATTGTCAAACCACCTGTATACTCTTAGACTCATACTCTTAATTTTTTACATTCTTGTCTCTGTGGAAACAGCTTTGCAACAACTATATTGTATGATTATATTCTGAGCGCATGTCTAGGAAAAATGGGGATTACTTTAAAAGTGTGTTGCCTTAAGATATGCTGATAAGCCAAGGACCAGGATTTAACTGGCATGTGTAGTGCAGGCTGAACCAAGCTAGGATGTAGTATACACAGTTATCTGCAACTACAATTTTTTAGTCTAACCTCTTACGTTTACAAGTAAGCCGAATCAACCACTACTCAATCTGTATTATTGGTAACAACAGAAAACACAACAGCCACCTATTGGTTGATGAATCAGTTTTCCTCCATGCTAAGCATCACTTGAAAGAAGCACTGAGGATGGAAATGGAACAGAAGGTACTTTGGATTGGGCACTTCAATGTTCATCAATTACTAAGTGTGGCTCAGTAGCACCATTACTTAATTAGATGGCCCAGTCCTTAGGACACAGCAGTTAAACTGGGTCTGTGGCTTGTAGTGAGGCAATGAACAAGAGCAAACAAAAAAACTTATTTGATCTCATCCTTGAATTTACCTGTTGCAGTTGCATCTGTCCAGTGTAGTATCAATAAGAGTGACCCCTACATTGTTTCTGTGGGTAGAAAGTCCCGTCTTCACATTGAGAATACCCTCTGCCATGTTTTGTAGAACTATTACTCTGCTAAGCGCAGCAGACTTTGAAAAGTTCCAGCAACTCAAAACACAATGTACTGTAGGCCAAGAACAGCAGAGTTGTCATCAATCACTGTCTGTAATTTCATGGCACTGCATATGTCCCACTTAAGCAGTACCTTGAAGTCAGAAGATTGACCCTGGTTCAATTAAGATTATAGGAGAGCATACCAGGAGCAGTACCAAGCATATTTAGAACTGATGGGCCAATCTGACAATGCTACAACACAAAACTACTTACATATTGTACTGTGGAAGTGGCATGCAATAGAAAGGGCTACCTTATCCCAGAACTAATGGAATGGATCTAAGCTCTGTAGTCTTGTTACACTGACTTATGAATGATTGTGAACATTTAAAAATAACTAAGAGAGGGAGTGTCCCTCTCTTCAATATCAGTAGAGCCCAGCACATCAGTGCAAGAGACAAGGCCAAAACATTAATATCCATCTTTAGTCAACAGTGTCAAGTGAATGATCCACCTTGGTCTCCTCTGGAGGTCCCCAGCATCAAACAAGCCAGTCTTCCATCAATTCAATTCGTGCCACATCATGCCACTGCTAAAGGCAGTCAACACTGCAAAGAAGAATAAGCCTTAACAGTATTTCAGCAGTAGTACTGAAGACTCGTGCTTCAGAACCAGCATTTCCTCTCGCCAACCTATTCCAGTACAACCTTAACATTGATTGCCATTTACTTGGCAATGTAGAAAACGGCCCAGCTTCATCCTGTCCACAAACGCAGGAGCAATCTAACCAGGCCAAGTATTGCCCCATCAGTCCACTCTTAATCATCAGCAAAGTGATAGTAGAGTTTATAGACATTGCTATCAAGCAGCAATTGCACATGAATAACCTGCTCACTGATGCTCAGTTTGATTCTGCCAAGGCCTCTCAGCTCCTGACCTCATTATAGATTTGGTTGAAACAGGGATGATACAGCTGAACGCCAGAGATGAAATGAACATGACTGCCCTCAACATCAACCAGCATTTGACTGAGTTTGGCATTAAGCAGCCCTAACAAAACTGGATTCAATCGGAATCAGAGGAAAGGTCTTCAATGACTGGAGTCTGCCTAGGACAGAGGAAGATGTTTGTTGTTCTTGTGGGGTCAATCATTTCAATCCAAGAATATCTCTGCAGGTGTTCCTCAGGGTAGTGTCCTAGGCCCAACCATCGACAGCTACTTCATCATGAACTTCCCTCTCTCAAGGTCAGAAGTAAGGATGTTGCTGATAATTGCCAATGTTCAGCACTATTTGTGATCCCTCAAATACTGAAGTGCCCATGCCCAAATTCAGCAAGACCTAGATGACAGACTTGGGCTTGTAAGTGGGAAATAACATTAACGTCACACAGTACCAGACAATGACCATCTCAAACAACAAAACCAGAAATTGTTGGAAAGAAAACTCAACAGGTCTGGCAGCATCTATAGAGTGAAATCAGAGTTAATGTTCAGGTCCTGGGGACACCGTTGCCTGAGGGGGGCATTTTTCTGACATGTTACCCACTAGAATAAAATCAGCAATAGGTGCATACATGACAATTTGGGCCACGTTTCTTAATTTTTTTAATCTTCAAATTTCTCCAGCCTGTTATCAGGAGTGGGTGGGAAGATTATTATCTGGGTGCATGAATATACAGATTTTGTGCAAGAAAAGAAAGTTACCAGAATAGGAAGGTTTAAACAAGCAGTCTCTTAGACCACATCTTGGCTAAATTGTAACATGCAGGAGCACCAAGTGCAGGCAAGAGGAATTATAAACTGGGAAAACTGACAACACATTGGAAAGTCAGCCATCAGCATATTCAAAGTGCCTCAGTGTCACCTAACCTGCAGACTAACTATTAGAACAGGTAAACTGGGGTTTTTGCAGCAGAGCTATTCATTTTTAATACATTTGGTTTTGGGAACAAATACTGTCAAACTAAACTAATGTTTGGTCCCCTAGACCCATAATCTGCCTCAGACTGCAACAATAGTTTTAAAAAACAAACACCATGTAAAAGAAAAGTTGAATTGAACTGCAATAATTCCTTGCTGGAGTCCAATAACCTGTAATTAGGACAGCCTGTCTTAAGTTTCTAACCTTACACCTCATCGTAAATCAAATCACCAGCCCTCAATTATATGTCTCACTGTAAACCTGCACAGAAAATTACCACTTAATTATACTGAAATTTGCATCACTGAAAACTATTCTCAATTGTCAACTGAGAACAGTTGGAGTTGATTGAAGATAGCCTAAGGAGATCATAACCTGCTGTGACATTGTACAGTCCACTCCATCAAATATCATTAACTTATGGTACAAATTCAGGGGCCTTCTTTGCAATATATCAAAAGAAATGTTCAGAAGAATAAAAATCAGTATGGGAATTGTTATTCAAGTTAAAGAAATGCAATTCGTTATTGAATTCAGAGACATCCTATGAATTCCCACTCTGACAGCCAAAGCAACACGCTAAGAAAATGTAATGATCAGTGATTTGCGTACTTCACCATGCGTAACAGCTTGTTACGTGTTCTATTACAATATCTGAGAATTTCAGTGTAAATAATTGACTTGCAGAACTGTATTTATTTAGAAGCAACATTTTTGAGACTGGTCTGCCTCTTAAAATTAGTATGAAAAGACCACAGCAAAGACTAACAGATCAAGTGCGAACAATTTTGAATACAGTAAATACATTCAGAACAATTACAGTATTATAATGTGTATACTAAAAAGAATGTGCATAAGATGAACAGGTTACGGAATTTAAGCTTTGGAGAATGACTTTTTTTGTAAAGAAAATAATTTCACACATTTCAGTTTCAATTACAATCTTAATAACTCACATTTCTACCTGACACCAAGAGAATGGAATCAAGAGGTACAGACTATACCAAAGGCAGTAGGGAGGGTTGTGGATAACGACTGCATGTCTGCAACATATATCTATTAAATCAGGTATACCTTCTAAAAACATGGAACTGTGGTGTATAACAATAGTGGAATAAACTGAGGATTGACTGTGACACAGAATGATAAGATGCTTCTTTGCAACAGAAATTACTTTTCCAATATTTTTCCTTCTTTTAAAGGCATCAATTCTTCCATGGTTATAAGTTCAAGGTAGTGGGCTTAGGAGTAAATGGCCTAAGGGTTCTTCCTTTCAGTGGTAGCTGGGACAGTGGTGACCAAACAACATTTCTGTAGCTTAAAATGAACCTTCCATGAGTGAACACTGGATAGTATCCACAGCTGGGACCCCTGCCTGATTTCCCCCTCCCTCAACTCTTCAGTGGTCCAAGAATGCTGAGATCAATTGTACACTATTACAGTAGCAATCAATTTTAAAGGCTATTTACATGTAATTACAACACATTTCAGGTTTGTAGTATCTGACTCACACACTTGCATGTGTGCACGTTCTCTGTCTCATCCTGATACAGTATTACCAGGATCAACTTTCCATTTTGGACTCCAAAGCTACTATTTTCCTTTTGCATTGAGTAAACACAATCTCGACTTTGCGAACCCGACTTTTAAAAGTGACTGCCCACACTTCTGATTTTTGGTCTGGAATGAGCTGGAATGGGAATCCGGTCAGGCAGCCAACGAATTGCCCGAGACTGCCAGGTCCTTAGGTAGGCTGTGTGGAAAGCCTGTGGATGAGCCTCAGCACTGTGGTTAAAGTTTAAAAATAAAACTTGAATCAGAAAACACTTTGTTCTGCCCTCATCCCTTCACATTCATGCCCCTCAATGCCAACCCATATTTATACAGCAAATCTTATACCCATCTATCCATCTGTCTCCATGTCTCAAAACATTCCCGTGGCCCTTTATAGTCCTTGTGCCAACTCATACACCACCACCTACTTTGTCCCACCCCCGAAATGGCAACTCTCTTATTATCCAGCACCAGCATTAATCAGGAGGCAACCTGACAGAAAATACAGTTTATTGATAATGTCACTATTGGGATAAGCACTCTCTCATTGATACTAGAAAACTGCCAATAATTGAAATTGCTTCGACTAATTGCTTATGTACATAAACATTTCACTCAAGTACTGTGATGTCTGTTTAAACAAACGGCAGCTGGTGAAAACTTAAGTTCACCATCTCACTTAAGTGGTTAATCCCTTCTGTCAACAAACGTTTCCATTAAATAGGTAGTTGATGTCCATAGGCACCCTCCTGTAAACACTGTGGGAAATCAGTCATGCAGCTCAAATCCTATCATAGTTTCACATGTACCGGCACTCTGAAACAGGTAGCACATAGTTTTAGAACTTCACTTCTTTTGGGAAATTTTCAAGATGCTACAACATCTCCCAGTTAGCTCCACCACCTTTAATGATGATGTCTCAGAAAGCTCGCAGGATGCATTAGTACAGAGTTCACCCGTATCCTCCACCACCACTGAAACATTCCCCTCGGTGAATCCACTATCTAGAGTAGGCTCAGGGTCACAATCTGGTAAGCACATCTCTGCTTTCTCCACTGGCTATGGATCCAGGCCAACGTCCAAGGCCTGACACTCACATTAGGCAACTGCTGAGCTCGATACAAATAATGTGCTTTTGTCTTGGGCCTTAAGTGACATATTGTACAAGTAGAGACAGGCAGAGGAAATCAGGTAGTGATGCCAGAGGCATTCAGTGTCGAGAGCAAAATACAGAGGAGACCATCCTCTACATAGAGGTCATGGCTCAGACATGTAGTTCTTATCTGCTACACAGAAATGGCGGCTAGCAGCTTTCAAGACCTAAATCCAGCACAACACTCAGATGCTGCCGGGTACTTGCTCAAACCTGGAATCCATCACTGTAGTCTTTGATGCACACAACAATGGCAAGGCTAGGGACCACATGCAACCTTACCTCACTCCGGGTACTTCTTCATCCCAAAGAGGCATGGAGCAATGAGCCAGTACCCAGAGGGAGGAGTGTTAGCCAGGCATCCTGTGAACTTCATCTCAGCACACTCCAGAGGTCTTCCATCTCCATTCTGCCACTGACCCCAATGTCTGCAGCAGGTCAAACAAGGGAGGCTGCACCTGAGCCTCTGCAGCAGACTCACAGCAGGCTGGGACACCCTAAACCTCAAGCCTCCAAATGACACACGCAGAAGTTATCACAGTTAGCAAGGCATAACAATCAGCAGCCTTCATCTTAGCTGAGGATGTCAAGCCAGTGACTAGATAGTGATAGAAAAAGAAAGACGACAATATTTTGGAGGACACATGAGTGGCAAAGGCAGCGATTATGTGTACCTAGCCTGCACATCTATAAACATATATACAATTGCACAGTTGTTAACTTTGCCGTAATCTCATTATGCAGTGAGGTTTTGATGCGATTAGTTGAAGTAAAACAAGGAAGCATTTGTCCCATCAGTAGATGATGCTGGTGTTCCAGTGAGGCACCCACTACTGTCTCAAAGCAAAGCTTGGATCAAACATTTGGGGATTGTGATCAAGGCTCACGAGATTTATTTCAGGGATAGTGACCTTGTCTTTTTATCAGTTCACAGTATGTACACTGGGGCCTCTCTGGGAATGCAACAATGCAGACAACACAGAGCCAATTTATGTGAGTAATGGAAAAATGTGAATGGACTCTGAAGATGCGAGAAGGAAACATCTATATTTTATCCATTTATTTACCTCTATTTTATCCTGGCTGGGCTGTACACTGCCAGGCCAAAAATCTTCTGAATAAGATGTAGGCAATACACTACCGAGCTGTGAAGGACTTTGTTTTCTTGAAGGGAAGGGAAGGAAGTGATAACAGTAGAATCACAGTCAGCAATGATACTCAGTGAAAATAATGACACAATCAAGGAACCAAATGCTTCTCCAGGACTTTGGGACAGTGGGGGAACAAGGCAACTAGTTATATCATCCAGCACACAGGAAATCTGAAGAGCATGATTCAGGATACATGCGCCCTAATATGCCTCTTCTTGCTTAATCTGCTGAATCATGCTTTGCTCCAGGAACCCCTGGTTCCACAACACACTATAGTGCAGCTTGAGTCATGCACAATTAGCACACAGGCCAGGTTTGTTCATGAAATTTGATGCTTCTATGTAACCATAGTAACAGCACAATTAAATTACAGAAGTACCCTTTATTTAATATAGTAGTGCAAAAGGAAACAGTTCTCAATAATCTCTATCCTAAAGAGGAAACAGTGGCTTCCAAGTCAACTGGTTTCCAAAAAAGCAAAACATAAAAGCAAACAAAAATAGATATCTCAATCAATTATTCTAAAATTGTTTCTGCAATAAGGTTGTCATCGCCTTGTCTGCCTTGGATCATTGTCCTGGCTTCTTCCAACCAATGAAACCTCTTACTTCTGCGTCTTGTATTTGTCTCCCAAGATACTCCCACTTTGTTGAGCAAGGATGTAGAAGGTACAGCTCAACACAATATACACTCTCTCTTTTGTAAATTGCAATGCATTGCACGAGTGCCCCAAGCATTGGGATCTCATTTTCCTATGGTCTGTTCAATAATTGTCCTTGGGGAGGCATGTGTAGCATTGTGCCTCTCCTTGGTGTCAGTCTGAGCATTTCTGACAGACATCATCCGCCAAGTTCTAAGGGAATAGCCCTAGTCTCCCAGCAATTAGTCCTGTCCGTAATGTGGGACAACAAAAGCTTCAGCCACCTGTGAGCGCTCCAGTTGTAGGATTTGTGATAGGCCCTATGGATATAGTGCACAGCTCTGGGGCATTTGGCTGCTGTGGTCACAGATGATCTGCACATTCAGAAACTAGAGTCCTTTCCTATTAACATACACAACTGGTCGTTGCCAGGACACTCACTGCAATGTGGTTGGAACTGGTTGCACCATGCACCACTGGTAAACCTGTTATGACAGTAAAACCCATTGCCGTGGCTGATTTATGCACTGAAGTTAAAACAGCGTTGACACTGCATAGATTTATCAATGAGTGCAGGCTCTGAAATTCTGCACAAGTCCCCAACGGTTACCTGAAGTCATCCACTTGCATTCTTACCTTATATGTACCAAGAAAGGGATTGCTTCCCACTCCTGCGCTCATTCAGCAGCTTTAAATGTAGAGACAATATCTTGGGAGATCCTGAGACACTATTATCTGCCAGTTACAGTATCTGCAGCAATACCTTCCTGGCCCATACCCAATGTCAACATGGCCCCTGTTGCTCTGGCCATTGAGCCTCTGAAGGCTGATCTACAGCCTCTGGGTGCTGTTGCTGCTCTTCCATCCAATGGCACTGGTTCCACCTCAGTAGCAAAAATGACCAATAGGAGGTCAGGGTTGATCAGTGTTGTTGTGATTAATACAACTTTTCCACTGTCAGCCTGGAAATCTAAGTTTTCACTCAGCACACTGAGAACAAAAAAAGCCTCCTCATATTTGGGTGTAGCCTTTTAGAAACTAAAAGTATGACTGCCTGAAGATAGTGAGATTTGCTTTTCTTCTAACAATGAACATGCTCAACAACTCCCTCCCTCCCCCTGTCATCCACCAAGTTCCCCTAACCTTTACCTCCCTCGATGATTTATAATCTCAGTCACATATGTCCCCGGACACCACCTCCCATTCACATTAGTCTCACCTATGTGTTTGTTAATTTCCCCATTTTGCCTGCTGAGCCATAACAATGCAGATCCCAAGGCTGCCCTACACTCTAGCCTTCCACTGACAAGGCCACCTAATCCTTGAACCAACCATATGAGACCTTGCACTCCCTGAGTCTGATCTACCAACTTCCTGCCCTACCAGATCTAATGCTACACCATAACTACCCTTCCACCCCGAGAAAGGCAGTGCTGCAGCATTGCCCAACTGATCCTTTCCCAATTGCACTTTAACATAACCCTGAGCCATAGATCCCTTAACCCTTTGGACTTTAACCTGACCCATGGATACAGCCAGACTTCTTGCCTTCAAGCCTTTGAATAGACTTGGAAATCTTATACTGCAACTCAATACAAACATACACACCGGTTATAATCAACCAATCAGCTACCTGCAGGGTTGGAGTTAATTGGGAAGAACTACTGCATTCTATGGAGTTGCGCTTTTAATGAAAAGCTATTGCATGCAGATAACCTTCCTGCAGTTGGGAAGTTCGAGCCACCTTTTGATCTTTTATCCCATCTTTTCATTGCAAACGTTTACCGCAACAGCAAGAATCAGATTTTGCGGCTCTCCCCTGATTAAGTTGACATGCCCCACCCTATCCTTTTCTTGCCTCCTCCAGGACTAGAATATTCCACCTAGTGTTTTATTGAAATGCTAAATTGAATTGTAACCAGAATAGGAAAGCTGTACCTCTACATAGACATATATGAAAGAATAAAATTTAGATAGACAGAATCAGTGAGAAGGGAGCTCAACTTATTCATTATGCTCTACGGTCAAGATTTAGGGTTTAGAGTAATATTGTTCAAACACTGGGCTCTACCTGACATAAACAATGGAAATAAATTTATCCGGGTTATTTAAAAAATCCTATAAAGCTAACACAATAGCACTAAAATAAAACCTTTAATAAACTTTAAAGAAATGCTTTATACTAGGAGTACAATTATTTTCCAGCTGGCTTATTTTTTTTTAAAGTGAAGATAAAGATAATTCAAAGCAACTGTAGGAAATAATGCCTTTCAGACTAAAATTAACGGTTATGATACCGCAGAAATGATTGGCAATTAGCGATGCGTTTATCATGTTTAGAGATCACCACTCGACAACTAAATTTTCTGCGCTTTTTTTAAGTATAAAAAAGTACTAGAACTTTCTGGATAAATCAAACAAACTAAAGAATCCATTTGTACTTTACTGAATATTGTGCTTCATAATTACATTGTTTAAACATCACATGGTTAACTTGGATCGGAATACAAACTCTCTTGATCGCGCATTCATAGTTTTTAGTCCAGCTTCATTTTAAGGGAAAACATTCAACAATGAGGAATTAAGCTTACTGTTTTAATCATATTCTAAATATACTTTCCATATAGCCTTTATACTTCATTCATTTTAAGCCATATACACCACAGATATGAGTTTCTTCCATAGTATTAGTTAAATTTATTCAATAATGCAGTATCTGGACAGGATCCAGAGGGAATGCAGGTGGCACAAAGAAATTTATAATATAAAAACAGTGATTGCTTCAGTTCTCCTGCTTGTATTTCTAGACAGACCAATAAAACCTACTAATACCTAGATTTACTAGAAAATTTCTATTCATTTCTCTGCGTAGCAGAAACTAAGCTAATAAAGTCCCACCGAGAGCACCGTCAGGCTAAATCCCTCAACCACTGAAAATGCTGGCTTGCTAAATCTCACTTCACTTTTCCATTCTGCCAAACACTTAGGGCAGTGCCCAAGGGAACTCTGCAGTTTATCCCTCCTCATGCAATGTCACAGACAGAAGCCTGAGTGGTCCAATCATTGCTGAGAAAAGAATAAAACTAAAAAGATTAAAACACAGATGTTCATGCATTTCAAATACATCGTGCCCTGTGGTCTGTTACTGGGGCAACAAGAGACCACCAATGTGCATTTTATTGGCTTTATAAAATGAATCACATCATTGTAAAACTATTGCACGATAACAGTGGAGTTTTTGCTGAACTTATTTGCTCATCAATATTTTAACTGCATTTTCTATGTACAAATGATTATTAAAAAATCTAATAATCGACCTCAAAAAGAAAACTGAAGATTTTTGCTTTGGTTTATAGTTCCACCATATAAATCAAAATGTCCCCCATTTTAAATCGAGACTAAATTGCATTAATTGTAAACTGAATAATAAACAGTATTTTTTTTTGTTCGATGTGTACACAAACTAGTAAACCTGCAAGCAAAAATAAATCATTACTCCTGTTCTCCTCAGTACTTTGTGCCAACTGAAATATAGCACTAAGAAAGCTGGCTGTTGAACTGAACACAAACACACACATCCTCAACAATATCAATAAACCTTTAATCATCTGGGCAGATATAACAGCTTCACCTTTCCTGCACCTACAACCTCAGCTTTCTCCTCTAATCCAAGCAGGATCTGACAGGCCCAGGCCAGTCAAGGGAAACATCACAAATCTCAAAGGACTACTGTGGTTCAAGTGTTGATTTACAGAGGGCCAGCAGAACAGATCAATGGGAGAACAGACTACATTCAAACTCACAGGAGAAAGCGAACATCCTGAGACAATAATTTCCTGGGAAAACTAAAACCTAATGAGAATCAACTCTGTCCGTTTCATTCAGACAACTAACCTCTTTGTGGTCGATGGCTTCCTGACAGACAAGAACCCGAGGCCTCTTAATAGGATTTCCATATGATTTTCAACACCTGCCTAAAAAGTTATTTGTTTATATTCAGAGAGAGCTTCTTGATTCAGACATCTGCTTGTAGTACTATATATCTTAGGAAGCAATCTAGAAAGCAGTTTTGTTGGCATGGCAACATGGATTTTCATTCTCTCCTTTAATGCATAGTAAAGTACAGCATTTCTAGTCTTCGCTCTAAGAAGGCTAAATTATACTGATCTGGAGAAGTGTTTACCAGTTTCAGTTGTTTCCTTTGCAAAATTTAATGTGCAAAAGAAAATTGATTAATTGTTATTGCAATACTTCAAATTACATTATTAAATCAGACTAATTCACTCCCCTATGCTGTATACGACATAAGTCAGTCACTCATTTATTTTGCATATATCGATGACTTAGTCAGGAGCTAACGATAATCATTCAATTGTCCCATCAACAACTGAAACATCTACAGGTTCTGTGCATTGTGTACAGCTAAAAGGTAAGTGAAGTCTAAGTAGTGTTAGGATAATTTAAAATTAATTTTAAAATGCCAGGTCACTGTCATATATTTCATCATTATGACAATAAGTTAAAAATTCCACAAAAATGGTTTTCACTAGTGCCCATATGTTTAATACAACAAAAATATAATTAAGAGACTGACAGGAAAAAATAGCAGGAAAAGAACCCATTAATAATACATCTTCAAATACATAGTGGATTAAATGACTGACAAGGGTGTCAGAGGTTATCCTAGGCATACAGGAATGTGGAATCCAGGCCAGAATTAGATTATCCATGATCTTATTGAATGGAACGGTAGGACTGAAAGACTGAATGACCGTCTCTTGCTCCTAATTCGTATGTTTGAATGCAAAACCTGGCAGAGACACGACAGGCTGAATGGGATCCCTTTGTGCTGCAACTATTTTATGAATATTTGCTGTTGTATAATTATCTAATGATAGATGCCTACTTAGACAATGAAAGATGTTTGCCAATATCCATAAAACTTGTTAATCTATTTAGATTACAAGTTTGAAAACTGTGTAATGCAGCCTAACAGAAACTTCTTTCTAAATCAAGGGATAGGCTATCAATTCTCTTTTTCAAAAAAAAGTATTGGAGAAGACAAGTTTTCTATATAGTGGTTTCTGACAATGATGGGGAAAAGGGTCAACTTCCAGCTTCCTAAATGTCTTTTCAAGTATGAATACTAAATGTTACATAATTGGAATTTGTCATAATTCTAATTAATTAATCCAAAACATTCTTGTCTATTTTAGCTGTCCTTGTAACCTATTTAATTCCTCAGAAATGCTGGCAGGCAGCAACTCCTGTAAGCAGAACGCAATCTCCTGAGA
The DNA here is from genome assembly GCA_024137785.1 of Ginglymostoma cirratum. NCBI lineage: Eukaryota > Metazoa > Chordata > Chondrichthyes > Orectolobiformes > Ginglymostomatidae > Ginglymostoma > Ginglymostoma cirratum. Next base: position 68,893,685 of record JAHRHZ010000012.1, on the reverse strand, counting down.
GCACTTCTCCATTCACAATATCACTGAAGTAGCACCATTTAAACTCAAGATTTCTATTGAATTTTAAGACAAGAATTGTCATCATAACAGCTTAGATGAGCTTGTTATCATAATTGTTCGATTCCCTCTTTTAGCAGCAGGGTGAAAACACCTCTTTGAAAATCACGAGAAATAAGTGTGTCTCTGTGTGGGTCGGGGTATTGGCAGGGTTTAAATTATTTTAAATAATTAAACTTAAATAATTAAATGATCAAGTAGAAGTTGTTTTATGGTGAGCTTTTACGTAATTGTCCTTTTCTTCTCAATATATAGTGGAACTTTCATTATGCTAACCTTAAGTATATTTTTGTGAATTTTCTTTTACATTTAGCACGGCCTACACTGACTGCAATTTTTGCATACACTCATTTAGAAAGCGTATGCAAACTTCAAGTCTGAATACTGTATATATTACGTAGAAAAGAAAGTGCATTGTTTTAAGAATAAAATTTCAATATTTTTAGTTACTAAAAATGACAAGGATAGAGGGATCATGAACCACCACTAGAAATGTGAGATTTTGACTTTAATAAAAAGTTCCTGTGGGCGCAGTACGCCACTATAAGGCAGTGAGAGAAAAAAGAATGCACTTATTCACCATTATATTTTGCGTAAGAAATTAATCTGGTTGCATTAAACATTAAATAACATTGAAAATTAAATAAAAAGGAATCTAATAAAACGTTCAACTTCAATTTTCTTTCCCCTGGAAGGTTGCAGTGGTTTCATTTGGAGAGAAAAAGAACTTTTTTTATTGCAAGAGTGTTCTTTGTTCAAACAGTACATCAGACAATCAGTATAACACCAAACTTTACTTGCTCACATTATATCCTGCTCTAATTGTTGCCAGTGTATCCTTTACTTTGCACACTAATGGCTTTCAAAGGAGCTATAAAAAATTTCAGGCATCATTAATTTAAATTTGCACTGAAATTTCCCCTTGACAAAAAGCCAAAATTGATGATTATTTAGAGCACGCGTGATGCCTGTTTGCACATAACTAGAGGAGAAAAGGGAAAAATTAAATGCAAGAGGAAATTTATGTCATGTTTATTACCTGTTAAATGTTAAAGAGCATTATCCTGTGTGAATAAATTATCTTGTACATGAATACAGAGTACAGCTGTTGGGAATTGCCACATTCTGGCAGTTAAACATCAGTATTAGTCACATGGTATAAAATCATAAAAAACCTCTCCTACCCAGAACCACTTAAGAGACGACAGATCAATAAAACAAGAGACTAACTGCTACTTTGTGCATTGCTGAAAACATTTAAGGAAATTAGTTAGCTATTGTATCTGGAAATGCTGGCAGTTAGCTTTTCATCCTAAACTAAATCATTCTGATGAGACTGAAAACTTCTGATACCAAAATTATTTTCTTTTTAACTATAAAATGAGCTGGTGATTTCTATCACTCAAAGCTAAATTAACACCTATAATTTTTTTTCCTTCCTTATGGAACTATATCTTGTATGGTTCACATCGTCTCAGGGAAGCAAAATAAAAGTGGCAGAAAATTCATATCAGCAGCAGTGCTGGAGACAGAATTAAGGAAGCTGGATGCTCTCTTGGGAAATTGCTTTGCATCACCAGCCACTTTTGGTGCACCCAGCATCACATATCATGTTGAAAAAGGTATATGTGAGTGTCCACTATGAGCTCCAGAAATAGATGAAGTGGTGCAACTATCAAGATATCAAGCAGCCGTAAGGTGAGGCCCAATGCCCCATTTTGGGTCACACCATTTTGTGAAGCTGATGTGCTAGCAACATAAAAACTAAAACTTGAAAAGAAAGCTCAGAAGATCCTGCATTTTACCCACTTTCCTGTATGCTTTAGTAGCTTAGATACCAAGTCAAAATCCATGGAAGAAAAAGAGACGGTTTTGTATTGTGGATGCTAAGGTGTATGCTAATAAATTACATTTACAGACCATATGGAAAGGTACTTGAAATTACAAGGAATTAAAAAAAAACTCAAAGTCATCCTAAAAAGAAAATGTCAGTATTTTGGCTATTTAATCAAAGCTAAAACATGACAGTAATCTCCTCAAGAAGACAAAATGGAAGGCAGCAGAAAGAGACATCAACTTTGGTGTAGTTGGATGATGTATATCAAAGAGCGGTGCCGATAGGAAACAGTGGATGCCTCCAAGCAACACCAACATTATTGTCCATTCAATAAATTTGCTCTACAATCAACACAAATCAGGTGGATGGGTGCTTTTCAGACTGGAGGCCTGTGACCAGCAGTGCACCACAGGTATCGGTGCTGGGTCCATTGCTTTTTGTCATTTATATAAATGATTTGCATGTAAATATAGGAGGTATGGTTAGTAAGTTTGCAGATAACACCAAAATTGGAGGTGTAGTGGACATCGAAGGTAACCTCAGAATACAACGGGACCTTGATCCCGGTGGACCAAATGGGCCAAGGAGTGGTAGATGGAGTTTAATTTAAATAAATGTCAGGTGCTGCATTTTGGAAAGGAGAATCAGGGCAGGAGTTATACATTTAATGATAAAGGTCTTGGGGAGTGTTGCTGAACAAAGAGACCTTGGGGTGTAGGTTCATAATTCCTTGAAAGCAGAGCTGCAAGTCGACAGGATAGTGAAGGTAGCATCTGGTATGCTTGCCTTTATTGGTCATTGCATTGAGTTGGGAGATCATGTTCTGGTTGTACAGGACATTGGTTAGGCCACTTTTGGAATACTGCATGCAATTCTGGTCTCTCATCACAGAAATGATGCCATGAAACTTGAAAGGGTGCAGAAAAGATTTACAAGGATGCTGCCAGGGTTGGAGGGTTTGAACTATAGGCAAAGGCTGAATAGGCTGGGGCTATTTTCTCTGGAGCATCGGAGGCTGAGGGGTGACCTTATAGAGGTTTATAAAATCATGAGGGGCACGAATAGGGTGAATAGACAAGGTCTTTTCCCCAGCTTTGGGGGGTGGGGGTTCATGCGCGTCCAAAACTAGAGGGCATAGGTTTAAAGTGAGAGGGAAAAAATTTAAAAGGGACCGAAGGGATAACTTTTTCACAGAGGGTGGTAGGTGTATGGAATGAGCCGCCCAAGGAAGTGGTGGAAGCTGGTACAATAACAATATTTAAAAGGCATCTGGATGAGCAAAAGAATAGGAAGGGTTTAGAGGGATTTGGGCCAAATGCTGCCAAATGTAAATAGATTAATTTAGAATGCCTGGTTGGCATGGACGAGTTGGAACGAACGGTCTGTTTCCATGCTGTACAGCTTCGTGACTATGACTCTATGAGTCCAAGTGTTCAGCTACAAGAAGAGACCAGTATGATTGTTACCTAAAGGTTCAAGCACCCAACTTGAAGATAAGGAAATTTTGAATAATCTCTGCTGTGTAAAGTCTCTGGAAATACTCTAAAGTTGTCATGGTTGCTCCTGAGTTTAATACAGACTGTAACTGAATCCTTACAGAAAGGGCAGAGGATTTGGTGCAGAGTCCATGGAATGACTGCAATGGATATGCTTTACCTGAAATGCCTCTGAGTTTGCAACACAGTAGGGAGACAAAGAGACTACAAAAGGTGAAACTCTGTGCAATATCCTCTGTCAACTAAGTGTTGAACTTCTCATTAATGTCAGCCATGACTCAACATGTAGCACTGTTACCTCTGAGTCGCTTGCCTATATGTTCAAGTCTCAATTTGAGGCTTGAGCACAAAAATCAAGACTGACAGTGAGCATGGTACCAAGCAAGTATTGAACTGTCAGAAGAGACCTCTTTCAGCTCAGATGTTAAATTGAGGTCCCATTTGCATGCTTTTACAAGTGGATGTAAAAGATCCTATGCCACTATTCTGAAAAAGAGCATGGCACTCATCCTTAGTGTTCTAGCTAATATTTATCCCTCAAACAATATCACTAAAAACAGATTATCTGATCATTATCACATTCCTGTTTATTGGAGCCTGGTTGTTGCATTCGAATATCCTATATGACAACAGGAACTGTACATCAAAAATAATTCACTGGCTGTAAGGACTTTGATAAATCAAGGTGTCTATGAGGAGTCCTGTCTAAATGCAGTCTTTAATGCTAATGCATCATGGCAGGGAAAGGAAGCTGTCTGACAGGCTAGTCAGTATGTCCTGTACATCTGTCGACAGGCCCATCGGCATTTGCAGCATTCAATACCACGGAGACCCTAATCCAGCTCATGTGCAGTACTGTCCACCTGCGATCACATCCTCCAGAGAAATGATATGAATCATTCTTTATCCCTGGCTTGTTTGCAACTGACAAACTACATGCTGTTCCTACCTCTTGTGTTCCCCGCTCCCGCCCAGGCCAATATCTAGCCAGATCATGTGATATGGCTTCTTCACTGGTGCTGAGCCTATGCTCCCTCCCTCCCTACTGAACGTGTTGTGAGGCTGAACATGCAGCAGCTCTGAGTTGAGCGAATGCAGAGAAGCAAAAAGGGGCAAATTGGATTGTAAGCAGACATCCATGGTCACATTCGTCTACAACTTGCTCATCATGCTAGAAGGATGGAGGTGAGATGGGAGTTAAGGAGCATAATGCAGAAACATGCCATCATCCTAATGCCACAGCTTCTATCATAGTCCTCTGCATCGTGGTACCAGCTACCTCCTCTATAGCACTCAGGAGATGAAAATGTCGTTATCGTCCACTAATTCTGCTCTACAACCTTTTTATTGCATGCTGCCTTATCCTGCAAGCAAGAAAGAAGAATGGAAAAGATTAAATAGCACCATGTTCAGGTACAGCACCTCCCGCACCTGAAATAATATGAAGGCGGCAAGAGGTGGGTATAAATCTGGCAGCACTGGTGGATCTGTGAAGATAGGCTGACATTGTTGGATGTAAGGTGTGAGCCCTGAGTGCTAGGGACTCAATGGAGAAGTTGTGATACATTAGACAATGCGTGTCTGAGGACCAGTGAAGTAGGAGATATCTTGTGATGAGGAATTCACTGACCTTGAGCATTCATAGGAGATCATTAGACTTCTTGCGATAGTGCTACTAGCTCCTTGGGTCCAAACACCAGGAATCGACCTTTCTGACCATCTGCTCCCAATGTCCTTCCCCAGGCCTTGGATGAAAAACAGTGTCTCGGTTCCTGAGCATCTCCATGACTAAGGCTCCCAGAACCTCGTCAATTCTACTGGAACTCTATCTTGGTCCTGATTTTCCATTTTACCTGTTCACAATTGTAGCAACAGCAGTCTCCTTTTCAGTGAAAACTTCCTTCAAGAGAGACAGACTGTCTGTAAGAACAGAAGGCTGGCTATAACATGTGTTATTAAACCTTGTTGCTCAGATCCCACTCAAACGCAGAGGAAGCCAGTGAAAAGGGAGATGTTATTTGCAGCTCTGCTGCAATCAAGTCAATGAGGTGGTTGCTTACCTCGACCACAGGTTTGGAGCCATAATGCGGGTAAATCATTAGCTCATTATGCTTTATGAATACGGAGGGTGGAAAGTAATCCCTTGAATTTTACATGGATCCTTTAAGCAATGAGTAATGTTCGTTTTTTTTTCAGAAGACGTAACATTGTCTAAAGATGCATTTGCACAAACAAATGTAAGTATAGGTGTGTGGTAATTGAATAGTAATTGAAGATTTTGATGGGCATTAATTGGGGATTCTCCTGAGCTCCTGTAAAGGGTAGCAGATTGAAACTATGATAGCTGGTTTTGAGGGGAAAGGTTAAAATACTGATCTATGCAAATAATAGTTTGTAGAGCATGTAAGGATATGATTCTAATTCTTTCCTCACTATCTGACTTCTTTGATCAGAACACTGGGCAGGGAATGATTATTTAAAGGCAAAGATTACAAACTCAGTAAAAGAAATTCAGACATAAAATAGAACTCAGTCATTGTGGAAAAAAAAGGGAGAAAGCAAATTAAAATTGTCACGTCATTATGAATGAAGACCCTGCAAAAAAGATGAGTGAAAGAAAGGTTACAGTTTGCCATTGTTCATTTGGAACAAATACTATAGAGAATGAAAATCTCTAAAATTAAATGAGCAGAATTGAGCCACTGACAGCCAGACAGCTTCACTAAAAGACATACACGCAGACATAAAGCGTTAGGAGTAAAGAAGAATTAGAAGAGTATATCTCAATGTAATGCTTTACAGAGGATAAGGAAACTTTTTGTATTTAATCTTAACTATTTTGAACATTTTGGTTGTACATATAAACCAACTCTTATTTGAATAGAGAGAAGGGAATCTGTTAATTAAATCACAGTTGCATGCTAATTGATCATTTAATTGCATTCAGGTGATGAGTATTAACAGTGGATTTACCCCAGCTCCTCTATATAGGAACAAACAAACTATAGCAGATTGGTTTGGAGGCGTATGTTTGTATCCTACATCACTGTAAATAAAAGCTTGCAAACTGCGTAAAGATTGTGATCCAGCACATTCATCACCTAACTTTCTAGGTCAGAATGTTAACGGAATCTAAGGCTAAGGGGTTGACTATTTAAGCCCAAAATGAGGAGAAATTTCTTCACCAGAGAGTGGTGAGCCTGCAGAATTCTTTGCCACAGAAAGTGGTTGAGGCCAAAACGTTTAAGGTTTCAAGAACAAGTTAGCTATAGTTCTTCAGGCTAAGTGGATCAAAAGGTATGGGGAGAAAATGGGAACAGGTTACTGAGTTCAATGATTAGCCATGATCATACTGAATTGCTCCTTTGAGCTTGCTCAGCCAATGACCATAATGACAGGAGACAGAGAGTGATCGTGGAGGGTCATTTTTTTGCGTAGGAGCCCAGTAACCACCGGTATTCCACAGGGATCGCTGCTGGTTCCACTTGCATCATTTTATAAATGATTTAGATGGAAATATAGAAAGCATAGTTAGTAAGTTTGAGAATGACACCAAAATGTGTGGTATAGTGGACAGTGAAGAAGGTTATCTAAGATTACAAAGAGATCTTGATCAATTGAGTCAATGCACAGAAGAATGGAGTTCAAATGGAGTTTGGTTTGGATAAATGCAAGCCAAGACTTGTACAATTAAATGTAGGGCATTGGGCAATGTTGTAGATCAGAGAGACCTGGGGGTTCAGGTACATAATTTTTTGAAGTTTGCATCACACGCAGATAAAGGTGATTAGGAAGGCATTTAACATGCTTGCTTTCATTGCGCAGACCTTTGGATGTAGGAGTTGAGACGTTATGTTGAGGTTATACAGGATGTTGGTGAGGCCTCTTCTGGAGTACTGGGACCAGTTCTGGTCGCCCTGTTATACAAAGGATATTATTAAGCTGGAGAAGGTTCAGATAAGATTTACCAGGATATTGCTGGGAATGAAGGGTTTGAGTTACAAGGGGACGCTGGACAGACTGGGACTTTTCTCACTGGAGTATATGGGGTTGACAGGTAACCTTGTGGATGGTTATAAAATAACAAGGGATATAGACAGGGTGAATGGCAGGTGTCATTTCCCGAGGGTTGGGAATTTCAAGACCAAGGGGCATATTTTAAAGGTGAGAAGAGAAAGATTTTAAAAAGGACATGAGAAGCATTTTTTTTTAAAAAAGTGTGGTTCATGTATGGAATGAACATCCAGAGGATGTGGTGGATATGGCTACAGTTACAATGTTTAAAAGACATTGAGGTAAGTTCATGAATAGGAAATTGTTGCAAAGTTGGTATAATACCTGTGAATTGGAAGGCAGGACATTATAATTTGTTTGTAAAATGATGGTGGGGAAGAGTGCATGGTCCCTTTAAAAGATGTGGTTTTTTCAGGCTTGGAGATTAAAAAAAATGTCTGCAGGCAGCAGCAGATGCACACAGCATTCTTGAAATTGAAACATTGTGTCAAAAGGCTACACTGTTAGCAGGCAAAGCAAGACAACAGGTTTTTGAATTTAGCCAATTAATTTAAACCAGGCTGTAGGTACCAAAGCCCAATTAAATTTAAATCTGAAGGTTTTGACAACTTCAGATTAATCCTATAGTAAGAAATTAACAGGTCATCAAGGGTATAAAAGAAGAGGGCATTTGAAAACCAGAATGAGAGCAAACTGCTATCTGTTAAGAAAACAGCTCTCAACAGCCATCAGCTCTAAAGAAAAAGAAAATCATTGGCTCTCACAGAAATCTCTAAGATCTCAGGGTAAGCACCATCTGTATGAAGGTACTGTGGCACTCTTAGCTAATATTCCTGACACAAGAATTTGATGGTGGAAGACGTTCCTGACTGGAGGACAGAGGAGGAGGCAAAGAACTGTCCGGAAGACTCATCCTGATTGTAATTTCAAAAGATTAATTTTTTTTATTAACTTGTTTTATAAAAGTGGGATGAGACTTACATCCATTGGAACAGCACACCATTAGAATTTTGTTTTATTCAGGAATAGTTAGAAGTTAAGGGGGAACTGTTCAGTTTGTTAGTAGTTCTGTTAATTTGTAGACAGTCAGAGTTAGATACTTGTTATTTGTTGATTATGAAGTGAATTCAGGGATTTCTTTCATTTAACCACTTGACAAGATTACGAGGCGAGACAAGCTTCTCTGGGTATTTCGGTTTTAGTTATCAGGAGGGGTTGACCATTTCTTCGTAACAAAACGTTTGGAGAGATATGGGTCAAGACCGGCAGGTGGAATTAGTTCAGTTTGGGATTATGGTCAGCACAGACTGGTTGGGCCGAAGGGTCTGTTTCTATGCTGTATAACTCTATGACTCCATGTCATCTTTTATTTTACAGTCCTCCTAATTCAATTGTAACTAAAAACTAATTTGCAGTGATGTGAACACTTAAAGAACGTTGAGCTACTCTTAAAAACACAATGTTGAAGTAGTGAAAATGATCTAATATTTAAAATGCGATTAAATTGCTACCTAAAGAATAGGAGTTAATAATCTGAACTCACTAACTTCTCATTAAAAGAGCCAATAATTTTCTGTTATCAATTATTTTGGTCCACTTATTTTGCTGAAACATTATTTTCAGAACTGCAGTTTGGACCACAAATACTGCTGTAAATTTTGACTCATTCAGATTTGAAGGCCCAGAACATTTGGATCTAGGAGAGAATGACCAGGACAAATGCAGATTGAATGGTCAGAATTTGGCAATGGGTTCAAGTTCAACTGAGTTCTACCCCTTTTTCATTCAATGAGAAATTTTGCTGGGAGCTGGCAAGGTAGCTCCTTCAAATTACATGCTACTGATCTCAAAAGTGGCAAGGTACAGGGCATGGCATCACCCAGAAGATCCATTTTTACCGGGACACCACATTCCATCATGTTGAGTGGAACTACCACTGTACTGAATGGGACAGATTTCAAACAGATCTAGCATTTCAAAACTGGACATGTGTTATTAAACTTCGTTAGTTGGATGAGGATCCACAAGTATTAACCATCCTTAAATGAGAAGGTTAGCCCAGCCGATCAATGCAAAAGGCAAGGCCAAAGCACTTGCAATTATTTTTAGCCAGAAATGCTGAGGGGATAATCGATCCTGGTCTCCTGCTTACGTCCGCAGAATCATAGGTGCCAGTCTTCGGCCTGAATTTATAGCAAAATAAAAACTGCAAGCATTAGATACTGCAAAGGCTATAGGCTCTATCAACACCATGGCAATGGAAGACTTCTGCTCCAGAACAAGCCACACCCTGAGTCAAATGATTCCAATACAGTTACAACAGCGTGTCCACCCAACAACGTGGAACATCGATCAGATATGCCTTGCCCACAAAAATCAGAAGCAATCAATGTAGCCAATTACCACACCATCAGCTTACATTTGATTATCAAAAAAATCATGGAAGAAGTCATTAATGGTTTTGTTAAGGAATACTCACACAACAATGACCTGCTCACTGATGCCAAGTTCAAATTTGACCATAGACACCTGCCTCCTGACTTCATTCAGCCTTGGGCCAAATGATGCAAAACCCAGCTGTATTCTAGAGATGAGCACAGTGACTACTCTTGGCGTCAAGGCAGCATGTGCCTCAGTATGAGACTAATACACCCTGGCAAAATTGAAGTCAATGGAAATGGTGGTTGGGAGAGAGTTCTCTCCACTAGTTGGAGTCTTATCTGGCACAAAGGAAGATGGTTGTGATTGTTGGTGGTCAGTCATCTCATCTTCAGAACACCTGAAGGTAGTGTCCTGGGACCAACCATCTTCAGCTGCTTCATCAGTGATCTTCTCTGTGTCAAAAGGTCAGGTTAGAAATAGGGATGTTTGCTGATGATGACATAATGTTTATCATCACAACTCTTCAGATCAGGCCTGTCCACACCTAGCAAGACCTGGACCACATCCAGACTTGAGTTCAGAAGTGGCAAATAGCATTAAGTGTCAGACAATGACCATCTCCAACAACAGAGAATCTAACCTTCTCTCCTGGACATTGCTGAATCCTGAACTCCTAACATCCTGGAGGCGTTACCATTGACCGGAAAGTGACCTGAACCAGCATACCAATGCAGTGACTGCAAAAGCAGATCAGAGCTGGGAACTCCACAGCAATGAACTCACCTGCCGATTCCCAAAGCCTGCTCATCAGCTAGGAGGCATAAGTTAAGAATGTGATGGAATACTCTTCACTTACTTGGTTGAGTGCACTCTACTAGGTCAATGCCATCCAGGACAGAGCAACCTACTTGATTTAGTATCCACCAATTTAAATGTCCACTCCCTTCACCACCTCGCATAGTGACAAAAATGTATACTCTTACATAAAATACCCTGCAGCAACTGTTCAAGGCTCCTTTGACAATACTTTTCAAACCAGTGAGTAATATCACCTGGTAGGACAAGGACAGCAGAAATTGTCTAACACAGAGGGCTGTGGAAGCCCAGTGTCTGAGTATGTTTAAGATAGACATTGATAGAATTTTGATTATCTGTGGTGTGCAGGGTTATGAAGATGAAGGGGTTAAAAGGCATTAAAATGTGTCTGATCATACTGAATTGTGGGGCAGGTTGAATGGCCTACTCCAGTTCCCACATTCCAGTCTGAATACATGAATCAAGAGCAGGGCCATCTATTTAGCCCCTTGAGCCTGCTCCACTCAATGATATAACAAGGTGTAGAGCTGGATGAACACAGCAGGCCAAGCAGCATCAGAGGAGCAGGAAAGCTGTCGTTTTGGGCCTAGACCCTTCTTCAGAAATGGGGGAGGGGAAGGGGATTCTGAAGTAAATAGGGAGAGAGGGGGAGGCGGATAGAAGATGGATAAAGGAGAAGATAGGAGGAGAGGAGACAGATGGGTCAAAAAGGTGGGGATGGAGCCAGTAAAGGTGAGTGTAGGTGGCGACTTAGGGAGGCAATAGGTCAGCCAGGGAGGATGGACAGGTCAAGGGGGCGGGGACAAGCTGGGCTTGTTTTGGGATGCAGTTGGGGAGGGGAGATTTTGAAGCTTGTGAAGTCCACATTGATACCATTGGGCTGCAGGGTTCTCAAGCGAAATATGAGGTGCTGTTCCTGCAACCTTCGGGTGGCATTGTTGTGGCATTGCAGGAGGGCCACGATGGACATGTCGTCTAAGGAATGGGAGGGGGAGTTGAAATGGTTCGCGATTGGGAGGTGCAGTTGTTTGTTGCGAACAGAGCGTAGGTGTTTCGCAAAGTGGTCCCCAAGCCTCCGCTTGGTTTCCCCGATGTACAGGAGGTCACATCTGGAACAGCGGATACAGTATACCACATTAGCAGATGTGCAGGTGTTCCTACTATCCCCCTCTCAATGATATTATGGTTTATATGATCGTGGCTTCAACTCCACATTTCCTCCTACCCAGACAATCTTTAACTCCTTTGTTAGTCAAGAATCTATCTACCACAGTCTTAAAAATATTCCATGATTCCTGCTCCACTGTTCTTTGGGCAACAGGGTTTGACAGATTCAGAACCTGATGTTCTGAATAATAGTCCTATCGATGTGAAATATTAACTGTTTCACTCTCCCCAGATGCTGCTAGACCTGCACAGTGTTTGTGGCATTTTTGACTTTTTTCAGATTTCCAGCATCTGCAGTGTTTTGCTCTTATCCCTACTTTTACGTTCCACTCCTTTGCAATAAACAACATTAGTCAATTTATACCTTTGAGACTCTATGTCCCCTTCACAACTTACCTTCCTAACTATGTTTGTGTTATCAGCAAATTTAGCATTGGTACATACACTTCCTTCAACCAAATAACTGTTATCAATTGAAAATAGTGGAGGCCTCAGCACTGTTCCCTACAGAATTCCACTCACCACATCTTACCAAGCTGAAGGTGACCCAGTTATATTTACGCTCTGTTTCTTATTGGATAACAAATCCTCCACCAACACAGCTATATCCCCTTCACCATGAGCTCCTATGACAAGATGCTCCCCATCCCAGAGCCGATGAGCTGAACCCTGGCACTGGGCTGGTAACACATCCCTCTGGATTCTTGCTCAGCCAGAGAACTACGTTGATTCCCAACACCACCTCCCCTCCACCCCACCTTCCCCCAGCTGACTATCCTCTCCCTTACTATGACTACATTCTCACTAACTTTTCCACTGAAATAGCTTTCTATACCATGATGCCTTACTCAGTTTGTTCATCCACACACAGACTCAAGAACCTCAAAATCATTGGACAAATGCAATGGTTAAGTTTCTTCCCATCTACCTGGCTTCCGAGTCTGCCTCACTCACAGTCACTCTTACCTGTCCTTGACCACTAACTAAATAAAATTCCCTATCCTCAGAGGTATGACTACCTTCTGGAATAAAGCATCTTGGTGAATTTCCTCTTCCCTGATGTGTCAGCACTTGCAGCTCAGCCTCCAGCGAATAAAATCAGAGCTGAAGCTTCTTGAGTCACAGACAATTACTGCAAACAGGTTTCTCTGGATTACAGTAGAGTCCAGGAGATTGCACAGTCTGTCGTCACAACATGTCACCTGCCCTACCATTTTTGTTGCGTTAATTAAGCAATTAATGTAATTAATTATCAAATTAAATTACTACTTTTCTTCACTTTCATTTACCGCACTAGTTTAAACCTCAATTATTCAATAAACCTTACACGTTGCTTTGCAATCCACACACTTATCCTGACTTGGAGCTATATCACTGTCACTGGATCAAAATCCTGGAAATCCCTTTCCAACAGCAATTGCAACAGATGGTCTGCATTGGTTCAACATGCAGCTCACTATCACCTTCTCAAGAGCATTTAGGAATGAGCAAAGATAAGCCTCAACAATGGTACCTACTTTCCTTAAAGGAATGAAACAAAACTGCAAAATGAGCAGGAAATTCTCCAGTGCATTGCCAAAGACTTTTCTCTAACCAGCAAAAAAAAGATTGTGTTGTACCTAGAAATGGGGTGTGACCTTTGTCGAGTCAACAGTTAGTTCACTTCAGAAACAATATCATGAAAATAACTAATGATTTTAATGGACTTTGTAATACCCTGAAGACAATGAGGAGATGCTTTACAAATACAACATTTTTTTAAACCACTTACATTTTACATCTCAAAGAAGTAGTCGCATTTAAACAAGTACCTACACTGAAACAATTCTTTGTACTGTAAGATTAAAGTACAGTTCTGGCTAATTGTTTAGTTTGGCCATCAATTTTGGCAATTAAAAAAGCCAGCACTTGCTAGTTAACCAGCAAAATAAAGACATTTTAGGTGTCTTTATAAAGTGCAATGCAGCATCTGCTCAATATGCTCCCACCTCTGGCACGTATAAATGTAAGAAAAGCTAGGTGCTCATCTTTCATAATATCACGTTTGCCTGGTTTCCTTGGGCCAGCCTAAAATAAGTACCTATTTCCCAGTTACCATCAACATGGGTCAGAAGCATAGCGGTACACTATGAAGGAAAGAGCTGGTCCTCTGATCATAGAATTCCCTTTGATGAACAATAGTTTCTAATTTCAGCTTAAAAATAAACATATCTATAAGCATGGTTTTAAAGATGGTATTTGCAATTGTCTCGACCAACGCATCCTTGTTACCGGTATTGTGATAATGTCAAAAGATATAGGAACATATAACTGAAAATGAAAAAGGAAATAAGAAGTAAGAAGTCATTCATGGAACTATTTTTAAAAATCCCTTTTGTGAAATAAAAACATAGTCAAAACTTACCTTTACGGAGTCTCTGTCTGTTCTCATTTAAGTCATGTCATGAGAGAAATGAATGAGGTTGCAGTCAGGTATAGATCAAGGACAAGTAGCAGCAGCATTCAGGGAGGGTGGAGGCAGGTTGGAAGACAAAAACAAGCACTTGTTAACATCAGCAACATTGCCTTACCCCAATTATTAGCTATGCTGTTTCAATTGTATCCAATTTTAAGCAGTTCACTCCAACGGTATCCCAAAACTAACTACCAGATAGTGCAATGTAAATCAACTTTTCATCTGATTCTGATGTTTCGTACCTCATTTAAAGCCAACATAGGATGTCTCAAAATAGATTTGGGGGTCACGAGAGATGACGAAAACTTGCCCTCCCATGCACAGACAGAAATTCTAATTCACTCAAAACCCATGCACCTGCCCAAAGTTCAAATTGGATCCACGATTTCTATTCGTAAATAACATAAGAAGCACAACTGAAGCAGTAAAAAAAAGTGGCAATACGGACAGCAAACTGTAGTAGCAACTGATATCAATGCTCTCTCCGAAGTGCCATAAGATACAGAGCCATAAGGGTCAAATAGCTCACGCACAGGAGTGGTCCCTATAAAATATGTACAAGTCACATGGCAATCTTAAACAGTACACAAAATAGACTGCATACAGCAAACAACAATTACTTCAAAATATTTTGTATAACTGCAATTTTTGCAGATGTGTTCTTTTTATCCAATGTGAATTTAATAAATTTGTGGCTTTGAAAGCCAAATAATATAGCAATCACATTATATTTAAATCCTTTGGCTCTTGCTTGCAAACACAACTGAACATTACATTCACTGAGCAGGATGAAGTAAGAGGCGAATATTTAGTGAAATGATACAAACTTGGTCATTCACTTTTTTTTTTGAATAATATTCTCAGCAAAAACCTCCTGAGTCAAACCGCATACAACAGTAGACACTTCAATAAAGTAATTAGTCATTACCATAAATAAACGTAAAATGTTGTGGACTTGTTTTAAAGTTTTCCAAACATTTGTTAACTTTTAAACCAATCTTGTATACTCACTGATGAGTAAATAAAGAAAGCAGGTGGATAACTCCACAAACTTCAGCCACAAAATTGTTTCCAATTTAAGCACTTCTGCAAGTGAAACAGTCTTTTTGTTGCCAATTCATTTTCATTTATACTGCTGAGCAGCCATAATGTTGATGAATTGGCCGAAACAGATCCTTCTAGCAGTTCATGCTGGCAAACTATGGCAAATCTAAGGAGTACATAAATCAGCAAATAAGGGGTAGGCTAAGCAGGCCTGCTACACCTATTGCCAGTTGACAGACTAAATGCAAGTGCCATTTTTGGGAGCCACTGGTAATTCTTCCATCAAAGTCCCCTAAAATTCCTCTCCCCAGGAATATGTAGATATCTTCCAACAGCACTAGAACTAGGTTAATTACATTATATACTCATCTCCAATAATTCTATTTCTATCAGAGGCAATCACGTAGGGTAAACAGGCTGTGAAACTGCTTTAACTGGCAAATTTGATGGTTCGGTTGTGGACAAAAAACTGTTACTTTGCACAATAACATAGATATACAAATTAAATAACAAGATTAATTTAAGGGGATTGTTCAGAAAAAAGTATAAACTCACATTTTCCAAATATTCATCATTCTTTATCTTGGTTATAACATTCTCTCCAAATGTAACCAGAGGAATTGCAGATTGACTAATCTAATTAACTGGTTGCTTTTTCTTCATCGTTAATCTAAGCAACATGAATATACATCAATCCTCCTTCTTTGGCATAAACTAACTACTGTATTCCAGCTTTGTGAGATAAAGCTAGCTACGCTGCGCAACACCGAATAATGAAACTGCATGGTAGATTAATTAGTAGAGTTAGATCACACGGGATCCAGGGTGAGCTTGCCAAATGGATACAAAATTGACTTTATGGTGGGAGACAGAGGGTGATGGTGAAGGGCTGTAGACTGCAGGCCTATGGCCAGCGGTGTTGCACAGAAATTGGTACTTTAGTTTGTCATTTATACAAATAATTTTGGATGAGAATAAAGAAGTTTTCTGATGATACTAAAATTGGTGGTATAGCGGATGGTGAAGAACATTATCTAAGATTACAAAGAGATTGGGATCAACTGAGTCAATGGCCCGAACAGTAACAAATGGAGTTTAATTTGGATAAATGTGCAGTATCCCATTTTGGTAAAACAAACAAGGACAGGACATATACAATTAATGGTGGTGCCCTGGGTAGTGTTGTAGAACAGAAAGCCCGAGGCGTCAGGTACATAATTCTTTGAAATTTGCGTCACAGGTAGACAGGGTGTTAAGAAGACACTTAGCACGCTTGCCTTCATTGTTCAGACTTTTAAGTTTAGGAGTTGGGATGTCATCTTGAGGTTGTACAGGACATTGGTGAGGCCTCTTCTGGAATACTGTACGCAGTTCTGGTCTCCCTGATATAGGAAGGATATTATTAAGCTGGAGAGGACTCAGAAGAGATTTACCAGGATATTGCTGGGAATGGAGGGTTTGTGATATAAAAATAGGGGAAAGACTGGGGCTTTTTTCACTGGAGCATTGGAGGTTGACGGGTGACCTTATGAAGGTTTATGACCTTATGAGGTGTATAGTTAAAATGAATGACAAGGGTCTTTTTCCTAGAATGGGGGGGCTCAAAATTAGACAGTGTATTTTTAAAGTGAGAGGAGAAAGATTTAAAAAGGACCCAAGGGGCAACTTTTTTTTAAAATGTAGAGTGGTGTGTGTGTGGAATGAACTGCTAGAGAAAGTGGCAGATGCAGGTACATTTATAATGTTGAAAAGACATTTGGATAAGTTCATGAATAGGAAATATTTGGAGGGATATGGGCCAAGCGCAGGCAGGTGGGATTAGTTTAGTTTGGGAATATGATTAGCGTGGACTGGTTGGACTGAAGGTTGTGCCTCTACATTGTGTGACTCTGCCACTCTATGACTCCAGTTGGAATACCAAGAGAGAGAAGTGCTAAAATTTCATGGCTAGTCTCCCACAATCTAAAATCATATAATTTTCATACTTTACATTTTCTTAGAATTACACAGAACAATTCAGCACAGAAAAAGAGACCATTCAGCCCATTTGGACCATGCTAACATTTATTTCATTCAAGGCTCTTCCTATCACTCATCACTTAACTATTAGCATAGCCTACATTTTTTTTTCTCCATCAGTTGTTTATTTAGCTTCCCGTTCAACATGTCCATATTAGTCATCTCAACTACTCAAGGTGGTAAAGTTCCATAATTTATCACTTTCTGGGTGGAGAGGTTTCTTAGATTTCTTAAACTGACCATCTCTAGTTCTTGCTTCCATCTCATTCTTTAACTTCCTGCTTTTTAAAATAAATTTTAAAAAACATAAAAAAAAGTTTTTAGTTTCAAGAACCACAATGGAAAACTGAGAACTTTGCAAAAATCTGCTTCATAATTTATTTGCTTCAAAATATAACTTTGACGGATTAAAAGTTCAAATGTAAGAACAATGGAAAAGACTGATTAATAAACTGATCAACAACCTTAGGCAAACCAAACAAGCCCAGGTTTAGTTAACTTGTGTTTATTTCACAAGATCTGAGTCAAAGTGGGGAAAAAAAACCTAAATAATGGATGGCCTATTTCTGAACTTCCGGACAGAACCAGGGTGTCTATTGTTACTTCCATAAAATAAGCCAAAAGCTGGAAAATCTGGGAAAGTGTACAGTTACCTTGGAGATTGTAATTGCTCAGATGAGTTGCAGAATCAAACAGTTGTGTTGAAGATAATAAATTTTACTTATATTTCTGTCCGAGACCAATCCAGAGAATGCCAATTATCGTAGAAACAAGCTGTGGGAATAAAAGGCTCTTTTACCTATTTGTGTACTTTTATTGAAGCAAAGGGTTTAGTTGGGATTTTTAGAGTGAAAAGCAGCTGGTATATTTGCTCTAATGGAAGGAATTTGCAATGATCCTCACACGGCCTTGTGGTGGAAGACAATAAGGAGAATTAGCTTGGAAGGCTGTGATAAATTAATTGGGTATCTTTCAGCAATCCAAACAAGGAGCTGAGGCATCCACATGTGTGAGGTCTGCGAAAAAAGGTGAAGGGTGACATAGTCAAAAGGTCAGTGGAAGGACCCCCATAGGATCTTACCACCGAGAATCCGGAGAAGTCTGAGGAAATTTAAAGTGAACTTCAGAGGGTAGCACACATTTTGAGTTCATTCCTAAAGAAGTGAATGATCATTCAGGACTGCTTTATTGTACAAGGTAGTTCTTAGGTGGACTCAAATGCAGAACCAAGCTCGCAGCATAAATAATCATAAACTATGACATTAAGTAATACTGCTTCAATTTTTTTGTGTATAAATAATGTAAAGATTTGTTTTGCTCCAAAATTTGAAATGCTATGCAGTAGTCAGCCAGTTGAATTCTTGGTTTTTGTGTTCTGTTTAAAAAGTAACACAATCTCTAACAGGATCAAAACACAAGGAGAAAAATTAATTCAGGTTGAAATATTTAAAAGTGAAATTGATTACCTTTGTAAAGCAGTGATACTAAGGGGAAAGAGTGAGATGACGAAATGGTTTTAAGATTCAGACTAGTCATCACTTAATTGAATGACAGAACTGGTCAAATAGACTGAATGGTCCACTCCTTTTCTTATGCTTTTAAAGAGAGATTAAATGAATAATCAAGTTGCCATTTCTAAGTTGCCAGTTTTTAATCAACAGTCTATGATCAACTGCAGGTTTAAGCATTGTTTACCTCTTTGGTGGTCTGTGTCATGATGCTTCTTCTCATCTTTCATAGCGCTTGATAGTGCCAATAGTCCTGCACTGCTTCCAACTGAAGGTATTCCTGGGGGCTGGAGTCCAGACGGGTGTGGGGTGAGAGGTACTGGAAGTGCATGACCATGGGATAGATGTTGGGCCTGTAACTGTTGCTGCTGCTGTGGAAAAATTAATTTGCATGAACATAGCGTATGGAGAAATTAGGTAAAGTGCAATAAGTTAGAAAAAAAAACAAGAAATCACTTGTACAATTACTAAAAATGCACTTGTAAATTAAAGTCACAAGATCATTGGCATTGGATTTTCCACTTTCTCACAGACCAGGAACCCAAAACTTATGGAAAGTCAAACACATAGATGTCATGCCAAATTTAGCAGGATGGCTAATTATTTCTCTTTTTCTTTCCCCCACCTCCCCAGTTACCAGCCAAATTGACAGCCTAATGAGCTGCTGTACAAAGAAAAAGAATAGCAACAGACCATAGCTAGGGAACATTGGACATAGTCCTCAGCAACTGAGCAGGTGGGAGCCAGAAATAGGGCTTGGATAAGACGGAAAACAGGAGCAATCAAGAGGAAAAGAAGGAAGTAGCTACGGGAGGTCACTGGCTACAGTACAGGGTGACAAAATTACAGATAAGCCAAGGGAGCCCAAAGACTACCTTGATAGGCCAAGAGCTCCTACTCTACCTGATCCAAAAAAACCTGTAAAAGGCACTTAAACTCCTAACCTCATTTTTACAGTCAAGTTTTCCAAATCCTGGGAACCCAAGCGACTACTAATTACTTTAAATTAGGTACCCAGTTATACACAGCGGTAGTTTTAATTTGAACATGCTAATGAAGTATTCCATAAAAATGATATGGGCGCACACACAGCAAGTTAGCAATATACTCCTAGAGTTGAAGTCATCATTTGCTGACTCACTCCTGTCCGTTATAGGGGCAATTTAACTGTGAAACCCAAATGTCCGTCTATAGATATTCATTGCAGGTATAGCACGTTACAACAATATAAAAATTCAGCTGTCATACAGCACCCACAATATTGAACGGCTATTTTTTAAAACAAAAATAAGCAGTTGATGCTATATTATAATATTCCAATAATAAACAATTAAACATTGGGAAGATAAATTCCCTTTTAATGATCTAGTACCCATACCTACCAAAGTATAATTACCCAAACAGATCCACAAAGTCAAAATTCTGATATTTCGTAAAATAAACACTAGTTTTGCAAAAAACTTCAAGATATAACAAATTAAATAACTCCAAAATTCTCGATCTAAGTGATCATGGTGAATATTCTGTACATTCTTTTTCCTGCCCTATAAACATTTACAATAGTTTGTGCTTCAATTCCCCATTCCTTCAAATTGATGGCTCAGCTAGCAGCGACAAATGTTCACTAAGGGATGGACTTGGATTTGTAATTCATGTAGCTAGTTTGAAATTGTAGAATTATGAAGAAATACCACAGTTTTAAAAGGATCATAAACCCAGACTAAAAATGAACAGACTTGAAAATACTAAATGCAGAAGTAATTAGTTTTGCATAAAACAGCATATAAATTAAAATTGAAGGAATATTTTATTAGTTTGAGTCAATTATTCTATGTCATTCGGAATAATTGTAAAATTGTAAGAAGTACTCTAAAGGAAACTAAAATACATTACTGAAGGAAGGAGTCATAAAATAGGCCTCAAATCTGCACCTCCAAAATTAATTTACTGAAAAAATAAGCAGTATCTCAGAAACAACCTCCTCAGCATCTATGGCATAGCAATGGTGAGAAAAGTAAATAACCCTGAGGGAAACCTCATAGCAGCCAACATTTAAAGCGTTCAATGTCCTATGTAGCACTTCAGCAAATTACTAAAGGAAACCTGATGTAGCAGAGGTACAGATCCTTAGGTTTGCTCAATAATGGTGAAATAATTATGTACTCTGCGCATGTTTAGTGCTGCTCGAATAAAAGCTAAAGGTTTGCCCTTGTACTCTTTGCTACCCAGTGAGTCTATGTTGTGACAGGTTTATTTGAGTGGGACTATGATGCATGCACCAGTAACTGAGCTGACAAGAGTTTAAAGTCTGCTTTATCAGTACACTGGCAACACAGAAAAACCCTCAAGAGGTTAGTATTTGAGTACTTGACCTCAGCCAGAACAGTATGAAGCTCTGTGGGTGTACTGACAATTGGTGGGTAGGTAATTGGGTGAGGGGGGAGGGGAGGTGGTGTGTGGTGGTTTAAAAAGACTGAAATTAGCCTATAGACTACTAAATATATAATGAATCATATCAAGGCCTGGGCATCAATTCCATTAGGATTCCTTCAATCAACACGAGGTTAATAATATACTTGTATATTTAAGTAAATCTGACTACATATTAAAAGTCCATCTTCAATATTAGCTTCAGTACATTAGCTTCAATGAGCTGTAGCATAACTTAATTTGGTTGAAAATGCAACTATTTATTTCACTGGAGCAAACTACTGTAATTATTTCTTGAACAAAATATACTGAGATATAAAAGTTTTAAAAAAGGATGTTTATTGCTAGAATTCAAACCCGAAAGAATGTAGCCTGAAATTTTGTGATCAATGGTGAAGCAAATCACATTCACTACTGATTTAACATAAAGCTGTGCAGAAAGAACAATCGTATATCTATACTGCTGAATTCCCCTTTCTTTATGGCAGTTTAAATTGAACACCTAGTCAAGAAGATCTCCAGGTATACAGCAACAACAATGAAACACTCTCAGACAGGAAACCGGGGAGCTGAATTACTAAATCTCTTCAACATCTAATTTTAAAATTTACATAGCAAAATAAGTTATGATTATTTTCTACTTCAACCCAATGATATTTTTAAAAAGAACAGATTTCTTTTTAAAAAGTTACGGATTTTCATCATAATGAAAACATTGCATTTTCCACAGATACTAAATTAGTTTTTCAGAGCCAATGTAAGTGTTGAACACAATTATGAATCTAAACACCATTGAAAATCCAGTTCCACCTCATTCCAGGACGTGCAACCTTTTTTCACTATGTTTGTATAGTGGGACTAAAAGCTTTTTCAGATTTTCCATTGACTACTGGGTAGGAGTGTCTCAACACTTTTCCTCTGGAGAAACACGGAATCACTGACAGGTACTTCTCGGTTTCTGCCTCATTCTATGCAAATTAAAACTCCTGAAACAATACTCAGTTTCAGTTAACGATAATGACATTAACAAATGCAGATAATTTTTTATGTCCTTAGCACTGCAAAATTCAATCTGAAATTTGCTCTACAGGGAAAGAACAAGCTCAAAAAGCAAAAGAAGTGCCAATAATGAGCTGCACCAAATTGTAATCAGAGTGTAGAATTGTTTTGTGCAAATTATCTTCCAGAATACTGCACTCCATTGTCGTGTAGCTCTCTGTGACCGAAAGACCAGACTACATGAACTGAATCTATATGGGTTTTTGAATGAATGAATAATGCTTCCAAATCCCAGCATAACAGCATCCAAACTCTTATCTTGCTGAGTTGTAAATCTTAGACTCATGTGGGCTAAGTCCATTATTTTATAACACATCAGTGCTTCTAAACAGATATATATTTTTAAGGGTAGATTAGGGAGTTCTAATTTAGCGTTTCTCCACCAATTAGGCAACAGCACTACGAAATTGCTGGTAAGTCAAAACTCCAGAAGAACTAAATGAAGCAAAGCAAAGTGTAAGAAATGAAAGAACTACAAACGTGGAGTTGCATAGACTTCAGGGACGATTTTGCAACAAAAGGGTAATAGTAACATGTGGCCCATCAGTCATACTTGGACACATTGCTCCTAGCAACTATGGTTTGTATAATTGAAAACCTCTGAACAGACATATTGAAATGGTGTTACTGCAGTAGCGCAAAATAACTCAATTTTCTTAACTGTAGGTGTCAACTAATTTATTAACAAAATAAAAACCAAGGCTGTGTATTTCTGACCCTAATTGGTCATCAGAACCACTTTAACTTAAAATTACAACAGCAAACTACGGCAAGAAGGTGAAAATTTGCTCTGTATTTACATTGAAAATTTGGAGGCAGAACATGGCATAAAATCAAAATAACGGGCAAGTCAGCACAGTGATAGCAACTTCTCTGCAATACAAAGCTAAATTAAAACTGCATTCTGCATTCACCCAAAAAGAAAAGAAAAGGCAAGCAGTGAGCTCCAAATAGCTATCCCCACATATAGAGATAACAAGGCGTGGGGCTGGATGAACACAGCAGGCCAAGCAGCATCATAGGAATC
>JAHRHZ010000012.1:68803225-68869974 GCA_024137785.1 Ginglymostoma cirratum | reverse complement strand
CATCCAGCCCCACGCCTTGTTATCTCGGATTCTCCAGCATCTGCAGTACCTTTTATCTCTAAAGCTATCCCCATATAGCAGTTTGCAAATCTCGGGTGGAACTCAGTCAAACTGACATATAGGCATGTCCTAACAGGGTAATGGAGCCAAAGGCATCAAATGCAGAAAGCCCACCACCCATAATTTTCTGCAGTGACAAAAGCAGCACTCTTACTTCTTCTAGCTTGACAAAAATATCATGGTTTTAGGCCTTTTTTAAGCCCATTTTATCTGTCCCTTTAAGAGTACTATACCTGGCACAGCTACATGAGGTTTGTGCAGCACAAACTCCATCCATTTGTTCCTGAAATGCACTATAGATTCCTACAAATCAGGGCCTAGATATGAAAATTAAAGACAGGTTGTTCAGCCACTTTCAGGGAGTTGCTTCCACACCTAATTACAGTGGGGCGCCTTCTTAATCAACATTGAAAGCTTGGTTGCATTTTTTTAAAATCAACTAGACAATCCAAGTTGAAGATCTTATCTAATCATTTCTTCTCTACCCCTGAAAGATGTGACTATTCAGTCATTGAGTATTCTAGCTCAAAGGGAGCAAAGTGATATGGGAATAATGTAGAAAGATAAAGTTGACAGACAGGATCAGCCAGGGTCTTGTTGACTCAAGGAACAGTTCTGAGGAGTCAAATGATTTATTTCTGTTCCTATTTCTTATGTTCACTCTGAAATTTTAACGTAGTGTTACAAATGCAACAAAGCGAAGAACTACTTAATTTATTCCTTTGAATTAAATAGAAATCTTATCATTGAATAAATGGACAAAAATTGGTCATTGACTGGTATCAATGTACAATTCTGAAATGCTAAGTACACATATTTACATGACAATTTTACAAAAAGTAATGACAAGCTTCAGCGACGAGTGTTACAGGTAGGTTAACGTTAGACAGGACAAGGTTAGATGGAGAAATATATTAAAAAGACTTAGCCTGTTTAAATCAGAATCAGCTGACATGCAGTATTTATGCTCACAGATATACTATCTAATAATTGGAGTAATCTATCAAACAATTCTCATCTTACTCCTTAGAGACCTGCAATACCATTTCTGCAAGGTAAAGCATAATATGCCTCTTATGTCTGTGGGGAATTTTATGTTTACATATATGATGTGAGTTTGTTTAAAAATGATACCAGATAAAAATTTACAAAAATGAATGATTGCTCAACATCCGAAGTTCAACCAATACCTCAGTGACTACATTCCAAGTTCACACACGCACACGCACACACACAAAGTGTACTGTACAGGCAAAAATTATGTGGCTACTTCTAAGATGACTAAAAGAGAAATGCTTAATATACATATTTACATGACAAATTTACAAAAAAGGTGGTGACTAGCTTTAGGGATAGTAGGAACTGCCGATGCTGGAGAATCTGAGATAACAAGGTGTAGAGTTGGATGAATACAGCAGGCCAAGCAGCATCAGAGCAGCAGGAAAGCTGACGTTTCGGGTCTAGACCCTTTTTCAGAAGGGTCCTTTCTGAAGAAGGGTCTCGACCCGATATGTCAACTTTCCTGCTCCTCTGATGCTGCTTGGCCTGCTGTGTTCATCCAGCTCTACACCTTGTTAACTAGCTTTAGGGACTTGTGTTGCAGATAGGATAAGGTTTAGAAAGGACAGGTTACATGTAGAAAAATCAAGTGGGATAGCATGTAAAGCATTTCCCATTATTACTGGCTCCTCTAACCATCTCTATAAAACCAATTGAACAAACACTCCCTAATCTTAATAGCAAGTACAGTCCATAACGAGTTAACCACCCAATAGCCATATATCATATTGATGTTATATATTAAATATTTATACACCTACAAACATTTGTAAACATGCATACACATTACATATGTACTGAAATAAGCTGCAAGCATGCAGAGGAACAAGGGTGCAAAAGAAAAACAACTTGAGTATATAAAGCGTTTTTCACAAAGAGAACTGTCCCAATGGAAGGGAATGGACATTGAGTCAAAGAAAAGAAAGAGTACCAAGGTTGAAGTAAAACACATTTCTTTCAAGTGAGTGACAAATGAAAATCTAGCATGGAAAACTCTTACAGAAAAGTTAAAATTGGAGAATGAGTATTTTAAATGTAACATATCTTGCAGAATGGGAAAACCAAATCAAACAGCTACTGAACTTCACACTCTTTGTTGGTAACATATCATCCTTTAAAGATATATTTTCTCTAATAAATATATAAGTATTAATTAAAAATAATTGAAGATATGTTCAAGCCTTCTACCAGTTTTGAATTACCCAAGAACTTGAGCAGCCTAGGGGTCCTTACAGGGCAGCATGCTGGCTCAGTGATTAGCGTTGCTGCCTCACAGCGCCAGGGACCCGGGTTCAATTCCATCCTAGGACAACTGTATGTGGAGTCTGCATGTTTTCCCAGTGTCTGCGTGGGTTTCCTCTCACAGTCCAAAGTTGTGCAGGTTAGGTGGACTGGCCATGCTAAATTGCCTATACTGCCTAGGGATGTGCAGGCTAGGCAGATTAATCATGGGAAATGCAGGGTTACAGGGATGGGATAGGGGGTGGGATGCCCTTCAGAGGGTCAGTGTGGACTCCATGGGCTGAATGGCCTGCTTCCACACAGTAGGGATTATATGGATTCTATTTCTTTCACCACAGCACTAACTTGTTAGTGTTAACCTGCTAACAAATCAGCACCTTTTTTTCCTGTTGTGGTTCTTTGAAATATGACATTCTTGGGTTTGTCCTGATGAGCACAATTTGGAAAGCTTTGGCAAAAATATCTTTCTTTTCAGCAATGTACAAGTTAGGAAAAGTTCTCTGAGCTGAAACAATGCAGCCAAACAATACTTTAGGCTTCCAGAAATTGAACAGAATTAGAGAAAAAGACAGGCATGTCCAAATGCTGCACATTATCAACTTTTAAATGGAATGGCAATCTTAGATCTACAATATTAAAAAACATCAAGGAGCACCTGTTCCGACCATATTAATTGAGAGACATGGAGGACTTCTGTTAATTGTCCCATTGATATGACCATGAGAAAACACTACCCGAGTAATGCTACACAATAAAGACCTGATCTGTCAGCCACATTGAAACCAAACTCATGAGCAATTGCTAGAAGTATTTTAGAATCTAATTGGTTGCTTCATTAATGGATTTCAGCATAACCCTGATACCTCTATTCTGATTCACTACCATCTGAAGTGCCTAGTTCCACCACTAAATATAATTTTATGAATCATTACAACCTTACATTCAATGTAGCTAAAATCAAAATGTGGTCATCATTGACAAGACTGGTAGTTATTGTTCTTCTCCAGTTGCCCTGAGAAAGAGGTAATACAATCTGATACAACTGATTGGTTCTTAACTGTACTCTGTAGCAAGTTGGTGTGGGATTAAGTGTGACAAATAGGCCTCGCCAGGTGAAAACGGAGGTTTCCATTCACATAAGAGTTTGATTTTTAAAAAATATTCTCTGCATAAAAATGTCATTAGCAAGCACAACTTTTTTTGTCCATTCCTGATTTCCCGCCAGAAGGTAGTGGTGCACCTTCTTGAAACACGATAGTCACTGTGGACCAGTTGATCTTTTAGGACAATCTGACATCTTCAGGGTTATCATACTAAGTCCATCTTTTTGTATTTCAGGCTTCTTAAAACTAAACTGAATTCAAATTCTCTAAGCAGTCATGGTGAGATCTGAACTCACTTCTCTGAATTCTTAGTCCAAACCTTGCATTACAGCACGAGCACCATGACCACACTTACCTTACCTATCATGTGATTTAGTGATGTGTCTCTGCATCATGTGGTGCAGAGTCAGGAAACAGACATTCAAGCACAGGTAGAAAAAAATTTGTCGAGTGTGCGCATTTTAACACGTATACAAGGCTAGGAAGATTTCTCAGAGCCAAATCTATGTATGCCTCATACTGAGGATAAATAGTTTTCAGAATTCATGAAGCAGAGTTAGTGATGCATCACACTATCATTCCTGAATTCCCACAGAGATAATTGCAATATAAAGCCACATCTGCAAGGAAGGAAGAGTTCTGCAGCAAAGGAAAATTTACGTTTAGACTATAAAACTAAAGCACTTTGGAAATGCATGCTCACCGAAATCTCAGAAAGAAAAGGGTAAGCATAAACATAAAACTGCAGAGACCTGTAAGAAATGCATCCAATAAGTTTTGTCCATAGAATAAATCTTTGTCATAGTATTTTTCCATTATTCGCCCTTCCATTACTTCCTAATGGCCCTCCAATAGGATCCAGTTATTGTCCATTCTCAAGGAAGTTACTGTTTGTGTAGAAGGCATTTTCTGTTCTCCCACTTCAGCTTTAACTCCATCACTGCTGCGTGTGCTCCAGATTAAACTATAGCTGAGTCTCCAGTGCAGTTGTGAATGCTCTTTTTAAGTTCTTTCTAGCTACCACTTTCCGTAGTCTCATAGCCCCCTCTTTCACCAGAGGTTACAATGTCTAGATGGCTCGGTAGTCACTCTCCTGCCTCAGTCAGTGGCTTATGGGTTCAAATCCACGCCAGGACTTGCGTATGATCTGTGAAATGTTTTGGAGTTTAAAAGATATCATCTGGTAGAATCCTGGGAGGAAGGATCAGAGTATGCAGGGGAGAGGTGGTCAAATTAGGAAGAGTCATGTCAGGTCAGTTGCGTAACATGGGCCCACCATTGGGCACTCCTTTCAAGGAAAGTGGGAACAAATGTAAATGTTCTAAAGTAATATTGGGTGCCTTTTACTGTTGGTAGCCAAAAGGAGATTCAGGGTTGGTTAGGGAAATGATTTATATACAAAGTGGTGGCCTAGTTCATGGAAGGTAGCTCTGCTGACCATAACAAATTGGTCATAGAGGTGGCTATCCTCCAACAGGACAATTTTAAAGTCTTTTAAAACTTTCTTCAGGATAGGAAATTTCAAGACTAGGAGGTATATTTTCAAGGTGAGAGGAGAGAGAGTTAAAAAAGACATGAGGGGCATTTTTTTCTTTTTTACAGAGGCTGATGGAATGAACTTGCTGAGGAAGTGGTGGATGCAGGCACAATTACAACATTTAAAAAGACATTTAGATAAACACATGAATAGGAAAGGTTTGCAGGGATATGGGCCAGGAGCAGGCAGGTGGGACTATGTTCAGTTTGGGATTACGTTCAGCATGGATTGATTGGACTGAAGGGTTTGTTTCTGTGTTGCATGATTCCATGAATTTGTGTAGCTTCAAGGGCCCCTGCACATCTTAGCAGCGGCCACCACTCCTCAGCTGCCTTGGCAAATGCTGGTAGTTTGATTAGGCTGACAGCTTCAGTGGGTGGGCACTACGCTTTCCTGTTCTGGAAGGGTGACCCAGTGGCAGCTAATTTATATGAGGGGACGAAAAGGAAAACCACAGGGGGATCCTGCCAACTGATCAATTACACTGCCAATGGGCATTCCTGACCAATGTCTGGATCAATCCGATGACAAAATTCTGCCCAGTTCTTACAAGTGCAATTCTCTCTCTTCCTAACCCCAAATCCCCCTCCACTGAGGTACGGAACCAAGATATCAAATCCAGACTTCTCTGGAGTCACTCCAGACTCCCCTGTTGTCCCAGGAAACCCAACATTCCCACATTTTCCAGCTTTCTTAACCGGTCAAGAGTTCAAAAACTTGTTTTCCCAGCCTCATTCACAAAACATACGCTCCTACTTACTTCATAATAGTCACAGACTGAGTCTTCACCCTACAAAGCTTCTAAATTCTAGTTCTTACTGGTATTCCAGAATTCCAGATCTCCAAGATCCAATCTCTCCTAAATACTGTAAGCCTTTCAATTCTTTCTGCAGGTCCAACCATGCCCTGTTTACAAACACTGCAAATTTTACCATATTTGCATGCATCTTCCATCATTACCATTACAATATGTTCTTCTCCAAACAGTACAATTAACAACCTGCCATTTATGTTAATCTGCTTGTAAATAGAGGCAAGTAAGAGAAATTAACTACCAACTAAAAGATCATGTTATTCTCAAGTGGGAATTGGATTCATGCATAAATGAAGAAAGGATTGCAGGATTGTGGGAAAGGGTGGGGAATGGAAATAATTGGACAGCTCTGTTCGAGAACTGACACTTCTATGAAGTTTTCTCCTTCCTTTTCTCCCCCCTTCTCAGCTCAGTACTGATCTGATACTTTGCTTTCATACAAAACCTTTTCAGTGTATTTTTTGTGTATTACGTATACTCTTAGAAAGATATAGAAGGAATGAGAAAGGAAAGAGGTAGATTAATTTTCTTTCTCTTCATCTGCTTATTCAATTAAATTTTAATTGTTTTTATGTAAGCTGTCAATTTCCTATGAACCACTCTCACTTTACCATAAATTCGTTTGAAGTACTGCAAAATAATACAATTTCTGACGCACTTCCAACAACATTACAGCAGCAAACCGGTTAGCTATTTATCTCCCTTACTGGCTACCCATGAAAAATTAAATTTGTCTCCTGACTTAAAAACAATAGCAAAAGGTGAATGGCAGGAAAGACACGGACATAGGCATAATGAGTGCACATGCAAGAGAAAGTGGCCACAAAAGAGAGATCAAGCATAAAAAGCAAAGTCAGACAAGAGAGAATTAATGAGAAGATGTTAATACAATTGCTTATCGCAATTTTCTATGTTCTAGCATAAATAATTCACCACAATATGCTAATTCAAAGAGATCATCATCAATTGGTAGATCTTCATTTGGACACTTTTCAAACTCACCAATAGCCAGCATTGAAACCTTCTCTTCTCTGTGTGCTATGGTAGAGATTAAAAAGTTAATGCCAAGCACGGTAATATTTTCTTCATACTGGTTTTGAAAATTCTCAAAAAAAACTTAAAAGAGAATATTTTGGCTCATTTCAACATTACCTAAACAACCCAAATATGATAAAAACTGTGGTGCTAGAAATCTGAAACAAAAAACAGAAAGTGCTGGAGAAACTCAGCAGATCTGGCAGCATTTGTGGAAAGAAAAGGAGTTAATGTTTCAAGTCCAGTGACCATTTTTTAAAACAGTTCTGAATAAGAGTTACTGGGCTCGAAACGTTAACTTTGCTTTCTCTCCACAGATGCAGCAAGATCGGGTCAGTTTCTCCAGCAATTTCTGTCTTTTGACTCAGATTAGATGTTCACTGGTGAGTCTCAACAACAGCAACAATATGCACTTACATAGCACCTTTAACATAGTGAAGCATCTTAAAGCACTTTACAGGAGTGATTTTAAAAATGCATTTATAAAAACTGACAGTGAACCCCAGAAATAAATCTTAGAATGAGAGACCAAAACGTTGGTCAATGAGTTAGGTTTCAACTAATGTTTTGCAGAAAGGCAGGAAGATTTACAGATGAAATTCCAGAGTTTAGGATCTAGACAGCTGAAGTCACAATATCAACTGTGCGCTCAGGAAAGTACAGGAGTGCAAGAGAGGCTGTAATTGGAGGAATACAGGGTTCTGAGAGGTGCAGGGCTAGAGAAGGTTTCAGAAACAGTGAGGCATAAGGCCAGGGAGGAATTTGAACATGAGGATGAGAATTTTAAGATCAAGATCTTGCCGGACCAGGAGCCAATACAGCTGAGTGAAGCCAAGTATGATAGGTGAATGCTATTTGGTGCATGTTAAAATATTAACAGACTAATAATATTTGCTCAGATTAAGCTTAAGAAATCTAGAAGAGAGGATGTCAGTCAGGAAAACACTTGACTAGTCTAGTCTGGAGACAATAAAATCATGGATAGGCAGATGACTTTAGACAGTGCAGAGAAAGATGATGTGATGGAGAGAAAGTGAATGATCTGGTAACAAAGAGGAAGCTCTGCTCAGAGTCAAACAGATGCAACTGTTGAGAAGTCTGGTCCTGCCAGATCTATGTAATAATTAGGCAGGAGACATTCAAGATCCTCCAGATCAGGGATGGTATCTAATATTTTCAAATGAGAACCTTTACCTGTTGTCTTCTGCTGATGGCACCACCCATCCTGGAACTACTCTCTTTTACTGAGATTGAGTTTTTCTGAGGTGTAGTTAAATGGATCCTAGCAAACTTCCAAGGTGGTATTTGTTCATGCACTAGTCTATACATCAAGAGATGACAAGCTATTCTAACATACAACAGAACACAGGTAAAGCAAATCTTCCTCTCATTAGGGATCTGGCCGTCAGGCTTTTTCTCTTCTCTAGCCAAAAGTCAGAGGTCAATCAGTCGCCCAAACACAAATCAGTTACATTAGAATATCAAGAATAAAGCTTGGCAAGCTAACACAGATTTACTGGAAGGTTTACATATTGATAGTTAATCTGTCAGTCCGTGTTATGACATATTTTCCATGGGCATCAAATCCTGAGGTGGGACTTGAATCCAGAGGCCTTGCCCTACACTGCACCGTGAAATGTCTTCAGACTATATCCAATTTCCTTTTGAAAGTTCATATGAAACCTGCTTTCACAACCTTTCAGGCCTGTATAATGCATTGAAATCATAACTTGATGCATGAAATAAATTGTCCTAATTTTCCATCTGCTTCTTTTGTCAGTTATTTTAAATCGTCAGCATGGAAAATTCCATTGTTAAGTTTAATGACATTTCTGTGAATTATTAGACTTTCTACAGCTTTCTATTTAAATCCTTTGTAACACTGCAAGTTAAAAATTACTGCAAAACGGAAACTCACATAACGATGTGGACTGCCGAACCAGTGTCTCAATCACTTGAAGTTGCCAGTCTATAAGGTTTCTTTCTTTTGACTACTTTTCATTTTCCAATAGCTGGTTTTATTCTTATAATTACTGCTGAACTCTTCCCTGTGAAATGTCAGGAACAGCGCAACTCTAGACATTATAATAGCTCTGCTTTCTTTCTTGCTGCTGCCACTTTTGTATAATTCTGCATAATTCACTTGTCAATGACTTCAAAGCACCTGAGCTGTTTAACAAATACATTCAGTAGCTGGTGACAACACTATTTCCTTCCCCATACTGCCCAATGATTAAGAATTGTTCTCATATTGGAGAATAAGCATCACACAGATTATGGGCATTCACACGTATTTCCACTGACTTGTAGAAACAAGGCAGATCAGTCTGGTCCTGGCATGCAAACCAATCTTTGCGATTGATAAGAATCATTGGTAGAGCACAGGCTCCTTTCTGGTCTGCCACCTCGCCTTACATCTTGGAAAGTAAACATACTTCTAATGTGCATATGAACCTGGAAGTACTTCCTCTGACAGATAAGAATTCACAGCTTCTTTTCCCCAGGGCAGGGACATCTAAAATTAGTGGGCATAGGTTTAAGATGGGAGGGGAAAGGTTTTAAAAGGGTCTTGAGGGGCAACTTTTTCCACAAAGAGAGTGGAGCGTACATGGAAGTGGTAAAGGCAAGTGTAGCTACAATATTTGAAAGACATTTGGACAGGTACATAAATGGGAAAGGTTTATGGGGAAGTGGGCCAAAATACAGGTACATAAATGGGAAAGGTTTACGGGGAAGTGGGCCAAAATACAGGCAAATGGAACTAGTTCAGTTTAGGAAATCTGGTCAGCTTGGATGAGTTGGGCTGAAGGGCCTGCTTCCTTGCTGTATGACTCTATGACTCTCCTAAGTGTAATGTCTATTAGAAATATGAGAATTCATTTTCTTTTTGACCGCAAATGAAAGTAAAACCTTTAGTTCTGCTCTGATCTACTGCAGTCTCCTTGGAAGTCAGGAAAATACGTGCAAAATACAAAATAATCAAATTTGGAAAATGGTAAATTCACTTGTAACAATGAAAACCATTTCTCAAGACAAAAACAAATCTTACTGTACTAAAAATAACTGAAGGCCAGGGGCCTAAAGTGGACGTGTGTCAAATCAGGAAACACAATTTTCTTAGTTGTGGGTCCACCATAAATATATCTGATCATAGCCAAAAATAAAACCCACTTGGGAGTTCTTTATTAAATGCAAAGTGATAAACTCAAAGGCAAAAATAAGCACTCACAGTATTAGCAAAGTACATAGGAATAGAAGTGGACAGTGAAATCAATTTGATCACCAAATTCAAATTTATCAATATGATGAAGCCACCAATAAAATCTATGGTAGGAACCAACAGGGGTCTGGGGAATACAGACTAAGTATGGTATTTGGCAAAACTGGATAAGTCCATTGAGGCTGATCTCAATGGCAGAAGCAACACGCAACATCTTTTATGGTTTTCACCAATGGCAAGGTGCAAATCTAGGTAGGAAGTAGTGAGTTGCAAACTAAGAAAGATTATTGCTTGATAAATGCTTAGTTGGCACCCAACATACCTCATGAGGTTGGGGTTCTTACAACTAAAGAGAATAATTTAATTGTTTGTTAATTTCACTGCTGTTTGAGGAATCCTTCTATGTGTAAAATGTTTCGTGCAAACACCTAAGCATTTTTAAGCTTATTATTGCATTTGAAACATTCTGAAGATGTGATAAGGTACTTTTCTTCTTCCCTGTTTAGAGGGCTATAATTGGGATCCTCAAAGACGTAGAGGCTGCCTATCCTATGCTCACCAAGCAATTAATGTGTGTCCCATTTAACTCAATAGGCAATTTAGTGAAAGCCTGTGACCATCACTTAATCTGTAGATCATAATGTATTACCTACAGGTCATTGCGCATTTACAGATTATAATAGCCTTCTCATGCAGTCACCTAATCAATACACACAACTAATCAAATAGCCAGAGGGTCTGATCACTGGGGAGCTTAAAACAAGATCCTGTTGATAGAGATGATACAATAATCAATTTGCGGCTATACTTCTCAGATTTGATTAGTAGGGGTTGGGGCAGGGGGGTCAAATACAAAGTAAATATATCTTTACTAGAAAATAGGTAAGGAAGCAATTCATTGATTTTCTAAGTATAACCATGAGACAAATTGAAAATAAAAAGGAAAAATTATTGTAGGATCACTCAGTGGAGTCCAACTTAGCAGATGCAAGTCCTGAAATAAAATGGTCTGCAGTTCCATGCTGAAAAGCAACCTGTAATCAATTTTCAAAAAACTCACTGTTACATTTCAGTATTTCTGATCACGTTATGAAATAATGTTGGAATGATATACATTCAAGTTATAATGCTACCACTATGAATTTACCTCTCGCATAGATGGCCTGGTGACTCAGTGGTTAGCACCGCTGCCTCACAGTGACAGGGATTTGGGTTCAATTCTAGCTTTGGGTGTGGAGTTTGCACATTTTTCCTGTCTGTGTGGATTTCCACCAGGTGCTCCAGTTTCCTCCCACAGTCCAAAGATTGCAGGTTAGGTGGATTGGCCATGCTAAATTTCCGTAGTGTCCAGGGATGTGTAGTCTAGCTGAATTAGCCGTGGTAAATGCAGGGTTATGGAGATAGGGAGGAGTCTGGATGGGATGCTCTAGGAAGAGTTGGTACAGTTCGATGGGTTGAACTGGTCTCTTTCCACACGGTAGGATCTATGATTAAATATTCTAGACAGAAATGTTGATGGGCATGTAATAAATGAGAAGAACTAGTTTCTGAAGTTCTGGTTTAACAGGCTAGCTGAAAGCAGTGAAAATCATTTAGGTCTTTCTGTGGGACATACAACGTCTTGCCTTGCACCCACTCAGAACTCGATGGGATGCAGCATGCCTTTTTCTGTTACAGGACCCAGAGGGTGTAAGTTCACACAAGAACTGCCAATCGGAGACCAGCAGTTACTTTTCTGAACAGCAGCACCATCTGGGAGGCTGCCAGAATATCAATTACCTGGAGCACAAGAGCCAGACCAGAAGCAAGTGTTTGTGAGAGCAGTTTGGCAGGCAGGTACAGATTCGGAGGGACTACTTGAGTTGGCAGCAAGGACAGGTGACTGACCCTCTGTGCAGAAGCCAACGCTGGGCCCATCAGTCGCTGACTGCCTCTGATTGAAGCCGTTCAAAAGCTGAAAACCCCCAATGGCTTTGCCATTGCTTTTTGACCAGCCATGCTTTAGCATCCCAATTATTGAGCAAAATCTTGCACCCTTCCCCCTAACTGGAGATTACTCATGGCAATGGTGGGGAACTGGCATTCTGCCTCCAATCAGATTCATTGCTCAGACCATCGAGTACAGGAGTTGGGACATTTTGTTGGAGGTTGTACAAGATGTTGGTGAGGCCACTTTTGGAGTACTGTGTACAGTTCTGGTCACCCTACTATAGGAAAGATATTATTAAATTGGGGAGGGTGCAGAAAAGATTTACAATAATGTTGCCAGGAATGGAGGGTTTGAGTTATAAGGAAAGGCTGAAGCGGCTGGGACTTTGTCACCGAAGCATAGCAGGTTGAAGAGCGACCTTATAGAACTTTATAAGATCATGAGGGGCAGAGATAAGGTGAACAGCAAGAATCTCTTCCCTAGGGTAGGGGAGTTCAAAACTCGCAGGCACATTTTTGAGGAGAAAGATTTAAAAAGGGACCAGAGGGGCAACTTTTTCACACAGACAGTAGATTATATGTGGAATGAACAGCCAGAGGAAGTGGTAGATGCAGGTACAGTTATAACATTTAAAAGACATTTAGACAGGCAAAGGGATAGGAAAGATTTAGAGGGATATGGTCTAAACGTAGGCAAGTGCGACTATTTTAGTTTGGCAAACCTGGTCGGCATGGATAAGTTGGATTGAAGAGTCTGTTTCTGTGCTGTATGACTATGACAGTTATTCAGCCAATGGTAGAAAGGCCTTTAGCCTTCTGTCTGCACTATGAATCCAGGCTTTTTATTTGGCAACTAATAGCCACTTAAGGGCCAGTTCTGACTGTCACTGTTATTAATCTGGTGGCAGATGGGGCTTAACATTCAGCATGCATAAGAAAAAGATCCTGGGATGTTTGCTTATTAATGCCTGGGAATCAGTCCCTCATTCTACACCACACCTGCTTGCCACCCCTCCTTCACAAGTTTCCCCCACCATGGCCCATCTCTGCTTTGAGCCCAGATGACCTCCGACTGACTGATAACTCTCACCAGGGACTTCCACCTCCCCCATCCTACTTCAGGGTTCTGATCCTGGAGAAGGCCTTCCATATCCTGCCAACGGCCTGACTGACCCGTGCTATTGGCAGACTTTCCTAAAAATTGACTCCAGGGACTTGGTGGCTCTTCCCGAATGACTGAAACCTGAAATTCAGGCAATGGTTTCCCAAGCAATTACATCTTGGAGGCTATCCAAGGCAAGCAATTATATGGTCACATTTTGAATTACATACAAGTGTTAAAGGAGGTGTAAGAGACAGGGACAACTGCTGAGAGTCTTTGGCAGCGGGCACAGGAATATTCCAAGTTCTTCTCAGTTAGACACACATACTGAGTCTTGAGGGTCATCCAAGAATAGTACAATTCTGGAAGTAGCAATTGAACTCGTATGAGATTCTGTTAGCATTTCTAGAGGTACTGAGAGAGAGAATGGAGGAGGCATCTCTAGCATCTGTACCATGTCTTAGGTCTTTGCATTCAATTGCACCCACATGGAAAGCATGCCCACCAGCACAGTTGGTGCAATGTTGCAGGGCCATATCAGCTTCCTCCTCCATCAGGACAGAGTGCTGACATCATCTTCCTCCACCTGAAATCCCAGTCCTCCCTGTAGTATCATGTTATGCCAAGTTTAGGTGACCACTCTGATTCTGGGCACTCAAGCTACACTGAAATCTGTCCATGTAACCTGAACCACATCGTTAGCAACCCTGTGACTTGCTCAGTGATCCCCTTTATGGTCATGTGGCTTCAGTTTCATCTTTCTAATTCATCACTTGTGGATTTCCTCACAGGTATCATCAGCCAGTTATCAGCAGATCCCAGAGACTTCCCGTTTGACAAGCCTAATCAGTAGCAAACTGGGCTTCGCAGTGGGGTTAAAATTGTTCCAGAGATAGTAGGAACTGCAGATGCTGGAGAATCTGAGATAACAAGGTGTACAGCTGGATGAACACAGCAGGCCAAGCAGCATCATAGGAGCAGGAAGGCTGACATTTCGGGCCTAGACCCTTCTTCAGAAATGGGGGAAGAGAAGGAGGTTCTGAAATAAATAGGGAGAGAGGGGGAGGCGGATAGAAGATGGATAGAGGAGAAGATAGGAGAGGAGACACAGAGGCGGGGATGGAGCCAGTAAAGGTGAGTGTAGGTGGGGAGGTAGGGAGGAGATAGGTCAGTCCAGGGAGGCTGGACAGGTCAAGGGGGCGGAATGAGGTTAGTAGGTAGGAGATGGGGGTAGGGCGGGAGGTGGGAGGAGCGGATAGGTGGAAGGACAGGTTAGGGAGGCGGGGATGAGCTGGGCTGGTTTTGGAATGTTGTAGGAGGAGGGGAGATTTTGAAGCTTGTGAAGTCAACCCTCCCTACCTCCCCACCTACACTCACCTTTACTGGCTCCATCCCCGCCTCTTTGACCAGTCTGTCTCCTCTCCACCTATCTTCTCCTCTATCTATCTTCCATCCGCCTCCCCCTCTCTCCCTATTTATTTCAGAACCTCCTTCTCTTCCCCCATTTCTGAAGACGGGTCTAGGCCCGAAACGTCAGCTTTCATGCTCCTTTGATGCTGCTTGGCCTGCTGTGTTCATCCAGCTCTACACCTTGTTATCTCAGTAGTAAACTGGGGACAAGTGGAAGCCCTGGCAAACATGGCATCGCTTACCTAGAAGATACACATCTGTGCTGCAATTGTGCTTCGTCTGCTCAATTTCACAAAGAAATTCAGAGTTGTAGTAACCTTGGCCACCACTGACACAATGTGCTCACTAGCCCATTGGCTGAACAACTGACTCTGGGAGGCAACAAATGTTATTGATAATCACTGAGACGGTGTGAGCTTTTACTTTTATTCATCTTTGGGATGCAAACATCACTGGCCAGGCCGACAATTGTTGGCTTCCTCAACTGCTCCTAGTAGTTAGTAATGAGCTATACTGCTGTTAGTGAGAGAATTTCAAGTCTTTGATCCAATCGGTGAATGAACAGCTCGAAATCAAGGTGGTGCTAGACTTGGAAACAACTTGCAGGTGGTGTTATTCACATTACTCTGCTGCCTTTGTTCTTCCAGGTGGTAGAGGTTGTAGGTTTGGAAGGTGCCGAAGGAGCCTTGGCAAATTGCTAAAATGCATGTTGTAACTGGTTCACACTGTTGCTTCTTCTTTATGGAATGTGAGCATCATTGTGTGTTACTTATTGCCCAATGTTGTTGTTAAACTCAGTGGTTTGACTGGCCATTACAGAGGGTAGCAGACGACTGTCGCTAAAAGGACAAAAAGCTTTTTTATTTACAAAAAATGATGATATTTTCACAATGACCATAAGTTAAACTAGCTTTCAATTCTTTGCTTCATAATTGAATTTAATTTCCACCAGCTGCCATGGTAGGATATAGTCAGCGCATTAATCTGGGCTTCTGGATGACAAGTCCAGTGAGACAACCACTGTGCCACTGTCTCCTCACTAATGTATAATCACTGCACCAGTCCATTGGGTGGATATCTTGTTCCACAAGAGATTACATGTTTAAGGTGGTGCATGGGTGGCAATCAAATGGGCTTTTCAGTCTTGGATGAAGCTCAGAGTGTTGGTGGGGCTGCACTCATCCAAGCAAATGAAAAGTATTTCATCACATTGCTAACTTGTGCTTTGTAGATTCTGGACAGGCCTTCAGGAAACAGGAACTGAGTTACTTGCTGTAACCTTCCCAGCTTCTGGCTTGCTTTTGTTTTAATAAAAGATACGGTATTTATACAGAAGGTCCAGTTCAATTTCAACAATAACCGAAAAGAATATTGATAGTGGGGGATTTAGCAATGGTAATGCCATTAAAAGATGAAAAGAAGAGATGATGAGATTTTCTCTTGTTGAAGATAGTCAACACCTGGCACTTTGGCAAACAACATTTGTGGTACCGGTCATCAGCCCAACACCAAATGCTGTTCAAGTCTTGCTACATGTGGGTAGGAACAACTTCAGTACCAGAGGAATTGCAAGTGGCACCAAACAATGAGCAATCACCAGCGACCATCCTCATTTCTGACTTTATTTGGCAGAGAAGGGTATTGATGAAGCAGCTGGAACTCCTGTAAAATTATCCGGGGGCTGTGATAATTGACCCTCAATAACCGCAACCATCTTCCACTGTGCTTCAATGGAGAGTTCTCCTTCTGATTACCAGTTCTGCGAAGTTTGCTT
Organism: Ginglymostoma cirratum; assembly: GCA_024137785.1. Lineage (NCBI taxonomy): Eukaryota > Metazoa > Chordata > Chondrichthyes > Orectolobiformes > Ginglymostomatidae > Ginglymostoma > Ginglymostoma cirratum. The sequence goes on along the minus strand of JAHRHZ010000012.1, from coordinate 68,853,689 downwards.
AATGCCGCAGTTAGTCAAATGCCACTTTGTTGTCAAGGGCAATCATTCCCACATCAACTTAGAAAATCAACTCTTTTGCCACATTTGGACTAAGTTTGTGATGACAACTAGAGCCGAGGTCTGAGGAAGGGTCGCTGGACCTGAAACGTTAACCCTTATTTCTCTTGACAGGTGCTGCCAGACCTGCTGAGCTTTTCCAGCAATTTCTCTTTTTGTTGCTACAGATGAGTGACCTTGGCAGAACCCAAACTGAAGACTGGTAAACAGGTTATTTCTGGGCAAGTGGTACTTGAAAGCACTGTTGATGACCATTTCCAACACTTTGCTAATGATTGACAGTAGACTGAAAGGACCGCAATTGGCCTGATTGGATTTGTCCATTTGCAAACAGAACATACCTGAACAATTTTCCACATTGTCAGTAGATGCCTGTGTTGTAGCTATATTGAAACACCTTGGTTAAGGGCACAGTTACTCAGCTGTGTAGATGTTCTCTGTCTCTCCTGTGTTGGAGATCTGTGTTCACCTCCTCCGTCCTGTGGAGCAGCACAGGCAAAGGAGAAGGTTACTGCAGCTATTGTCCTTGTTGCTGTTGTTGGTGCTGCTCCTCATGGACCTCATCAGAGATACAAAGTAGAACTGCATAAGTTGCTTCCACACTGCAACGATGGCTGAAAATGCAGATCAAAGTAAAATAAACTCCAAACAGCAAGAATGACCTTCAAAGTGTTAGACAGCACATCTGTAGCAGTGAAAACATACTCAGGAAAAAAAATCTTCAGAGCAAAGCTTTTCACTTTGGCAAGGAAGTAACATTCCTGGTTCAGTACTTAAAGGCTTTTCAGCTGGTCAATTTCACAGCCTTGTCAATTCCCATTGTGCTTGTGTTCTGTTGACCCTGATAGGTTTCAGACAGCTCAGGAAGTACTCACACTGGCATTTAAAGCCAGATTGCAGGATTAAATCTTATTCAGTTACCTCTTCATCCATATTTAGTTTTCAGATCCAGATTTCTCACAACCTGGTAAAATCCAGTATGATGGGTTAACAATGATCTTCCATCAAAGCTCGCACTTTTATGCTCCCCACACACTGACATTACTACCATCCAGGCCCCTCCCCTACGCCTTCCCACCATCATGATTTCTTACTCTTTTATATCTTAAACCTCTTGATCATTCGGAAGATTTTTGCAGTCAACGTTTTTGGTCTGGTGACCCTGAAACGTTAACTCTGATTTCTCCTCAGATGCTGCCAGACCTGTTGTGCTTTTGAGCCACTTCTGTTTTGGTTTCCGACTTACAGCATCAACAGTTCTTTTGGTTTTTATTATGAAAATTTAACAAAATTTTTTGAGCAGGAGGTGTGTTCTGGAGACTTCCACTGCCAACTCCAAACAGAGAACTTGGGAAAGAATCAGTTATTGATTTCATGTCTCCCTAAGGGAGTAATGACAGACGCTTTAAAAAAAACTACAGTTCAGCAGGACCTATGAGGGAAACAATCGAGATCAGGTTCTCTCAGTTGAGTGTTAGAACCAGTCAGATGTGACGACACTATGGCTTTAGGAGGTGTATTTTGGCCTTCCTTTTTAAATAAAGACAGATTGAGACAGACATGCAAGTGGTCTATTCCAAGCCAATAAAGTAAACAATTTGAGAGGCCTTGGTGCTTCTTTTTTAAAAAGTTGGAACCATAGAAGCAGCATAAAGGCGTAGGGTCAAGCTCCCACGGAACCAGGATTCTAGATTAACTTTCAGTAGAAACTGTAGTCTTGAAACTGGATGTGGAAGCTGTTATTCCTCTCTCTGTTGCAGCTAAAAGCTTGTGTTCTCTTCCTGCCACTAGAATTACATGTGAATCAATCTATTTTACCGAATTTGCCTTCGCCAAGGGAGCATTTATGGAATGTTATTATATTGGAATAGTTCCTGTTTAGAATTTAAATAATCTCTTATTCTGTTAAGTTTTCCAACAGAATTATTTCCATTTCTTCGTTCTTTTGTTTGTATTTTATCTACAGAATAAGCATGAAGTGTGTTTGCTTCAAACCCAGTAGTTTGACCAATCTAATTGTATCTGGAACATAACACTTTCACACTGTTTTTACAATTAAAATGTTGGCGCCTAGGCTATCTCCTTGTTATATCTGAAGGGAGTTTGGTCTGGTTCATAAGAAATTGGGGTATCTTTTTGGGGTCAAAATTTCAAACTCCAGGTTGGGTTTAGGATTATTAGATTCAAAGGCAATGAGTCATGAATATTGGTGCTTTATTTGGGGGCGTTGCATTTGATTAGTTTAAATAGGGCGTGTCTTCTATAATAATGGCTCATCTAGTCACAAAGAGTTTTCTGGTTGTGGAAGAAGTCACTGGGGAGTTTTACAGAAAGTGAGCAAGGCAAAGCTTTTGGAATTGCCAGACAAGCTGGAGTTGGGCTGACTTTGTCTCTGCAAAGGAGTGGTAATTGCAACATCAGTTCGAAATTTACAATGCCAGAACTGAACTCGGAATCTTTGGAAATGGCTAAACTTCAACTGCAAATGGAGCAACCAGAATTAGAGGTAATGGCAAGGGAAAAGAGAAAAATGGAAAAGAGAAAAAGGAAAAACATCCCTGGCAGAAAAAGAAGAGAGAGAAGAGGAAATGAAACAATTTGAATTACGATTAAAAGCAGAAGAAAGGGAGAAAGAAAGAGCTTTTGAACTTCAAAAGTTAGAACTGAAAATTCAAAGTTGACAAAGTGGTGGAGCTGGATGGGAAAGGTAGGAGTAGCGATGAGGACAGTGATGGAGAACAACCCCATTCTAGCCAAAGGCTCCATGGGGATCTGCTTATTTATGTCCAAGCTCTGCCTTAATCCGACAAGAAGTACGTAGAGTCCTTTTACATCCAAGAAAATGGCTAAACAAATGAAACGGCCGTGACTATGTGGGCATTGTTGATTCAAACAAAGTTGCTAGGTAGTGCTGGTGAGGTATTTGCATCATTATCAAAGCAGTTACCTGGGGCTTATCAGGAGGTGGGAAACGCCATTTTACATGCATATGAATTAGTGCCAGAAGCCTACAGACAATGTTTTTGGAATCTAAGGAGGGAACCTGGTCAAACGTACGTGGAGTTTGAAAGGGTCAAACAAAGTAATTTTGGTCAGTGGGGGAAGGGCATTGAAAATAGATCAAACATATGACACACTTAGAGAGACAAATATTTTGGAGGAATTCAAGAAGTTTCACTTCCTGAAGTAGTGAGGATTCATGTGGAAGAGCAGAGAGTTAAGACTGCGCGATTAGCAATGGGAATGGCAGACGATTATGAGTTCGTTCCTAAATCAAAGTTTAGCTTCTGACATCAATTTCAGTCCATGACAGGTAGAAATTGGGGAAAACAGAATTCCTCAGCTGGTAAGTGAAAAGGGGGTTGCATTATAGATAGTAAAGCTAGTTTACCACGGGGTAAAAAGGAAACCAGTGAGGAGGGAAGAAAAGGAAAAACGCTCAGGTGTTTTCACTGCAATAAGGTAGGGCATATGAAGTCACAGTGTTGGTGGTTTAGAAAAAGCACAAGGAGGACAGATGTGGGAAAACAAGATAAGCCAGTGACTTTTGTTGAAGTGGTAAAGCAAAGCACAGTCAAAGCTAAAAAGCTGCAAAAGCATATACAACATAGTCAGGGATTGGTTACGAAGAAAGTGCCAGATCTCTTTAAAGAATTTACTTGTGTGAGTAAGGTTTACTGATGTATGCCAGGAAGAGTAGATAAAGAAATTAAAATTTTAAGAGATACTGGAGCAAGTCAATCTTTGATGGTGAAAGATAAGGAGATATGTAATTCAGAAGGAGTATTGCCAGGAAAGATGTTAATATGTGGAATTCTTGGTGACAAGGGCAGTGTTCCATTATGTAAAGTGAGGTTTGGAGAGTCCAGTGAAAAGTAGTGAAGTGGCGGTGGGAATAACAGAAAAATTCTTGGTTCCAGAAATGCAGTTTATCCTCGGTGAAGATATAGCTGGTGGGAATAATGCCTGTGGTTGAAAAGCCAGTGGAAAAAAAAAATCAGACAACTGAGGTGTTACAGGAAGTATATCCTGGGAGTTTTCCTGACTGTGTGGTAATAAAGGTCACAAAGCCACAGGTTGAAACCGAAGGAGAAATAAAGGACGACAGATAAGGAAGTTGAAGTTCATTTATCAGAAACTATGTTTGATCAAATGGTTGAGAAAAAAAAACAAGAACAGGTTGAGGACAAAGTAGATATTTTAGTTCAGAGAAATTAGTTGAATTGTAATACAATGAAAAATTAAAGCATTAAAAAGCATACACAGAAGAAGAATTTGAGCGTATCCCAGAATGTTACGATCTTGAAAATGAAGTCTTGATGAGGAAATGGAGCCCAACACATATGCAGGGAGATGAAAAATGGTCAGAAGTTCATCAACTTGTACTACCAGTGGGTTATAGAAAGGTGGTGTTGCAGATAGCGCATAATTACCAATAGGTGGTCATTTGGGAGTAAGGAAAACTCAAGTAAAATACAAAAACATTTTTATTGACCTGGACTGCACAGAGATGAGGTTGAATTTTGCCAGACATGTCAAACATATTAGATAATTGGAAAACCTTAGGCAGTGATAAAACTCAGCATCCATAATACTCATCCCACGTTTGAGGAACCTTTTACAACAGTCTTAATTAATTGCATAAGACCCCTAACTAAAACAAAAAAAAAATGGGAATCAGTATGTGTTGAACATAATGGATGTGTTTACTGGATTTCCAAAGGCTATTCCATTATGCAGTATCATGAGTAAAAAGATTTTAGAAGAGTTGCTCATTTTTTTAAACTAAGTACAGACTACCCACAGAAATAGAATTTCAAGGGTGAAATTTTACATCAAAATTATTCATGTAAGTTATGGATAGCTTAGGAATAGAACAATTCAAATCCGCTGCACACTATCCAGAATCACAGGGAGCATTAAAACAATGGTATCAAACTTTAGAAACCATGTTGAGGGCTTATAGTCAAGATCATCCAGAGGATTGGGATAAAGGAATTCCATTTGTAGTCTTTGCACTTACAAATGCACCTAATGAATCAACTACTTTCTGTCCATTGAATTAGTTTTTGGGCATGAGGTGAGAGGACCACAAGAATTAATAAAAGGAGAAATTGGTGAATCACAGTTCAGAGTCTGCAAATTTTTGGGAGAAGTTAAATAGAGTGGGCAAGTTGGCTAGACAGCATTTAAAAGTAGCACAGTATGTGATGAAACAGGACGCAGACAAGAAATCAAAAACATCGCAGTTTTGCTAGTGGAGACAAAGTGCTTCTGTCACTACCAGTGGTAGGTGAACCTTTAAAGGCAAGGTTTAGTTGGTCTTATCAAATCAAAAAGAAATTGAGTGAGGTGATTTATTTGATAAGAGCACCAGAGAGAAAGAAATTTCAGAGTGTGGCTCATGTGAATATGCTCAAAATACATTTTGATAGGGAAGGAAAGCAAAGGGAGAACCAGGAGAACTGCGGATGGTGTAAATCAGAAACAAAAACACAAGTTTCTAGAAAAGCTCAGCAGGTCTGGCAACATCTGTGAAAAGAAATCAGAGTTAATGTCACTGGACCCAAAACGTTAATTCTGATTTCTCAGCAATTTCTGGTTTTGTTTGTGAAAGCAAAAGGAGAATGTGTTACTGGTTACAACACAGTGAGGAACTATATTCAGACAATTCTGAATTGGACATTCCTCAAACTCAATTGGACAATAAGGAAGTTCTCAAAAATTGGGACAAATTATTGAGTTGAGTTCAAGAGGAAAACTGAAATGGCTTGAAAGAATTATTACAATCACAAGGAGATAGGCAGGAATAAGCTGGGAAGTACTAATCTAATTACGCATGATGTAAATAGGAAATGCTGCTCCACTTAAGTAATATCCTTATAGATGTAATCCTCGAAAGCTGGCACAGGTTCAGAAAGAGATTGAAAGCATGCTCAAAGACAACATATTCAAAGCAAGTTGCAGTGACTGGAGCTCACCCATAGTCATAGTACCAAAATCAGATGGTACCCAACAATTATGTTTGGGCTGTCGCAGCGTCAATGAAGTTACAAAATCTGACTCATACCCAATTCCATGTTTGAAAGATGGTGCTGAGAAGGTGGGACAAACAAGTTCATTTTGAAACTGGTCTTAGAGGAAGGATACTGGCAGGTACCTTTATCCAAAGGGGCGAAGGAAATTTTGGTTTTCATGATGCCAAATGGACTGTACCAGTTTAAGTCATGCTTTTGGTATGAAGAATGTTCCAGCCACATTTCAATGACTAATCAATAAGGTCTTTTTCAGACTACCCAGCTTTGTGATATACATTGACAAACTGGTGATTTTTACTCACACACGGAAGAAACATTTAGAGCTTCAACGGAATTGTTCAATCAACTTCAGGAGGCAGGCTTGATGATAAACCCAGCTAACAGTGAGCTCGGAAAAGACCAAGTCACATTTCTGTGCCAAGTCATTGGACATGGATAGATGGCACCATGGGAATGTGAAAACAAACGTTATTGGGGAGTTTCCTAAACCATTGATGAAGAGGAAGTACCATGATTTCTGGGGCCAAGTGGTTTTTGTCAGACATTTGCACTGAATTTCAGCAGTGTGATTGCTCCACTGACCGACCTATTGCAGTGCAAAAAAAGTTCAGTGGACAGAAGAGTGCAGAAGGTATTTGACAACCTGAATGCTGCGTTGACCACTGCTCCGGTGTTAGCAACACCTAAGTACACAAAGCCACTCAAGGTGGCTATTGATGCAAGTGATGTGGGTGTTGATAATGTATTCTTAGAAGATGACAAGGAGATAGAAAGACCAAAAAGCTGAATATTAATCAACAGAAATATTCCGCAATTAAGAAGGAGACCTTGGTGTTGGTGGTGCAACATTTCAACATTTATGTTGCGGAGTAATGTGTCTGAGATAATTGTATTTACTGATCAAAACCCCTTAAAGTTTTTGGGAAAAAATCAAGGATAAAAATCCCGACTATTTAGATAGACCTTATTGTTGCAGCCATTCAATTTGAAAATTTTGCACGCGGCAGGACGAGAAATGTAATTGCCAATGACTTTGAGTGAAGGCAGAGGTGTTCCGTGGCAGAAGAAATGGATTGAAATGAACTCTAGTATTGAACATTTGCATGCTTAGAGTCAGAGTCAATGTAATCTATATGAATTGCAGTGTACTAATATCATATGATGAAAGGTTTTTGAAAATGAAGCAATTTTTGTATATTGATAGGTATTTTTTAAAGTGGGAGGTGTGATGACACCAAATTGTTCTATCTTCTTTTATGAAGAGGAGTTGGGACAGAGCAGCCTGTTCCAAGCCAATAAAGTAAACAACTTGTAGAGCCTTGGTTTTTATTTAAAAGGATGGAACAGCAGAAGCAGAATGAAGGAGTGGGGTCAAGCTCCTACAGAACTAGGATTTTATTTTAAATTTCAGTAGTTGCTGGGGAATTGAAACTGGATTTGGAAGCTGTTCTTCCTCTTTGTTACAGCTAAAAGCTTGGGTTTTCTTCCTGCTACTAGAATTACACGTGAGACAATCTATTTTACTGAGTTTGCCTTTGCCAAGGGTGTGGTTATGGGATGTTACTATATTGTAATAGCTGTTGTTCAGAAGTTAAATAATCTGTTATTTTGTTAGGTTTTCCAATAGAGCCAAGTTATTCCAATTCTCTGTTCCCTTGTTTGTATTTTATCCATAGAGTAAGAATAAAGTGTGTTTTTCTTCAAAAACTGCTAGCTTGACCAATCAAATTGCATCTGGAACACAACACTTTACGTTTGCTTTTACAACTAAGAAAAAAGTTTGGCTGTATGCTATCTCATTGTTATTTTTGCAGGGGGTTTGGTCTGGTCCATAACACAGAATATTAACTAACCAGAAAAATTACACTCAACTTGCTGAAACTCTCATATTTAAAAGTATTAGATATTATTAAAAACAGTTGCAGTTGGGCAGTACGCTGGCTCAGTGGTTAGCACTGCTGCCTCACAGCACCAGGGACCCAGGTTCGATTCCAGCCTCAGGTGACTGTGTGGAGTTTGCACATTTCCCAGTGTCTGTGTGGGTGATGCGCAGATTAGGTGGATTGGCCATGCTAAATTGCCCGTAGTGTTTAGGGTGGGAAATGTAGGGATAGGGTAGAGGGTGGATCTGGGTGGGATGCTCATCAAAGGGTCGGTGTAGACTCAACAGGCTGAATGGCCTCCTTCCACACAGTAGAGATTCAATTATGGCAATTCCCAGATATAGGATAAACTCAAAAATTTAAAAACATATAAATATAGAAGTAAGCCATACAGTTCCTAAAACCTACTTCACCATGACTTCACAATGAAGTTGACTGATCTGATCTTAACCTCAACTCGACTTTCCTGTCTGTTCCCTACGAAAGTTGACTCGCTATAGTTCAAGAATCTGTCAGTTTCCACCCTTAATACACTCAATGATCCAGCTTTCACAGCCCTTTCGGATACAGAATTCCAAAAATATAACCGTCCACAGAAGCAATTCTTCCTAACCGCCATCCTAAATGATTATTTTTTTCTGGAACTATGCCCCTAATTCTAGAACCCTGCTCCCCGCTCCAACTCCCACCATTGCCCCCGGAGGGAGAACACCCTTCTTACCTGCTCAAGCCCCCACAGAAACTGAAAATTTCAATATGATCAGATCAAAAAGATCTTTTTCATAATCCTCATTTTGATGACTATTTTTCTGAGTTAAGCATATCATTGTTTGATGGAGGCATCCAGCAGCAGCATAAAAAACAAACATTTTTAGAACCTCGTAACATAAACCTGCTGAATATGCGTCTCTAGAGACAAGTCAGTCAAGGCAACTATCCTGGGCCACAAAATTCACATATCACAGCCTTGTAAAAAATAAGATACTCTGACCATAAAATGGATACTGTTTCTGCTCTAGGCATTGGAATCCTGAAGGATGATATTAAGGTGGATGACTTCTAACTGATTGATTTAAAAATGATGTCCTAGAATAATAGATCATGTTAGCTAGAATTTCTCTTAACTGATTATAAACCTTAACTTCCCTGAACTCTTGACCTGCTGACTACATCATGTCTTGGGGCATTAAGTTCCAAAGATCAGGAACAGCCTAGCTGATCGTTAGATATAAACGGGGCACTACACTTAACCTCAAAGACCTTTAGGAATGGAACTCTCCGCAAGCTAACAATAAATCATTGCTAGTGGGCTCCAAGTGGAGTTAGAATTGAGTTGAGCTATGATACACTCCCTCCGGGAATATAAACTCGGGTAAGATTTTACCTTGGAATTTTTCTTTCATTTAAAATTTTCCCTGGCACAAGAACAGTGAATCTCACTTGTCATTTAAAATTTGTTCAAAACTAAAAAGCTAAATAATGGTCACAAGGATTAATAAATAATTAAGCCAAAAATACACTTTAGCTGATATATACAGCCTTAATGTAAATCTACTTCAAAATTCTCCATTCGGAATGCCCTCCTAAACCAACCGTAATATATGGCATTAACCAGATTAAAGTTTAGCCTCAACTGAATCTTCAGAATTTAATATGAAATGAATGATCTTAAAATATATGTTTCATCTCAGTGAATTCACTTTGCAACATAGTAAAGCAAAAATCTTGTGGAATCCGCAGCAGAAAACAGTTCATTACTCACAACAATGTTTACACAATTAACTCACTTCACTACATGCTACCTCTAATCAATACAGAGGGAGGTTCAGAGGTATTCTAGTTTAATTTTATACTTTACTCAAGCCACAGAAGAGACAGGGTCCAGTTGCACTGCTCCATCATCACCATCGAAGCATCAACATTTTAATCAATTTCCTTCCTTAGCTTTCACTAACAGTTCAAGCTGTCAAATGTGTTTGACATTTCCAATCACAAAGCGATCAGAATCATTGCTGTTTTCCTAAAAACCACAATTATTTTCTGTGGGGAATAATTGCCTAAAATAGTAATCATTTAAATGTAAATTTACGAAACGACCAACAAATTCAAAACAGATGTTCAGCTTTTCAAAATCTTCCAATGGCAAGACTATCAGAGTCAAATTTAAAATTAGTTATACATATGGTTAGAAAAAATACAGACTGCAAATCATTTTCTAATTATGACCAACACCTAAAAATTTACATTATTTGGTCATACCTTCAATACTGTTCTTGGGAGTAAACAGTGTGCAAATTGTCTGCCTAATTTCCTACTTTACAATGACTACTAATTTTTTAAAGAAGTAATTCACTGACCGTAAAGCACTTTGTACATCTAAAGTTGTGAAGCATACAATATAAATGGAAGTCTATCTTTCTGTTGAATGTATTATTTTAAATCAAGAACACTTTATATCAATTTATATCAATGGATGGGATTTTTCTAGACCCTGAATGGCATGGACAATGGTGAGTCAGTTAGGAAAATGTGGCAAGGAAGGGAAAATGAACATCAAGAAAATAAAAAGTCCAATTTTCCATGCAAGGTTTTAACAACAAGACAAAGAATCTCACAAGTGAGTGGTGAGAGGTGTATCTGCATGCACTGACATCATTACCTAAACTCACCTTATTTATATGCAGGTTGCTATGTTCCCAGGTGGAGGAGAAATGCTACATGGTACCAATTCCTCACATGAAAGTCAGAGCAGTTACCTGGTGACTCCGGCTTGCTGCTCCGGGCTTCCCTCTTGATCAGCCTTCCTAAAGATGAATCTTGCAGCCATGGAGACATATAGCAGAGAAACAGACCCTTTGGTCCAACACTTCCTATTCATATACTCATCCAGACGCCTTTTAAATATTGTAATTATACCAGCCTCCACCACTTCCTCTGGCAGCTCATTCCATACATGCACCACCCTGTGTGAAAACGTTCCCCCTTAGGTCCCTCTTAAGTCCTTCCCCTCTTACCTCAAACCTATACCGTCTCACTTTGGACACCCACTCCGAGGAAGAGACCTTGGCTATTCACCCTATCCATGCCCCTCATGATTTTATAAGCCTCTATAAAGGTCACCCCTAAGCCTCCGATGCTCCAAGGAAAATAGCCCCAGCCTATACCTATAGCTCAAACCCTCCAACCCTGGCAACATCCTTGTAAACCTTTTCTGAACACTTTCAAGTTTCACAACATCCTTACAATAGCAGAGAGACCAGAACTGCATGCAGTATTCCAAAAGTGGCCTAACCAATGTCCTGTACAGCTACAACATGACCTCCCAAAATATCTCAGGGTAACATCCATTGGCAGAAGCCGCCCACACGTCATCCATAGAAGTTGGAAATCGGACAATCATTAGCCTCACCACATCATTGCGGCATATCCCTGGCTCATTTATAATAAATTTCATGACTTCAAGACTGTACTTTGGGGCTCAGTGACACATTAGATTGCACCATTGCTGCCAGGCCACTTTGCACACTGGGACAAGCACACACATCCTGTTATAATGTACAAAACATCTTGGGACTCTTCACTTGGTTTCTTGGTGCTTCCTCACTTTGTACCTACTTGGATGCTCACAGCATCTCTACCTTGTCTTATCTTCCCTTTATTGAACATTGCCACCTCATTCACAATTTACAGGGTCACAGTGCACCTGTCTTGCCTTGTCTTTTAGTGCAGACACAAAGCCAGGCAGCCTGTCTTGTTTGTCAGCAATGATCAATCAAGGGGTGGAAATGTTGCTGTACAGCTCCATGTTACATCAAATGTTACAACTCCACCACGTGACAGCAGGTTTTGCAGAAAACACACTGCACATGTTCCATCTAAATGGCCGTGTCTCAAAAGTCCGACGGAAGCAGTGTTCAGTCAAGTCCAGGAGAACTGCTGTCAGTCAGGGGTTGTCATCATAGTTAGTAGAGGTCACTGTCCTATCTCACTCCAGTGACTTGAACATGGTCAGTTGGCTGCTTGGAGCACTCAGGATCAGAGATTCCATACCAATAAGCCTGGTGAATGGCTTGTAGTCAGTCTTACAGGTCCAGTGTAACCAGTCTAGGAACTAGTGGTAAGGCAGTCGGATGCTACACAGATCAGTCAAGGGTCTGGTCGCTCACTAGTTGAGGCTGTCTTTTCAAGATGGAGGCGAGTGTAGGTCGCAGTCAATCCTTAGGAGGGGTGGTCCATGAATATTGAAGGGGCTTATCAGGAACCGCTGCTGTGTTGAGCAAGTTGAGGAATTCAGCTGTGGGGTTGGGATACAGAAGGGACAATAATTGTGAAGAGTGAGAGATAACAGAGCATTGAAAGGCAGGTGATACTCCAGGAGAAATGGTCACCATCTGGCCAGCTTCGTAAGGAAGAACAGTGTATTACAATGTATGGCATAATTAAGATTGAGGCCTGGGGCTCAGGCATAAGTGAGGAGATAAGGACTTAAATTTAAAAAAAAAGCATTGTGTAAGAAAATGGGGATATAGAAACATAGAAGATAGGAGCAGGAATAGGTCATTCTGTCATTCATCCTGCTACATCATTCAAGAACTATATGTATATTTTTCTTGAAAACCTGAAACCTGATATTGTTGACAACAAGTGTAACCCATGTAGGTCTGGGAGGGCATCTAGATTAAGAGAGTGTACCTGCAATGAACTTTGTGAGGCACCACCCATGTTACTTTCCATCCTCATTTGAATAGCAAATGCAGAGTGGAAATGAAACTTGGCTGCCACTGTACCCAGAATGAGAGGTGCAAGTGCTTTTATCTATGTGCAAGGGAACAGGCACTACTTGGGAATGAGGTGCAGTCCAACAAGGGGCAACTGTACTAACCAGGTATATACAGTACAGGCTGAAGACATCTGCAATGTCAGAAATCTGCATGCAAACAGCATACAATGACCGACTACGTCGAAAATTATTACTCGGCACCAGCAATCGTGACCATTAGTTATTACAAATGAATTACACTCATCTGTGAAGCACAGGTAAATCTCAGCTGAGCTTAAAAAAAGTGAGTGTCCTCACAGGACAGAAATCACAAAGACAATCCAAGACCCTATAGGCTGTACAAGAACAAACAGCAGATACCGTCTCACCTTGCACTAACAAGTACCTGATAACAGGCTCTCGAATGAAAGCTGTCATTCTTGGGTTGTGTTGAGGTTCAAGATGGTGCACAAGATTTCCTACAATCTCCTACTGTACTCTCCTACAAAGACATGGCTTGTGCTGAATCTATCAGAATAAAGTCCACTATGTCAAGGGGCCATGTCTTGGCATTCCTTGGCCTTTCTTGTCAGAGTTATCCATATCCCACAGTATAAGGACTATGTTGAACTATCCTTTGCGAGGGACATGGCTGCTGACTGCTCACATTACCATGGGACTACTTTCTTTCGATATTCTCCCCACAGCTTCATTGGAACCGTGACCAATAGATCCAGCTAGACCAGGGGTTATTGTCGCTGTGGCCACTGCACAATGAAGGCACAGAGAAACGGAGGAGGAACAAATGTGTCAATAAGCCCAGGAGCAGCAGTCCACAGCCTCCACATGAAGGCTTCACAGCTGAAGGTCCAATCAGGATGTGGAGCAGGTAAAGAAAGCTCAGATTTCATTCCCTCAAGGTGAGAGTGAGGCACATTGCCAAGGCAGACCGCAGAGGTCCCTGGGTACTGTCACAGAACTGTGTCATTTGCTTCAGCAGGACCTATATCCTGATGGGATAGGTGACATCCTGTCCACATGACCATCAAGGTGACAGCTGCACTAAATCTTTACATAACCGGCTACTTCCAAGGATCCACTGGAGACCTGTGTCAGATCTCTCAATCCTCAAGCCACAAATGTATCAAGACTATTACCAATACAATTTGGGAAGGATCACACTGCTTCATCCCGTATTCCCCATGACGTGGTCAGTGCTGCAGCCTGTGCAGTAGGCTTTGCTATTATTGCTGGCTTCCCTATGTGATGGGCATATTGAGGGCACCATACCATAACAAAGCTGCAATCTTCAATAGTGAAATGTCCCATTAGGCCAATGTACAAATCATCAGTGGTCATCGATGACACACCTTAGAAGTCTACACCAGTATATCCTGGGAGCTGTCACAATGCCTATATCTCCAAGAACGCTCAGGTACCCACTTCATTTCAAGGTTTGAATTTTTTATCATGAGCGCTGAAGGGAGACCAGGGTTGCATACTGCAACCATGACTCTGTTATGCAACCCCATGCCTGATGCCGAACACAACATATATTGATTTGTTCAATGAGGTTGCAGGCTTGCTCGCCGAGCTGGTGTGTTAGATTACAGATGTTTCGTCACCCTGCGAGGAAACATTGTCAGTGCACTTCTGGTGAAGCGTTGGTGTTCTGTCTCGCTTGTTATTTATATGTCTCACTTTGCCGGGGTGGTTAGTATTAATTCTGGTTCTGTTTTTCGGTGGTTTGTAAATCAGGTCCAGTTCAATGCGTTTGTTGATGGAGTTCCACTGGAATGCCAAAATGTCATCTCCGCGACAGACCACAACAAGATGACACGACATGATCAGACACATGAGTCACCATACCATACAGCAGAGACCTATGAGAGATGACCACAACACTATTCAGACCCGTAGGTATTAGGGTAGCCCACAAACCAACAACCATCCTGCGGCAGCTACTGATGAATGTAAAAGAATCCCATACCCACAACCAATAAAACTAACGTAAATATACAAAATACTATGCAAGGACTGTAAGAAACATTACATAGGCCAAATTGGAAGAAAACTGACAATAAGGATACACAAACACGAGCTAGCCACCCACGAGACACAACCAATTCTCACTGGCCTCAATACACATGGACAAAGAAGGACACAAATTCATACTAGCACAAGCCAAACAGATATATGCCAGGGAATTCCTGGAGGCCTGGTATTCCAACTGGAACTCCATCAACAAATTCCTTGAACAGGACCCAATATACAAACCACTGAAAAACAGAACCAGAAGTGATGCCTAGCAAATCACCCCAGCAAAACGAGGCATATAAATAACACGCGGGACAGAACACCAATGCTTCATCGGAGGTGCACTGACGATGTTCCCTAGCAGGGTGACGAAACATCTGCAGTCAAACAACTTCATCCACAGCCTGAGCTACAAATCTTCTCAAAAACTTTAAACATCTACGGGCGCAACACCATCAAACTGGCCTGCAGAGGGGATACAAATGTCATTCATCGCACTGCGACCCGCAAACACCTCCTCCTCCTGCATGAAAGCATCAGAAAACAGGTACTACCACAAAATTTAAAATATAAACCACCTATCAACAATCCACAGGCACGGAGGACAGCTGAACAGAATGGCTGCAGAATGATAAGGGTTACGATCAATGATGCCCACAACCCCCTCCACAAATACTAGCAGGAAACTGCTTGCCAAAAAAACTATGTACTCCAGCACAACCAACCAAGAATGGACATTCACACTGGAACACCACAACAACACGGATTAAGAACATCTCAGAGTCTGTAAGTGGTCGGTCTGAGAAGACCCTCCTAGCACGCAGACTGAATTATAACTAGAGAGACGCCAATCAAAAACTGATGTCCTGGCTGCATTGGAATCAACACGAAACAGCAACAGACTCACGGAGGAAATAGAACAGACCATCAGACAGATGACAGTCCCAACACTGTGCAGAAAAGGTAAGTGGAACACATTCAGCACAGAAGAGAAGGAAGCCTTGGATAGACTCAAGAAAGACAGAAACATTGTAAGCTTACCAGCGGACAACGGACACATGACAGTAATCCTCATTACAGCCCAATACATCGAGAAAGCGAATGCACTTCTAGTGGATACCAACACCAATCAACAGATGGTGATAGACCCAACACCACAGTTAGGGAACCAGAATACAACGACCCTGAAGAAATGACACAATTCAGGAGATAGTAGGAAGACAGATTATCAAAAAAAATGAATCTAGGCGAATCCAACATACACCACTTCTATGGACTCCCTAAGGTACACAACCCAGGCTCCCCCTCAGACCCACTGTTTCACTACCAGGCAATATAGACTAGCCAAAGAACTACAACAGAAACCAAAATACTTAGTTGACAACACTATCCACTCCACCAACTCCTCTCAAGAATTCCTCAAAGTTGTCAAGGTCACCAGAATAGAAGGGAAGAGATAATGATATCCTTTGGTGTACAGCGCTGTTTACATCCATAAACATCGAGCTAGCCAAAGAGAAAATGCTACACTGCTGGACAAATCAGGAAGGCAAGCACCCCAAGACACCAACACCATCAACAAAGGACAGCACACTAAAACTGCTGGTTCTGTGCCTCATAATCCACTTCACCTTCAACGACCGTATTTCAATCAAATCAACAGAACCCGAATGGGATCCCCAACATCAGGACTGATTGCAGAAGCAGTAATGCAAAAGTTAGAATGGACAGCTCCCCACAGTACAACCCAAACTCTGGGTCCGCTATGCAGATAACACCTCCATGATTATCAAATGCACAAGACTAAAAGAAACCCACTAACACATAAACAACATCCTCATTGGAATAACAGTCACAAAAGAAGAAGAGAACCATAACCAACTACCTTTCCTAGACATAATGGTGGAACGTAACAACAACGGAGAACTCCAAGCTAGCATATACAGAAAGATTTCACATACA
Organism: Ginglymostoma cirratum; assembly: GCA_024137785.1. Classification (NCBI taxonomy): domain Eukaryota; kingdom Metazoa; phylum Chordata; class Chondrichthyes; order Orectolobiformes; family Ginglymostomatidae; genus Ginglymostoma; species Ginglymostoma cirratum. The sequence continues at coordinate 68,836,953 of JAHRHZ010000012.1, read as the reverse complement.
GGCCAGATATTTAATTACACCAGCAACCACTCCAACACCCATAAATGGAGCTGCATCAGAATATTATTCAAACAAGCCACAACACACTGCAGCAACAAGCATGGGGCTGGATGAACACAGCAGGTCAAGCAGCATCATAGGAGCAGGAAAACTTGACGTTTCGGGCCTAGGCACACTGCAGCAACCTGGATTTGCACAAAGCAAAACAGGAACACTTTTACGGATTTTTTTTTAGAAAGGAATGGATACCGAAAAACCACAATCCGCCATTACCTCCACAACAGACCGCAACAAGGCGACAAAACACGGCCAAACACACTAGTCACCCTACCGGACATCAGAGACATTTCAGAGATGACCACAAGACTATTCAGACCTCTAGGTATCAGGGTAGCCAACAAACCAACAACCATCCTGCGACAGCTACGGATGAACATAAAAGGATCCCATACCCAAAACCGGCAAAACTGGGTTTATGTACAAAATACCATGCAAAGACTGTGAGAAACATTATATAGGCCAAACTGGAAGAAAACTGACAATAACGATACATGAACACCAACTAGCCACCACGAGACATGACCAATTCTCACCGGCCTCAATACGCACGGATAAAGAAGGACACAAATTCGACTGGGACAACACATCCACAATAGCATGAGCCAGAGACATGGCAGGGAATTCCTGGAGGCCTGGCATTCCAACCGGAACTCCATCAACACACACATTGAGCTGGATCCAATATACAAATCACTGAGAAACAGAACCGGAAGTGATGCCAACCACCTCAGCAAATCAAGGCATATAAATAACAAGTGGGACGGACACAGAACACCAATGCTTCACCAGAGGCGCACTGACAATGTTACCTAGCAGGATGACAAAACGTTTACAACCAAACCCACCGGCTCGGCGAACATTACGACAACCTCATTCACAACCCGAGCTACAAATCTTCTCAAAAACTTTAAGACTTGTTCAACGTTGATTCCATTTAACACATTGATAGTGCCACACAACATAATTTAGGGTATTCTCAACGTCAAGATGGGTTTCTGTCTCCGCTATGCCTGTGAGATAGTCATTCTTACCCAATAACGTCGCGGACAAATATATCTGCAGCAGGCAGATAGAGGTCAAGTATGTTTTGCCCTTTTGCTGGTTTCGCTACCAGCCACACAATCCCAGCCTAGTAGCTATGTCATTATGGTGTTGACAGCTCAGTCAGCAGTATTGCTGCCAAGCCAGTCTTGGTAATGGTCATTGAGATGTCTCACCCAAAGTACACGCTGCACCCTTGTCACCATCAGTGCTTCCTCAAAGTGGCATTCAAAACATTCAATTCGGCTGATCCATCAGCCGAAAGGGTACAGTATGTGGGAATCAGCAAACGCTTTTCTTGCCCATGTTTGATATGATGAGACTTCATAGAATCCAGAGTTAATGTCAATTCCCAGAGCAACTCCCTCTCAACCATACACCACTTCACCAAAGGTTCCTTTGGTGGGTCTGTCCTGCCAATGAGGCAGACACATGTAGGAAAACAGACAGTGGCATCAGGGACGCTGTCTGTCAGGTTACGATTCCATGAGTATGACTATGTCAGGCTGTTGCTCGACTAATTCGAGAAGCAGTTCTCCCGGTTTTGGCACTAGCCTTCAGCTAGGACTTTGCAGAGTCCAGGTTGATGCCCAGTTGTCCATCTAGTTTCATTACTATTTTTGAGACATTCTTGCAGTTGATACAACCGAATGCCTTGGTAGTTCATTTCGGAGGACACTGAAGAGTCAGGTATATTGTCACATCTAGGTCAGACCAGGTAAGGATGGCAGTTTTCCTTCCTGAAAGGATATTCATGAATCAGAGGAGTTTTTGCTTTTACAAGTAACAATGGATTAATGGTTATCATTAGACTTTTAATTCCAGATAATTAGTGAATGCAAATTCCACCAACTGCTATGCTGAAATTTGAACCTGGGAGCTAAAAATATGATGGGGTCTCTGAATTAGTAATCCAACAAAACATCACTAGGTCATTGTCTTTCTCCTTACACTTCTGTGAGAAAGATTAGTCATGCAATAGATTGACAGTCAGTGGAATAACTCTCCCAATTTTTGGAAAACCCTCCTGGATTAGTTATAAGGACTTTGCAAGGTTGAGTGACCTGTGTATACCACTGCCGCTTCCAGTGCCTTGGACGCAGCAATAGTTCCAAGATGTCCTCGATTCAAGAGATCAGGAAGTAGAACTGGTTTGTGTGGACAAGAGGAATAGTAGGGAAAGAAATCACTAGTGGGAGTGGTCTATAGGCTAAAGTAACCACAATGCAGGACAAAGCATAAAAAAAGAAAAATTGGGTGCTTGTGCTAAAGGCATGGTAATAATTATGGGTGATCTTAATCGAAACATAAACTGGAAAAATCACATTGGTAGTTATAGCATGGATGAGAAGTTCATAGGATGTTTTTGAGATAGCCTCTTAAACCAGCATGCTCTAGAAGCAAACAAAGAAGAAGCTATATTAGATTTGGGATTATGTAATGAGACAAGATTAATTAGGCACCTCAGAAGAAAAGGCACCTTTAGGCTGTGGTGACCATAATTTGATTGGATTTTACATTCAGTTTGAAAGGGAGAGAAATGGGTCTGAGACTAGTATGCTTATCTTGAGTAAGGGCAAATATGTGGGTATGGAAGTTGAGCCTGCAGGAGTGAAGTGAAGTACAAGGCTAGGGGATAGAAAAATAAAGTAGCAGTGACAAATTTTTAAAAGGGATTTTCAGAATAATCAGAATAAGTATATCCCCACTATAAAGCAAAATACCAAGAGGGTTTCACCATTCACTGTTAACTAAAGAAGGAGGATATCAAACTTAAGGAAAAACATATACTTGCAAAAAGGTGAGCATTAGGTCAATTGACTAGTTAGAATATAAAGAAAGGATAGAAAATTATTAAAAGGTTAATCACGAGAAATAAATTAGATAATGAAAGCACAGGAAGTTGGTGAGAAACAAAAATGGATAAGAAGAATTTCTACAGATATCTTAAAACTGTAAGTAAAGTGAGTGTTGAACTTCTACAAAATGAGAAAAGAGAGCTACAGTAATAGTAGATAATAAGGAAATGGTGGGTAAAATGAACAAACATTTTGCTTCTGTCTTCACTATATAGGAATCAAAGCATCCCAGTAATGGTTGTAAATTTGGAACATGCAGGAAGAAAGGAACTTGGTGAAATCACAATAAACCACAAAAGCATGACTCAGCAAACAGATTGAGCTGTGGGCTGACTAGTCTCTGGGTCCTGATGGACTTCACTATAGTCTTAAAAGAGATTGCTAATCAGGTGGTATGTGCATCGGTGTTAATTTTCCTAAATTGTCTTTCTTCTGGAAATATTCCATCAGTCAAGTAAGTAACAAATATAACTCTTCTACTTAACAGAGGGGACCAGAAGCCAAGAAACTATAAGCCAATTAGCTTAATCTATGTTGTGGGGCTGGTATTAGAATTTCTCATAAAAGGAGGTTATAGTTGGCACTTAGAAAACCTCATGGCAATTGGGAAGAGTCAGCATGGGTCTGAGAAAGAGAAATCATGTTAATCGATTTAGTCTGAAGGTGTAACAGGCACTATGGATAAGGGACAGTCCATTGATGGACCGTATTTGGGTTTCCAGAAGATAAGGTGTTACATAACAGGTTATCATGCAAAGTGGAAGCACATGGTGTAGGGGGTAACATAACAGGATACATGGAAGATTGGTTAAAGTACCACCCCTATTTAAGGGGAGGTGGCAGAAGATGGAAAATTATTAGACAATTAGCCTGACCTGGTTCGTTGGTAAGATTTGAGGGTACATGAGAAGTGCATTGTAAAATAGGGTAGAGCCAACATGGTTCATCAAGGGGAGATCATGCCTGATAAATCTGTTAGAGTTCTTTCTGGTATGGATAGAGGATTGGTTATGTGGCAGACAGCACAGAGTGGGCATAAAGGGGTCTTTTTCAGGAAGGCAGCCAGTGACTAGTGGAGTTGCACACAGAGCTCAGTGCTGTGACCACAACTATTCACATTATCTTTAATGATCTGGAATGAGGAACTGAAGGAAAATGAAAACAGAAATTGCAAGAAAAACTCAAGTGAGGTGACATTCATGGAGTGAAAGAGTTAATGAAGGAACTAAGGACATTGTTGCCAAGTTTGCAGATGATACAAAGATACAGGGAGGGACAGGACATGTTGAGGAAGCAGGGAGGCTGCAGAAGTATTTGGACAGGCTAGGAGAGTGGGCAAAGAAGAGGTAGATGGAATACAATATGGGTGTGAGGTTTTATATTTTGGTAGTAAGAACTGAGGCATTGACGATTTTCTTTATGAACAAAGACTTTGGATATCTGAAGCTCAAAGGGACTTAGGAGTTCTAGTTCAGGATTCTCTTAAAGTTAACACGCAGTTTCAATTAAAAACCAAAAGAACTGTGGATGCTATAAATCAGGAACAAACCCAAAAAAGTTGCTGGAAAAGTTCAGCAGGTCTGGCAGCATCTGTGGAGGAGAAAACAGAGTTAACGTTTCGGGTCCGGTGACCCTTCCTCAGAACTGATGGTGGCTGGGAAAATGTCAGTTTATATGCAGAAAATAGGGAGGTGGGTGGAGTAGGGAGTAAACGATAGGATAGAGCCCAAAGAGACAGAAAGACAGTTGGACAGACAAAGGAGTTGCTAACGATCAGGCTGAGAGGGTGAATAGTTGTTAATGGGGACTGTTAGTGACTAACAACAGGGGGTGTGTAGTGGCAGGTTATGTGGTAACAAGGCCTGGTGTGTGGGGTTGGGGGCTGGGACATGGGAGAGCTTAGGCCCTAAAATTATTGAACTTTATACTGAGTCCGGAGGGCTACAGGGTCCTCAAGCGGAAAATGAAGTGCTGTTCTTCCAGCTTGCATTGAGCTTTGCTAGAAACACTGCAGCAAGCCAGAGACAGATGTTGGCCAGGGAACAGGGAGGTGTGTTAAAGTGGCAGGCAACAGGTAGTTCAGGGTCTTTCTTGAGAGCAGAGCATTGATGTTCTGCGAAGCGGTCACCCAGTCTACGCTTCATTCCCCCGTGGAGAGGGGACCACATTGTGAGCAGCAAATGCAGTAGACTAGATTCTGGGAAGCGCAGGTGAAGTGTTGCTTCACCTGGAAGGTATACTTAGGCCCTTGGATACTGGGGATGGAGGAGGTAAGTGGACAGGTGTTGCATCTTCGCTGGTTACAGGGGAAGGTACCACAGGGCTGTGGAGGAGTGTTGGGGGTAATGGAAGTGTGGATCAGGGTGTCCCAGGGGCAACAGTCCTTGCAGAAGGCGGACGAGGGAGGGGAGGCAAATGTGTCTGGTGGTGGCATCTTGCTGGAGGTGGCCGAAATGTCGTCTGATCTTCTGGATGTGGATGCTGGTGGGATGGTAGGTAAAGACAAGGGGAACCCCATCGGTGTTGGGGGAGGGAGGAGAAGGGGTGAGGGCGGAAGTGCGGGAGATGAATCAGACCTGGTTGAGGGCCCTGTCGACAACAGAGTTGGGGAATCCTCGGTTGAGGAAGAAGGTGGACATTTCGGAGGCTCCCTTGTCGAAGTTCTGAGGAGGCGTCACTGGACCCAAAACGTTAACTCTGTTTTTTCCTTTCACAGATGCTGCTAGACCTGCTGAGATTTTTCAGCAACTTTGTTTTTGATGCAGTTTCAGTTCGCAGTTAGGAATACACATGCAATGTTGCCATGTATGGTGAGACGGCTAGAATACAAGAGCAGGGACATACTGCTGAGGCTGTATGAAAGTCTGGTCAGGTCGCATTTAGAATATTGAGAGCAGTTTTGGGCTCCATTTCTAAGGAAAGATTGCTGGCTTCGAAGAGGGTCCAGAGGAAGTTTACAAGAATGATTCCAGTGATGAAGAGCTTGTTATCTGAAGAGCAATTGAGAACTCTGGGTCTGTACTCAATGGAGTTTAGAAGGATGAGTGCGGATTTGACTGAAGCTTACAGAATATAGAGAGGCCTAGATAAAGTGGACATGAAGATGATGTTTCCACTGGTAGGAGAGACTAAGACCCAAAGTACAATCTCAGGAGTGAAGAGATGACCCGTTAGAACTGAGATGAGGAGGTATTCCTTCTGTAATTAATCTGCGGATATCATCTCCTCAGTGGGCAGTGGAACCCAAGTAATTGAATGTATTAGAGAGCAAGAGTGCACGACAGATCGAGATACAGAAACTTTCTTAATTGGTAAGATGATCTAGGGCTACAGGTAGAAGGCATGAGATTGGGATTGAGAAACATATCAGCCAAAACTGTATGGCAGAGCAGACTCGATGAGCTGAATGCCTAATTCTTGTCATTCCAGAAAAGAGAGTATGGATAAGAGTGTCTTTTTCCGATTGGCAGAATGTAGCGAGTGGGGTCCTGCAGGTGTCCTTGCTGGGTCCTCAACGTTTTACAATTTATATCAATGACCTAGATGCAGGGAGTGAAGATATAGTCGCTGATTTTGCTGCGGACAGAAAAAGTAAATAGGGAAGCATGTTGTCAATGGGACATTGTAAGGCTGCAGACAGATATAGATAGTTTGACTGACTGGTCAATCGTGTATATGGGAATAGGTTAGCCCAGTTGGCTGGAGAGCTGGTTCGGATTGCAGAGTTCCCGCAATGGCTGAGGTTACTACAAAGGTCCTGCTTTCTCAACCACACCTCTCGCTTGAGGGATAGTGACCCAAAAGTTAAACCACCACCAGTTGTCTCTCGGTAATAAGGAAGCAGCCCAATGGGCCTCTGGGACTATAGTAACTGTCCTTAAGATTATATCTAATGTGGGAAAATATGACTGTTTACTTCAACAGGAAGAGAAAAAACAGAAACAGAGAACAGTGAAGAATTTTGAAATGAAAAGAGAGCTAGGTGTTCTAGTATATAAGCCACACAATGTTAACATGCAGGTACAGAGTGTAATTAAGAAGACTAATGGAACGTGAGAGCAATTGAACACAAAAGAATGTTAAGATCAAGTTACACAGGCCATTAGTGAGACCACATCTTGAACAATGTGCACAGTTTTGGCTTCCTTATTAAAGAAGGATGTAAATACATTAGAGGTGGATCAGGGAGCTTTGTTAGATTGATACCCGGAACAAACAGGTTATCTTACAACAGAAAGCTTTTCCGGCCGAACTGTATTTCATTGGTGTTTAGAAGAGTGAGAGGTGACTTGATTAAAGTTTATAAGATTCTAAATGACCTCGACAAGGAATAAAGTGGAAATTATGCTTCCTGTTGTGGGCAAATTCAGAATTGGGCCCAGGGTTTTACAATAATGGGTAACTTTTTGGGTCAACTATCTGTTTCCTGTCTACATAATGAGAACATCACTTTGAAAAGATCTCCATAACTCCTGCCTGTGTGTTTTTTCTCTAGAAGCCAAATTACTTTTTTTGCATTCTAATATCTGACAGATTTGTTCCACTTAAAATTAGTACACTGCCCTATTATAATTTTTCTAGTTATTTCTAACTAATTACTGAACGTATAGAACTTGTAGCATAGCCAAGAGAGAAAGAGCCCTTGCTGTGGAAAGGTTCAAGTGTCAGACTACATTGAAAGTAGTGACTGTTCATTGAAACTATGAGCACAATAATTCCCTCACTGGAGGCAGAAAGAAAGGTGGCAGGATGGGCAAATATGTGGATGAGTAAACCCTAGATAGATACTCGTGGCTTCCTTCCAGCCTCCGCAATGAAGTGCTGGGCAAAAACGTCCATTTGGAACTACACCTCTAACACCCATCAATCCCCTCTCCCTGTAATTCCCACTCTAAGAGACACAGAAGAAAGACTTACCTTTTCACCAGAAGACCAAGCCTCCAGTGGCAATTTCCAAAACCAAGAACTTACCAGTCTCTGATTGACTGACAGCTTCTGGTGAGTTCGGACAGTCCACAACTTACAATTCACCGAAAGACATGCCAAGAAGCTCTTAACAAGCTGATTCGAGTTCACTCTGGTGAGCTTTCTCATTCATAGAGACAGAGCCATGCCTCAACAGTTAGGCAATACACTGGAAAATTTCAGCCTGTCTCCCACAGACAATGTAAGATTCATACTTCTCTAAATCGGAAGTAACATCCAAACCATCCGGGTATCTCTAAGTGGGTATGGTGCACCCATAATGCATCAACAAAAACACAGAGTAAGTCATAAATAGATCAAACTTAATTAACAGCAAGACACTGCTGCTGTAAATCTGAAGTAACACAAAGAACGTTGGAAAAACTCATCAGGGTCTTGCAGCATCTGTGGAGACACCGAGTTGATGTTTCAAGTCCAGTATGACCTTCTTTCGTACTATGCCACATGATCATTATCTTGGTTTCTCTCTCCACAGAAGCTGCCAGATCTACTGAGTTTTGTATTTTGTATTTGTTTGAGGTCAAAGTTAAGGTTGTCATCCAAACCAATGTTAATCATTATTCAGCAGTCAATCTAGTCTAGACATGCATCAGCTAAAAGTGAACTTACCTGATTGTGACAGCAGATTCAAGTCACAGGCAGTATTACAATTCCATAATCATGACCTTCTGACTGGGAACATCTATTCAATATCTAAAATCACCAGCTGTTTTTTGCTTTAGCTTACAAAGTTCTCTATTCAATATGAAAGTTTTGGAAGTATTCCAAACTAAATTATAAAGCCTTATTTTGTTTTCCTGCAACCATCAGATTTTGATTTTTGCGTGCATGAGTCTTTAATAATGACTTTTAATAATGTCTGATACATAAAATGCCCAATTTCTAAGGGATCATAAAGCATAACTGCACAGTGTATTCAACCCCAATTCTAAGAACTGAAGCATGAAAGGCTCAGAACAAACATAATTCACAAATTTTCATGATTGACTTAGTTTCATCCCACTTTGTGGAAGGCCATTAGCAGGAAATGAAGGTCACTCTTCTATTTTATTTCATCTAATTAACTGCCAATATCTTCCATGTAGTCGTCCAAGCTCCAAATAGCTCTTAAAGTAGCCCATTAAAAAACAACTAGCAATCAAGCCACATCAAAAGCCACTATCAGCTCCAATCGGAGGGTTCCAATTTCCTATTTCACAAAGGCAAAAAACTGAAGTACTACCTACACTTCAGATTGATTATTCAGTGACCCTTATCTACATCTTCACTCAGCAATGTGAATTTTAATCAAACCAAATGGAATAATTACCATTTCAAAGTGTATTTGATACATTGAAAAAAAACAGAAAAAAATCTTCACAGACAACACAAAAGAGAAAAATTGCTCCATAGCAAGTTAACTCAAATAAAATTTTATAAAATATAATTGCTAGAACCAGCTGCACAGTTATATGAGAAGGAGATTACTGTTGAGATAAATTAATTTTTTTTAATTTTAGCATAGACAGATTTACTAGCTCTTTTGCGTGACTGGCTTCATTGCTGAGAACATCATGCATGTGTAGATTAAAAGATGGAGGATTCACAGTCTAGTTGTGTTGTAGTTACAGCTATATTAATTTATGGGCTTCAGGACAGGGTTGAAAATGAGAAAGAAAAATAGTCTGCCTCATTCATTGAATTTTTTAGCTTAAGCAAAGTTATGCTTCAGTGAAAAAAATGAAAGACTTAGTCTATTTATTACGTATTCAATACTTCTATCAATAATTTAGTTTTAAATAATTCATACTCCCATATAAAATACTTTTTTTAAAAAAAAAAGAAAGATTACGACTCAAGAAGATTTCTGTAGGGCAAAGGCTGAATCTAATTTTTAAAAAGAAATGACTGCAACCAAAATACCAAATGAATAAAAACTCTCCAATTTTGGAGCATAAGGTCTTTACTGGACCAGTCGAATACCAAATGAAATGATGTCAACCATTTCCTAGAGGTTCTGCATGTCTGCTAATTTTCAGTTGGAAACCAGGAGTTTCAGGCCAAAATCAGTTACATTACAAAATCAGAAAAGGTCTGTGAAGCAATTACTCAAATTTGAACACGAATCCAGATGTCATATTGTGTAAATTAAGATTCTATTTCTGAGCTTTACATCACTGCAAGAGTAAAACTTAACATCAATAGCCTTTCATTGGATGGTTACCATTTATTGTCTCTGCGCCATTATGTCAAGATAAAAGAAACGCTTTTTTATTCCTTGGTTATTTTAGGAGTCTTTTCAGAATATACACAAGATTCTCGCACATTCTCATTAATCACCTTAAGAAATCATTATTATCCCTTGACAATTCAATTCCTCTAGAGATTGAAAAACTTATTGCAGCGTAAGTTTTGCAAGTCTGATAATAATGACTAAGTACTAAACTTTGAAAAGTTAAAAATAATAAGTCATTAACATTTATTTCAATAATTGCTTGAAAATACATTATTTGCTACTGTTAGAAGCAATGGCGGGCAGTCAGTTACACATTTTGCCGGGAGGAGTGTGACTATTTTATGCCACCTGCACCAATGGAAATATTTCAATAATATAAACTGAAGAAATTAAGCGGGTATGACACAAAATAGTTCAAGATATCTCTTACATGGTTTAAATTTTTGGTGATCATTTCGGTGTGTCATATGATATGGTGATGATTAATACCTCACCAAACTTGCACATATTATCGTACCACCAGTTGCAACAGATAAAAAAAATTAATACTTTGCAGTTCCATCTTATTGCATTAATTACATAAAAAGTTCAGCCAATTATCAGAATTCAAATTTTTGTTTGGCTTTTTTAGAAAAACTAAACTGCCAAGAGTCTTCTGACTCACTTAATCACTGGAGAACATTAGGACATTTATATAACACACAAGATTTCACAACATTTTAATGCTTATATGAATTACAGCCAATTCATTTTGTTTTTAAAAATATGATTGCACACCTAAATAATCACAAATATTTATTTTTCTCTTTTTAACACTGGTTAGGATTTGAATTTACAACACACAAGATTCAACAATAATAGCTAGATTGAATTGAGCAATAATTTATGCCTGTATTTTTAACTTAAAATTAAAATTAAAGATAATGGATCCCTTTGCATGTGATCTCCCTCATTTTAATTGTTAAACTGGCTCCAGCAGTGGTAAGGAGAGTAATAAAATGGGTATACACACTGTAAGGGGCAGACTTTGAAGACCACGTACCCCGATGATTGCGTTTAGCTCAGCCATGGTCACTTGCTTGGCCCGCTCCACTGCCTGCACCACTTGCTGTTGGTGCTGAAAGTGAATTTCAGAAAGCAAATAATGTCAGTTTCATTTGCATTCTGTAGCATTAAGTCATTCTTAAACCTAAGAGTGAAAAACCTCACTGGTCAATGACGTATGTATTATTCACAGAGCATACTGAACTGCTCAATCCAATCCTTTCTCTAAAGGTTCATTATGACAGCAATGCAAAGCTTGAAATGGTTAAACATTTTAAACTGCAGAAGAGAACTAAGTCAATTAGTTATACAATTATTAAATGGTCCTTGCATCTTAGATCTAAAAGACTGAATTCTTTACAGAAAAAAATCCTATGTCTTGACAACTATCTATGAAATGTATAACTATGTATTAATGGGTATAAATAAATTTTTATAAAACATTGTTTGAATTTAAATATATCCTGCAGCAATGATACTTGAATACTTGCAAACTTCTAAAAAGTACTTTAAAATAATGTGCTCTTCAAAATCCTAAAAACCAAAGGACTGCACATGGATGATCCAGTGCATTATGGCACCTTCACAAAAGATATTCATTAGTTTTTACAATTTAAAGAAGAAACTAAAGTATAATAAGTGGAGCTCAAAAATAAACTTAAATGTTTATACCACTCCCAAAAGCATTTAACCGAAATGAAAGACACCAAATAGTTGTGGCACCCACTAAACATATATCATCAAGTACCCTCATCTTCAGCAGATTCATTAAGATCTACTGGCAAGATATAATAAAGAATCCAACCATAAGATGAAAGAAGAATCTTTCAGAATGAAAGGACACATTGTTATAAGATTTAATTTACAAGTTAGATTATACATGTGTTAGATTATACATTTAGTGCCTTGTGACCTGATTTCAGCTGTATAAGTGAATGGGCTTTGAGTGAGAAAAATTTGGGCCCTATTATCTCATCATATTCCATAAAGTAATTCACAATATATGGATCCAAATCTTCTAAGCAGTGACAATTCCAAGTGGATTGCCACTGGACTCAAAAATTCCCCTAACTGTTACTGTTATTTCCAGGAATTTCTAATAGATAGTGTCTTAGAGTCTTACAGCATGGAAATGTATTCTTTGGTCCAAATCAACCATGCCAACCAAATTTCCCAAATTTCCCTAATTAAACTAGTCCCATTTCCTTGCATTTGGCCCAGATCCTTCTAAACGTGAAATTCTCAACTACAGTGTCCCTTGGGAAATTTTGTTGGAGCAAAGTAAAGTTGAAGACGACAGGAAACACCACCTTTTAGCGCCACTAACTGCCATAGAATGAATTTAAAGGTTCACTCTTCAATTATTATTGAGAAAGCTATGAATGGATCAGTGGATGGAAGGAGCGTGGGTGAATTGGTGAAGGGTAAAAGAGTAAGTGGGTAAATTGGTACAGTAGGATAGGTAGGTAGTCACGGAGGGGGCAGGTGGATGGTTTGTGGAATAGTTGGGATGGATCAAGGAGTAGTTAGGTGGTAGGGACCAGTGGTAGTTTGGTGGTCAGAGAGTAATCAGACGTAGTCAGGTTAGGGCCAGGATGTCAGTCGTCGAGGGTCAAATATGGACTTGCACTAGATTTTTATTTGTCTAACATTTTGTGGATAGTTATCCAGGTAAATATCATGGAACCTTCTGAAGTCTCCGACTCAATTCAGAGCCATAAACATTCATGCAGGACCCTGAGGAATTGCCCCTCGGAAATTAAACCTCCAAAGTAATTCCCATGTTGGTCCACATGTCAGGATTTCCAATGTGTGTCTTCGGTCACATATCTGGTCTCGGAATGATCTGAAGACCGCAAGATCTGATTCATAATACTTTTGTGATTTTATCTCTCTGGTACCAGGCAGCCACTTAAGTGTCAGCGGCTTCCTCACTAACACAGCAAGCTTAATCAACCCAATTCCTGCTGGGCTTTTTTGAGGGCAAACATTTTAATTTTAAGTAGTATTTTTTAAATTAGGACACAAGATAGGTCATGAGTGCATTATTATGTGCAATAAAACCCATTAAATCTCTCTGTTCATATTTATACACAAATTTTGTGGGGCGACAGTGGTGTGATGGTACTGTTACTGGACTAGTTAGCCAGAGGCCCAAGCCAATACTCTGGGGAAAATCAGTCCAAATCCCATCATGTGACCTGAAATTAATCATACAATTGTAGAATCTCTACAGTGCAGAAAGAAGTAATTTGGACCAGAGTCTGCGCTGACCCTCCGAACAGCATCCCATGCAGACTCAGAACCCCTCACTTACTATGGCTAACCCATCTAGACTGTATACCACAGGGTAATTTAGCATGGCCAATCCACCTAAACTGCACATCTTTGGACCATGGGAGGAAACTTGCAGCATCCAGAGGAAATCCACACAGGCACCCAAGGCTAGCACTGAACCCAAGTCTCTGGTGCTGTGAGGCAGCAGTGCTAACCACTGAGCCACAGTGTCGTCAAAATGGTTTAAAAACTTAATTAATTAACCTGCAATTGAAAGTTCAACTCAGTAACAGACCATGAAGTTATTGAGGGCTTCAGCAGTCGTGACACAGTAGTAGTGCCCCTACCTCTGAACTGCAAAGTCTGGATTCAAGTCCTACCTGCTCTCAAGGTGTCTGAACTGATTGATTAAAAGACATCTACATATAAACCTTGCACAATTACAAAAGTTATCAACACAATTTTAAGAAGGAAGCATGAAGAATATACATCGGCAAACTGTGCACATTTGATATATATTGTAATAAACAGTCCCCTTTTATGCATAACATTGAAAGCAACAAGCAGCTTAAATGAATTTTATTTTACATCTATATTGGTCTGAACACACAAACACACACACAAACACACACACCTTGAGTTCTAGTACATCTAAAACAGCAAATTCTTTAAGATTTATAATGCAAGTAAAAGGAAGAGACCTCTGTTTGGAAGTTTATTCCTTAGATTTTATCTGTTCTGCGTCAAGTAAACAAAATATCCGTGCACAGGAAGCCAAGTAACATCTACACTACCAGAATCACAAATATGTAATATTAACAACAGCTTACCTCCTGAGACAGGAAAGGAATGACTTGGGCACAAATGGCATTTAGTCTCTTGACAATCTCAGCCTGAAACAGAACAATAACCAGGTTCATTGTCATTAGTGCAATCACTATTACAATACACAAAGTATCAATTATATTTTCTTGTTGCAACAAACTGACCTACAGTACAGTATCAGGTTTAGCTGCTTACATAACATGGCAGCATAGCTGGCACCAATTAAAAATAAAGCGAAATAAAACTTTTTCTTCAATACAACATGTAGATTCATAAGGAGTGAGGAATCAGCAAAATTAAGTTCAGTGAAAAAATACTTATTTACTGGTTAAAATTTATGCATATTGTTTACATCAAATGTGATCGTTTTCATCCTTATTATACAATTTCTACTCCTTGTTAGGATCTGGACTGTAGTAGCTGAGAGTGGAGCAGGAGCAGTTACAACAGCAGTTTTCAAAAAGTAATTGGATGAGTACCCAAGAGGGAAAAAGTGCATGACCATGGGGAAAACAGCAATGGAGTAGGACTAGCAGAGTCACCCTTACAGAGAGCCAGCAGAGATAAAATGAGCCAAATGATTTCCAGCAGCATTGTCACTATTTTGTCATTCCATAAATAATTAAATCTGCATACCCACTGGATATGTATTAGGGAGCACTTTTCTTCCGAGAGAATTTGGAAACTGCAATCCAAATCTATTAACTATGGAGTTTTATTCTGTTTAGTTTTTCAGTCAAACAATACAAACTCAATCGCCTCAACCTCTCCACCTCTCTCACCCACTCCAACCTCTCGCCTGCAGAACGTGCAGCCCACCGCTCGCTCCGCTCCAATCCCAACCTCACCATAAAACCCGCGGACAAGGGAGGCGCAGTTGTAGTATGGCGCACTGACCTCTACATCGCTGAGGCCAGGCACCAACTCTCCGACACCTCCTCCTACTGCCCCCTTGATCATGACCCCACCCCGAGCACCATACCACTATCTCCCAAACCATCCACAACCTCATCACCTCAGGTGACCTCCCAACCACAGCCTCCAACCTCATCGTTCCCCAACCCCGCACTCTCCTTTCCAAAATCCACAAACCTGACTGCCCTGGTCGACCCACTGTCTCCGCCTGCTCCTGCCTCACTGATCTTATCTCCACTTATCTGGACTCCATTTTATCCCCCTTGGTCGAGGAACTCCCTACCTACGTCCATGACACCAGCCACGCCCTCCACCTCCTCCAGAACTTCCAATTCCCCAGTCCCCAACACCTCATTTTTACTACGGACGTCCAGTCCCGAGACACCTGCATTCCCCATGCAGATGGCCCAAAGGCCCTCTGCTTCTTTCTGTCCCGCAGGCCTGACCAGTCCCCCTCCACTGACACCCTCATCCGCTTAGCCGAACTCATCCTCACCCTCAACAACTTCTCTTTCAATTCCTCCCATTTCCTACAGATAAAGGGGGTGGCCATGGGTACCCGCATGGGCCCAAGCTATGCCTGCCTCTTTGTAGGTTATGTGGAACAATCCCTCTTCCGTACATATGCTGGCCCTAAGCCCCACCACTTCCTCCGCTACACTGATGACTGTATCAGCGCAGCCTCGTGCTCCCACGAGGAGCTTGAACAGTTCATCCACTTCACCAACACCTTCCACTCCAACCTGAAGTTCACCTGGACCATCTCTAACACCTCTCTCACCTTCCTGGACCTCTCTGTCTCCATCTCGGATAACCACCTAGAAACCGATGTCCATTTCAAGCCCACCGACTCCCACAGCTACCTGGAATACACCTCCTCCCACTCACCTTCCTGCAAAAATGCCATCCCCTATTCCCAATTCCTTCGCCTCCGCCGCATCTGCTCCCAGGATGAGGCATTCCACTCCCGTACATCTCAGATGTCCTCGTTCTTCAAGGACCGCAACTTCCCCCCAACAGTGGTCGAGAACACCCTCGACCGTGTCTCCCGCATTTCCCGCAACTCATCCCTCACAACCCGTCCCCGCAATAACACCCAAAAAAGAATCCCCCTCGTCCTCACGTACCACCCCACCAACCTCCGGATCCAACGTATCATCCTCCGACACTTCCGCCATCTGCAATCCGACCCCACCACCAAAGACATTTTTCCCTCCGCACCCTTGTCTGCTTTCCCAGAGGGACCACTCTCTCCGTGACTCCCTTGGCTGCTCCACACTCTCCTCCAGCCCCACCACACCCAGCATTTTTCCTTGCAACTGCAGGAAGTGCTACACCTGGCCCCACACCTCCTCCCTCACCCCCATCCCTGGCCTCAAGAAGACTTTCCACATCAAGCAACTGTTCACCTGCACATCTGCTAATGTGGTATACTGCATCCTCTGTACCCGTTGTGGCCTCCTCCACATCGGGGAAACCAAGCGGAGGCTTGGGGACCACTTTGTGGAACACCTGCGCTCGGTTCGCAATAAACAACTGCACCTCCCAGTCGCGAACCATTTCAACTCCCCCTCCCATTCCTCAGACGACATGTCCATCCTGGGCCTCCTGCAGTGCCACAACGATGCCACCCGAAGGCTGCAGAAACAGCAACTCGTATTCAGCCTGGGAACCCTGCAGCCCAATGGTATCAATGTGGATTTCACAAGCTTCAAAATCTCCCATCCCCTTACCGCATCCCAAAACCAGCCCAGCTCGTCCCCGCCTCCCTAACCTGTTCTTCCTCTCACCTTTCTGCTCCTCCCACCTCAAGCCGCACCGCTATTTCCAACCTACTAACCTCATCCCGCCCCCTTGACCTGTCCATCCTCCCTGGACTGACCTATCTCCTCCCTATCTCCCCACCTACACTCACCTTTACTGGCTCCATCCCCGCCTCTTTGACTTGTCTGTCTCCTCTCCACCTATCTTCTCCTCCATCCATCTTCTATCCGCCTCCTCCTCTCTCCCTATTTATTTCAGAACCCCCTTCCCCTCCCCCATTTCTGATGAAGGGTCTAGGCCGAAACGTCAAGCTTTCCTGCTCCTCTGATGCTGCTTGGCCTGCTGTGTTCATCCATCTCTACACCTTGTTATCTCGGATTCTCCAGTTCCTGCAGTTCCTATTATCTCTATATTATTCTCTCTCAAACAATTTTAATCCTGCCTTCCCAACCCAGACTCAGTCTTCCATGATCCCAGTGATCATTTTAAGGAGCAAGACAACACTAGCTAAAAACTGTGAATGAATGGACTCAGTAATATCACTGGAACTCTAATGCCTTTTAGCCAAACCACTGCTTGTTTTGTTTCCCCTCAATATACTAACCATGTGTGACAAGCTGCTACCAGCCTAACTCCTCCAAAGGAACTAACTTCTTTTTTTTCTGAACTTATTAGGCTCCTCTGCAATTACATATAGCAAACTATTAGATTTTAAAATGGAATTCACAAGTTACAGAAAACTTAACTTCCATCATTAGATCAGTAAAATGCATGTGATTTTGATCATTTGGCTGAACACAAACATTCTACACATTTGCATAAGATAAAAAGTCCATCTACTTTTTCTTTATAACTACAGCAGACAAGAAGCAAAGTCAGAAGGATAACATATCCTAAGTATCAGAATAGGCTTATTTCAAGCACTGGCAGAAAACATCTCCCCAGATATGGAGAAACCCTTATTCACAAAGTTTCACATCATGACACAAACAAAACTACTATTTCATCAATAATACGCCTCAAATAGCTTCAAAACTTATTCATTGGAAAAACGTAAGTACAAACCATTACACGAGTACCACAGCTACATAGGATTTTTCAAGTTCACAATTCAGGAACGCAATGTTGTAGTGAGTAAAATACAATAATGGCATCTCATTTTTTAAGCATGCACTATTAACTAAGACAAAAAGTATCCTGGAGTGACATGAGGGTTGTAAGCTAATACTCTAGTTCAGGTGAATTAGCCTTTGAACTTTGCTTTCTGGGTTAGGCTATCATTAGAACCCCTTGACTGTATCACTGCTTTGTAGTTGCTAAATCATAAATTACAGTCTGTGCTGATTCTTCAACAGGAGCCATTTACTCTAATCCCATTTTCCCAACCTTTCCCTGTAATCTTTTTATGTTCGATTTGCGATGTCATTGCGAATAATTACCCAACCTCCTTTCAAATTACATGAAAATATTTCTTTCACATTCTCGTCCGGTCAGCTCAATTGGCTGGTGGCTGGCTTGTGACGCAGAATGATGCCAACAAAGTGGGTTCAATTCCCGCACCAGCTAAGGTTATCTTCAAGGACTCTCCTTCTCAAGCTCTCCTCTCACCTGAGGCGTGGTTACCGTCAGGTTAAACAACCATCAATCATCTCTCACTAATGACAGAGCAGCCCTATGGTCTGGTAAGACTGTGGCAACTTTACCTTACTTCCAGTACACCAAATTCCAATAAATTGTCACATAAAATTTTTCTCACCATTCCTTTGCCATTCGGAATAACATTCTACATTTATGCGCTCCTCCATCACCACCCTTGGTTACTTATTGTCGCACCAGTACAACAGGTAACAGAACAATGATAATACAGTCAGGAGAAAGCTATCTTGGGAGTCCTCAATATCAGTGCTGGACCCCATGAAGTCTCATGGCATGGCATCAGGTCAAACAGGGCAAAGGAATTTCCTGTTAATTACAACCTACTGCACTTTTCAAGTGATAAGCAAGTTCATTTCTTAAAATACCTAGGGAGCTGCACTAAGAATACCAAGAACACAGAATATACCCAAGGTTGGGGACTTCAATGCTCACTACCTAACATTAGCTTGGTAGCACGATTACTGATTGAGCTGGCTGAGTCCTGAAGTTATAAGTGGCAAATTAAGTCAGTGCTAGATTAGTGACAGTTGTCAAGAATACCAACATGAAAGGAGGAACCTCTTCAACCTCTCCCTCACCAACTTACTTGGCATAGACCAATTTGTCCAGACAGTATGGGTAGAAGTGACCTCTGCTGGGTTCTTATGGACCGTGCTATCTTCACATCAAGGAATCTCTCCATCATGTTTTGTGACACTACAAACAAGCTAAATGAGACAGATTCACTACGGGACATTTGAAGCTCGTAAAGTCGTGAACCACTTCAACTACCCCTCCCACTCCCTGGACGACATGTCCATCCTGGGCCTCCTCCAGTGTCATAACGATGCCACTCGAAAACTGGAGGAACAGCACCTCATATTCCACCTTGGAACCCTACAACCTAATGGTCTCATTATGGACTTTACGAGCTTCAAAATCTCCCTGCCCCCGACTTCATCCCAAGATCAGCCCCCCAACCCCCATCCCTGCCTCCTTGAGCTGTTCGTCTTCTCTCCCACCTATCCGCTCCTCCCACCTCACTGACCAACCCCCACTCCCACTTCCTACCTAAACTCACCTACTAGCTTCATTCCCGCCTCCTTGACCTATCCATCTTCTCTCCATCTAACTGCTCCACTATCCACCTTCTATCACCGCCTCTCCCTCCCTCTATTTATTTCAGGGCCCCCTCCCCCTCCCCCATTTCTGAAGGAGGGTCCAGACCCGAAACATCAGCTTTCCTGCTCCTCTGATGCTGCCTGGCCTGCTGTGTTCATCCAGCTCCACACCTTGTTATCTCAGAACTGACACATGCTTACATGAAGACAGGACAACTAAACAAACTAACTCAAGGAAGTTGCTTCATGATTATCACTATCCTTAATAGCATTACAGCCCAGCAGATGAATGCATAAGACAAGGCTAAAGTATTGGTAACTATCATCATCCAGAAGTGCTGATGCATAATCCATCTCAGTCTCCTCTCAAAGTCCTCAGCAATGACAGAAGCAAGGCTTCAGTTAATTACATTCACACCACGTGATAGCATGGAACAACTGAGGTCACAGAATTAAGCAAAGGCTATGGGCCCCTTAATATCTTGGCTATTGTATTGAAGACTTATGTTCCAGAATAAGTCACACCTCCATGCTGTTCCAGTACTGCTAAAATGCTGCAATCTACCCAACAAGGTGAAAAATTGCCCAAAAAAAGTAATTCCCATAAAAAAGCACAGCAAATCCAATCTGGCCACTTACTGACCCATCAGTCTATCCACAATCAAAGTGATAGAAGGTGTGGTCAACTCTGTAATCCCGTGACATTTATCAATTTCAGTTTAAAACCCGTCAGGACTATACAGCTCTAGATCATATTACAACCCTGAACCAAGTTTGGCCATAAGAATTGAATCACCGAGGTGAGATGAAAGTCAAGGTCCTCGAAATCACGACAATATTTGATCAAATATGGTATTAACCAGCCCGAGTAAATAAAATGTCAATGGGAATTAGAGGATAATTTGCTACCTTATCAATTAATTCTGGATCTGTTAAGACCACTAAGTGGTCAATTAACAGTCACTTCCCTCCCACACCATCATTCTGCAAGGAGCAAAAGGAAACAACTTACCTTCCCATCACTGGATTCCCTGTTTAGGCTTCAAATGACAGACTTTACAATCCAGAAGCTAACAGCTTCTGCTGGTTAGCAGCTTCTAGGAAGCGGAAACACCACTGCTGAGGCTTGCAATAGGGCCAGCACCTGGCCAAAGCACACCAGTTAGCTCGTAACAAGCCGATTAGCACAGCCAGTCAAGTGTTCTCAGCAGTGGGATTGACAAGTTCTTTGACACCTAGCACGCCAGCCTCCATACCCTGATTTGATCTCAAAAAGGAAAAATTGCGACCTATATTTGGAGAAAATAATTTGTAGCAAACATGAAGAAAGATATTATAGTAGGTGCCCTGGAGTTTCAAAATTCTTTCGACAAGCTATCATACGGGAAATTATTGGGAGAAGAGCACAGAATTATGGGTAGAGACAGAATGTGAGATTAGAGGTTAGTTAGAAGACAAAAGGAGACCAAAAAAAGACTAGAAGTGACAAAGGCTAATGAATGGGTTCAAGTTAGTCATGAATGTACACAGGATGCTGTCTCTTCATTATGTGACCCGGATACCTGTGGAAGAGGTTAGGTTCATCAGCTTTTAAAAATTATGCTGGAAGTGACTAGGCCAAAAAGGATAACACAATTATTTCTAGATTCAATGAAGAAATTAGCTATTATAAAAGTAGAAACACATTGGTTAAGCTTAAGATAGTGTTCAATTGTTCTGTGTTTGCTCATGAGAGTGTACCTACTGTTGATTCTCACTCTGCCTAATTGGTTAAATCTGGATGTGGACTTAAGGAAAAAATAACCAAAGCTGTGAAACAGCTAGAGGCCAGAGATATAAGCACGGAGGAAACTTACTAAAAGAACTGTATAATTTGTGTAAACAAAGTACCTACACAAATGTAAGCAGGTATGTCAACACTGCATATCTCTATCATATTAAACATTAAATATAAAATTAAAAGATAAAAATAAAATAGATATAATAGATACAAGACTATAAAAACTCTGATAAGATCATAGTTGGAATTCTGTATCAAAAATCTGTTTCTGAAATACAGTGGAGACACAGCCATTAAAAATATAGTAATTTATCTAGTATGATGAAACCTGGGGAAAAATTTGGTGTGCTTTTGTTCGAAATTTTAAAAGTATGGCACAGCTTAGGCTAAAGTAGATAGGGCTCTTTAAAGATTGTATTTAATCATGTAACTATGTCCAAAGGAATTCAGAATGGGCAGATGAATTTTCCCAGCTTTTGAGCAATGTTAGCAATAGAAAATCAGTTGGGAAGATATGGCAAGGTCAGAAAAGTGAGATTCTTGATGTCAAGAAAAAAATCTAGTTTTGCATCAAGATAAGTATCCTGCTAATGAGTGGTGAGAGGTCTGTCAGCATGCATTAAGTCTCATGATTACTCTGATTTGTATTCATTCTGCTATTGTTCCACACAGCAGAGAGAAACTAGTAACAGTTCCTAAAATGGAAGTCAGAGTAGGTACCTGTGGTTACAGCTTGCCACATGCTCTTCCTGGGCTTCCACCTTGGTCAGCAGGAAACAATATCTCACAGCATACTCCGCGGGCAGCGACTGCCTGTACCACACATCCATGGAGGCTGGCATCTTCCATGCACCAACCTCATCACATCATCATGGTACATCTTTGCTCACTCAGAATACAGTTCTCAACTTCAATACTGTATTTTGGAGCGTACTGACATCTTTCTTTGTAATGCTTCTGGCTGGCTAGTTTTTGCTCAGGGACAGGGACCCATCTTGCACATCGAAACAAGTTACATCTCCGGGTTCTTCATTTGCTTGCTCAGTGTTCACTCACTTTGTGTCTATGTAGGTGCTCACAGTATCCTTACTTTTTTTAAATTCATTCATGGGACATGGACACCACTGGCTGGCCAGTATGTATTGTCAGTTCCTTGTTGCCCTTGGAAAAAATGAGCTGTCTTCTTGAACTCCTGCAGTCCATGTGCTGTAGGTAGACCCACAATGTCTTTAGGGAGGGAATTCCAGGGTTTTCACTCAACGACAGTGAAGGATCTCCAACAACCACGACCACCTTCCTGTGTGCCATGTGTGACTCCAAACAGTGAAGAGTTTACCTTCCGATTCCCATTGATTGTAGTTTTGCAAGGGCCCCTTGATGTCAAGGGCAGTCACTCTCACCTTGCCTTGCCTTGTCTTTTTGTGCATTGTTGCTTCATTCAGAATTTACAGGCTGACATTACTTCTGTCTTGCCTTATCGTGCAGGCACAAAGCCAGACAGCCTGACATGTTTGCCAGCAATGAACAGTTCAAGGGGACAGATATGTTGTTGCAAGGCATCATGCTTTGTTAAAGATAGGCAGCTGAAATCCTGGAAGGTGCCAGCAGTGTTAAATACTTCTGCTGCTGGTTAACACATAATAATGAATGACTGGTGCCAAAGAGGTATGGTCTATATAAAATTAAGCGAGCAGTGTGAAGTTGTGTGGGATAACTTGCTGGAGCTCGTGGAGAGAAACCCTCCATGAAACTGCCTGAATTTGATCTTCAGCAGATTTTTGCTAAAATTCAGACCAGGAGGCACAAACCTTCCTTTGTCACAGAAAGATAAATGGTACCAGATTGTGGAATGCATGAACTACAGTTATGACTGAAGCCAAATCCATGGCAACATTGAAGAACATGTGAGATAGGTGGCTGAAAGAAAGTGGCAATAAGGAGTATTTGGTCAGGGGTTCATGAGCAATGTTTTTCATATGAAGAATAAATACCAACTGCTAATTTCTTGATCCAAAAAGCCTGTTTCTATCATTGTAACTAATTTATGCAAAACTGAAATGATGTAGGAAATCAAAGGCTGTTCAGCAGCAAGTTAGTAAGGTGGGATTATTACAGAACACCAGCTGGTTGCCAGGAAGGGCATGGGAAAAAGAAAGTACAACAGTAAACTATACCAGGAATAAATTCAGAAAGTTTACATATTTTTAAAGAAGGAATTGGACAAATACTGAAATAAGAGGACTTAAGAGGTTTACAGACAAACATCAGGAACACAGATCTTGCAAAGAAACCATAGTTGCGGCAGGCCAAAAGGCCTCCGGAACTGAAAATGTTCTTTTTTCTATATTGCTGTTAATGTTAAATCTACTCAAATAGAAATCACAGGAGAAAATGGGTACAGCTTGCTATTTACAACAGCTTTTTTAACCAGTACAAAAGCAGCTGTTTTTCTACTTGTATACCAGTCATTATTTTAGATCTGCACACATAGAGAATTTTAATGAGCCAATAACACAGAGATAAACATTTGTATTGTCATACTAAGAAGCATAGATCTGAAGTAGCCAAGTTTTTGAAAAGTCGCAATCTGAAAGCTTAGGCATTTGTCAATATGGCAAAGACACCATGGTATTTATAACCACAAACAAAAGACAGTCATTTGATCATTTCAAGTTTGACCATATTTATTACATTTTTTAAACTGCTTCTCTGCCTCAACAGATGCTATATTAAATATGTTCCACATATTACACATGAAGAAAAGGAAAATTGGAGTAGATGAGATGTTGCAAAAGCTTAAAAACACATAAATGCCATAAATGAAACACTAAGGACAGAGCTTTCTCAGCTTGTGAATGACAGAGGGCAACAGCGAGACTGTTGGGAAAACACAGCAACAATGAAAAACTGAGATTCTCAATTCAAGAACACAAAGGCTAATTTTCTGCTTAAGGTTTCAATGTCTAAATGAGAATCTCGCTAGTGAGTGGCAAGGGGCCTGTATGCATGCTGTAACATCCCATTATTATCTAATCTTACCTCATTTATATGCAGGTTGCTATTTTTGCAAGTCCAGAGAGAAACTAGATGGGCCAATTCTTGACTTAAAAGTCAGTAACCTGGCAGCTGCACCTCGCCAATATCTTCTCCGGGCATACAACTTGGCCAGCGTTCCCCAGCTTCCCAGGGCACACTCAAGCAAAATATTGCAGTTCTGGAAACAAACACAGAAACTGGTGGAGAAGCCCAGCTGCCTGGTCTGACAGCTTCACCTTCATTATCTGAAGAAGGATCACACTGAGCTTGAAACAAACTCTGCTTCGGTCCACAGATGCCAACAGATCTGTTCAGAATCTCCAACATTTCTGTTCATCCCAGCACACACTCCATGGGCAGCAACCCCCTGTACCCTCCATTCACAAAAGGTTGGCATCGGGAAATCACCAGCCTCAGCACACCATCATGATATATCTTGGGCAAATGTCTAATAAAGTTCTGCTCTTCAGTACCGCAGTTTGGAGCTCACCAACACCTTAAGTTGCAACACCACAGCTAGTCAGTTTTGGACACAGGAACAAGTACCCAGTTCATGCAGCATAATAGAGTGAATCTTAGTGTCTCAACCAACTTTCTTAGCACTCACTCACTTCGTACTTACTTGGATGCTCACAGCAGCTTTACGTTTCCTTGCCTTTTTACATAGACAGAAAGGCAGCTTATCATGTTTGTTAGCAATAAGCAGTCAAGTGGGTGGACACATTTGGATATAGCACTCTGCTACATCAATTTCACAGCTACAGCATGAGCCAGCAGCTGACAGGGCAAGCATACTGCATTTGCTCCAACTAAGTGGTCATGTCCGCAAGTCTAACTTAGTCAAATCAAGGGAAACTATGGTCAGTCAGAGGGCTGCTTTGTCCTCAGTCAGGAAAGATGTGTGGCATTCTGTGTGCATGACTAGGAAGAACAGACAGCAGGAAGAGTTAGGAGTTTGGAAGAATGAGACAGTTGAAAGTAACTGAGAGAAGATTCTACATGCAATATTGAGAACACACAAGTGGCAGAGAATGGTGACTTCAACTTCCCAAATATTAATGGAGATACGATAAAAGTGAAAGTCACAAAGAGCACAAAATACATTTTTTTAAAGCCAGTATGTAACAAGCTCAATGAGACAGGATGCAAGTAGATTTAGTGTGAGAAAATGAGGCTGGGTAGGTGGACCAAGTTGAAATAGGTGCCAATTTTGGAGATAGTGATCACAGTACAGTTAGATTTAGCACCAATATGGAAAGGAGCAAGATAGTACTGGATTAATAGCAGCACAATGGCTCAGTGGTTAGCACTGTTGCCTCAAAGTGCCAGGGACCCAGGTTCAATTCTACCCTTGGGCGACAGTCTATATGGAGTTTGCGCATTCCTCCCCTGTCTGCGTGGGTTTCCTCTGGGTGCTCCAGTTTCCTCCCACAGTCCAAAGATGTGCAGGCTTAGGTGGATTAGCCATGGGAAATCTAGGGTAACAGGATAGAGTGGGGGTGGGTGGGTCTGGGTGGGACGCTCTTCAGAGGACCGATGAAGACCCGATGGGCTGAATAGCCTGCTCCACACTGTAGGGATACTATTCTATTCTACTCTACATTGGAGAAAATCAAACCCTGAAAAGCTAACAGATGACCAGGCAAAAGCAGTCTTGTTACAGTTACCTGTCAGAAAGTAACTGGCAAATCAGTAGGAGATGTTCTAAAGCACACAATTCCACAGGCAATGTAGACATGTCTCCACAAAGGAAAAAGGGTGATACTGCCAATCAAGAGCCTTTTGGCTATCTGGAAGCATATATAAAACAACAAAGCAGACAGTACAGTAGAAAGTCTCAAAGTGTAATACTTTAGGAAGTTTGGAGGAGCATAGACATTACAAGGGTCAGGTGAAAAAGAAAATTAGAAAAGTAAAGGGAAGTTATTTTTTAAAAACTCAGTCCAGTAATATGAAGGAAAATTCCAAAATGCTTTATTAATATGTGAAGGAGAAAATGACTAAGTAAAGGGTTGGGCCTATCAGAATGTACATGGTTACTTGTGTGCGGACGATGAGATGAGCAGAGTACTTAGTGACTGTTAGGACTCTATCTTCACAAGGGAAAGGGGTGATGCAGACAGGCCCATTAAAGAGAAGCTAAAAGATTAAATAAAATAAGTATAAGGAGAAGATACGTACTGGAGGGACTGACTTCCTAGAAAGTGGATAAGACATCTGAGTCAGATGAATTGTATCCCAGGCTATCAAAGGAAGCCAGGGAGGAGGCAAAAACAAAGAGGACATTCTGAGGATGTTTCAAATCCTCACTAAATACAGGTGAGATACTGAAGTATTAGAGATCTGCAAATGTTGTACTCCGTTCAAAAAAAGTACATTCGAGATAGACCGAATAATCATAGGCCAGTCAGTCTGACCTTTGCAGTGGGATAATTATAACAATAAATCCTACCTCAATGTTGATTCTTAAGTGGATTTGTCAGGGATAGTCAGCATAGTTATTTTGTGGAAATCTGGACTACAAACAGACGCCACCTCATGCCCCTTGAGAAATATCATCGACATTGTTTGAGACAGATTCTCCGCATCAGCTAGGAGATCAGGTGTACTAACTGCTTCAAGGATGCTGATGTTAACAGCCCCAGCACAGAACACATGATCATCCGAAACCAAATCTGCTCAACCAGCCACATGCTAGGATGCTGAGCTCAGACTACCAAAAGCAAATCTACTTCACCAAGCTTGGCGAAGCCAATCAAACTAGGGGAGAACAAAGGAAATGTTTCAAAGACTTCCTGAAGGCTTCCCTCAAGAAATACTACATAGATGTTAACGCAAGGGAGATCCTTGTTCAGAAGAAGCTGATTTGTAGAAAGCTTCTATAAGAAGGGACAGAATTCTTTAAGAACACCCACAGCAAGAGAAAGTGTGGAAAAGGAACCGGGGAAAGGAGTGGCAATGATATCAAGGCCAAGGCCCAATTACATGTCCTGGAAGTACCTGCCAAATCAGCTGAAAGAACTGAAATGATGGACGTCCAGGTGACTATAGTTTTGGACTTCTATCTGGAAATTCTCTTCTCTTCCCACCACCATAACTCACTTAACCAGGTCTTCGTGGCCCAAGTAAATGTTGGGACCGATGTGCTCCCTCTTGAAGAATTTTAAAATAAATTACATCTAACCGGCAAGCCACAAGTTCTTATTTTACAGAAGCAAGTCTAATTAGTCTCTCTCAGTTGATTTCTTCTTGAACAGTTAAGTGCTGATGACAAATGCTGGGGGGAAAACAGCTTAGAATTACTGAGCCTAACGGTGTGGGTGATCCGAATTAATGCACACTGTTAACATTCCAAGATCATTGAACTAACCTAAGTAAATTAACATATTTACTGATGTTAATTCAACCCTCACAATCTTCCGTTCACTGAGTCCTACTTGCATACTTTTGATTTTAGTTTTCTCAAATTGGTATTTTTAAACAAATCTGGATGCTGTGACTTCTATTTTAATAAACAAATGACAATGTTAGATATTAACCTATGAAGCTGAAAGAACTTTCATTTTCTGTTTTAATAATGTATGATGTACTGTTGCTGAAGATATTAAATCATAATAGCAAGAGAGCTGTTTCATGTCTTTTATGCTACAGTACACACAGTCTGTGCCTTACATGACCTACAGTAAGATGATCCAAGCTTTTTCAGGCATCCTAGTGTCCTGGGGGAGTGGTGTTAGCTATGGCAGTGCCAGTCATCTATATCTATACAACAAAACTGCTCCTGCATTGGAACAATAATGAGTATTTATCTTATTAATTAGCACAATAGGAATGTGCACCATCAAATGAATAGCCACAGTGGAACATTGTCATATAGTTAGAGATCTGTCGTAAATATTCAAAACTATTGCTGGAAGCAGGAAAACTTTCCTGATTATCATCATGAAAAAATACCAGTTATTTGAAGATCAAATAAGTCAGGAAAAGACAATATTTGTGTATCTTTTGTGCAGTGCCTCTCAAATTTTCCTGCCACGTGAGTTACAGTTCATTCTTGCACTATTCAAAGGTCTTTAATTGACTAGCTGAAATACACTACCTCCTGGTTAATGAGATAGTAGGAACTGCAGATGCTGGAGAAATTTCTGAAGAAGGGTCTAGGCCCGAAACATCAGCCTTCCTGCTCTTCTGATGCTGCTTGGCCTGCTGTGTTCATTCAGCTCTACACCTTGTTACCTCCTGGTTAGTCTCGTCTTTTGCAATTGCAATTCATTCAACACTATCAATCCTGTTTTAATTCTTTTATTTTGACCAATCTGATCATAATATCTCAAATTTTCCTTCCACCATTACACCTGTGTAATCCTTTAAACACAAAGAACAAATCAAGTGTTACAATCCTAATCTAATTGGAAACATCTGACAGATTGTGGAAATACAAGTATGGCTTCAGTCTTCATTAGGCAACATTGAAATCAATCAAAAATCCAATAATAACCTCTTGATATCTCAGTGACTACTGGAAACCATGCAGCCTGGCCTTGTACTTTATTCTCCACCTTTTTAACTGATCTCGGCTAAGGTACAAGTTGGGGCACAAAAACTGGCCTCAGTGTCTTGGTGGTATGATGATAAACAAATAGACCACCTCAGTTCCTAATCCTGCCTCCTGTCAAATAAAAACATCTGAATGATAACGTGGGCAGAACACACATGGGCTCTATTGTGATACCCTCTGCTTCAGGATGGAAAAAGGGTCGGGAGCTTGCTAGGCCTGAAGGAAACACTCCTGTTCCTTCTAGTTCACACGTAGTGAAACTGTAAATGAAAAAGAGAGGGGCAGAGCCAATTCTGAGGAAACACAGCTTATTTAAATTAAAAATAAATATTCTGTTAACATGGAGGCACCGAACTTAAAAGACTTTACTGGCCAACCCACTTTGAGAGCCAATTAATTACGCTTCCTCATTAAAGCTGGAAATGGGAAAAATAGGGCAGGAACTGAGTTTATATTTAAAATTTCTCACCGTTATCCCAACGTACTGATCTTTAACAATTAAAATTCCACCCTCCATACTGGACAGTTTGCTGTCTCACTTTACACAATAGATGCTTACTTACATGTCATTATTATAGGATTATTAATAACCATAAAACTTGTCCAAAAAATTAGTACATTAAAGAAGAAGTTGAAAAGGTATACAAGTAAGACTTAGGAATCAAGAAAATGCAGTAAACGAACTGATCTCTAACATGCAGCCGTCCCAGAAACAGCAACACTGATGATAGAAACTTAGCATTCACTTGAAAAGAGAGCAAAAATTATATTTTTTTATTGGCACTAATTGTCAGAAGACAAAGACTAGAAAGTTAAGAAAATTAGATGATGCATTCTCTGTTTAAAAAGAAAGTTACCACAGCAACCCTAGCATTCTACGGTCGCCATGTAATGTGCCCTCTTTTGTCCTCAGGGAAAGGCAGATAGTGAAGCATCATTTATTTACAGACCCTTTCACAGAGCTTGGGTTATCAGACAATAATACTGTCAAATACACACTCCTAATGGTCTGCTTTTGAAATGGAGTCTAACATAATGGCAAACAGCCCAAAATCCTTTCCAACCCAGCTATTAAAGGATGTAGGTTATTGCTATTGTCACCATTGATATTTGTCATTGTAATGTAATTAGAGGCCTAAAATGATGCATTACTGCCTGTGGCACGATTTTATTAAAACCTTTTCTTCTGTTCACTGAACTGCAACCTGGTGTCTGATGAGTAACAGACAGCTTAAGGGTGAACAGCAGATTCATCAAAGATTTATTTTTCACTTTGAAGTGTAGGCCGCATAGGAAAAATGAAAAAGCAAGAGAAAATGCTGCACCACCTGAATTTCATTTGGTCACTTGAAATTCTGACTGCATCCGATGAATGTTGCGTTGGCAACAGATTCCAAGCCTGCAAATCACATGGTTAATCATAGCCCTTAATCTGCCATCCATCAGTGAATCCAACCATGTTGCCAGAGCTGTAACTTCCAATCAGATTTATAGGTCACGTGGGTCACACATCCCTGAACAACTACATTCATTGATAGCTTGGGCGATTTGAAAAGAACTGATTTCTTACATGCTGCCTATCATGGGTGAGGGGTGGAAATGGAAGAGTGACGGAGAAACAAAGATTACTAAATGCAAGAAAGGCACTTGAACTCTTCCAAAAAGTTCCTCCCATGGATGCTTCCTTATCATCTATTTTGTTTCCAAGCAAAACATAAAAAGCCCATTGACACGTTTTTCTCAGATGACAAAACACTACTCTTTATTTTGAAAAATGCATTTCCCAAATCGGCTATTGAACTCTGAAGCCCTTTTTTAATTCATTGAAAGACTCTAGTGAAAGCTTCATTACATTCCAGAAGGATAAACATTCCAAGTTAAAAGCACATCCAAAGTTTAGAATTACATTGTTTAAATTAACAGAAACCACACACAACAGCATCACTGCTTCTACAACCATTAAGTTTTCTAAATAACTGCATGCAGTTCTGTAATCGCATAAAAATCACTATAGTAACCCTTCCAATGAAAAGAATTTATTGCCAAAAAGGTGGTGTGAACCTATGTTAGTGTGCATATGCATGTTGGCAGTGAATGCATATGCTGATTTGTTCTATAAATTAATTCGGTATTAATAAAAAGCAAATTCCACCTTAAAGCTGACAAGTGACTGTTTGCCAAGCTTAAATTAACATGACAGTATGTTGAACACTACCAACTGAAATTTATAGATTATATGTGTAATGTGACAGTGAAAAGGCATTGTGTTTCCATCAAGCAACATTGTTTAAGTCATGACCTGAACAATTTGACAACTGGAACAAAAAAAAATCTCTATGGATGTGTTAAAACACACCACCCCCACGCGGTCTCACGACTGACCTCCATAACCAACACTTCAGCTCCCCACTTCCCTGCACCATACTACTCTGGCACCCTCCACACCTGGCAACCTACCCATTCACCATATGTTCACCACCCTTAACTCCTCAATTATCTCACACATGTTTTCACAGCAACTTTCAAAGTGTCCACTGGACATCTGAACTTCAGAAAACGATATTCGGTGCTGTAAGATGGGGCACGACTTTAACGGAGATTTTCTCTGCTGTTGGATTCAAGGCCTCGAAACAAGAATCTCCAGCACTGAAGTCATTAGATCATAGCCGGAGTATTTTTTATAAGATAACAAGGTGTAGACAGGATGAACACAGCAGGCCAAGCAGCATCAGAGGAGCAGGAAGGCTGACGTTTCAGGCCTAGACCCTTCTTCAAGACCCTTTTGAAGAGATTGTTTTACTTTTGATTGACTCTTTAATTCGATTATTGCATTCTATAAGGAACAGGAGAAATAATAATTGATAATATTGAAGCTGACGTGGCCTAAAACAGTCATTTGATGAAATATACTTACATGGTCTTGTTATCTTTT
The DNA here is from genome assembly GCA_024137785.1 of Ginglymostoma cirratum. Taxonomy (NCBI): domain Eukaryota; kingdom Metazoa; phylum Chordata; class Chondrichthyes; order Orectolobiformes; family Ginglymostomatidae; genus Ginglymostoma; species Ginglymostoma cirratum. The sequence continues at coordinate 68,804,905 of JAHRHZ010000012.1, read as the reverse complement.
GGTTCTCATATGTTTGGAATGTTCACAGTTTAGGCTTGGAAAATGAGCTCTTTGCTTAATTTGAATTTGCCACACTGCCTAGCTAGGTGGCTAGTATTACATTACACACCTGACTCTCTAGTGCAGCCATGAATGTTTCCCCCACTGGAATACTTACACATACCGTTGCTTTCTGGTTAATTAATTCCTACCTCTACGCAGACAATAAAATATATTACAATTATTACCCTTGAAACTTCACTTTACGCTGTGTTTTTAAATAATTGATTGTGACAATGCTGTGGCTTTAAGAGGTGTGTTTTTCTAATGGGGGTCTCTTTTAGAGAGAGAGAACGGGTGCTGAGAAGATAAACAACTTGCGAAGCTATAGGTGTTTTTTACAAAACCACTGAAACAATAGAAGCAGCCTGAATGGATGTGGTCAAACTCTCACCCACAGAACCAGCAATTTTTAGTTTTCAGCAGCAGTTGCTGTAGGAGTCTTGAAGAAGTGGAAGCTATTTTTTCCCTCTCTCGATTATAGCCAAAAGCTCGGGACTCTCCTTCTGGGCTGCTAGATTGCATGTGACGCAAATCAGTTTTCAGAACTTGCTTTTTGCCAAGGGTGTGTTTATGGGATGTTACTATATTGGAAGAGTAATCAGTAAAGGTTACTGTATCATTTATTCTGTTATGTTTTCCAATAGAGTTAAGTTATTCCAAGTTCTTTCTTTTGTTGTATTTTAATTATAGTGTTTGAGCAAATTGTGTTTTGCTTAATGTTGAGTAGTTTGACCAAACATCTTGCATCTGGAACACAGCACCCAATATTTACCTTTAAATTAAGAAAAAGTTAGGGTCTGGGCCACCTTCTTAATATATTTTGAGAGGTTCTAGTCTGGGCCCTAACATTGATATGGTGGAATGGGTGATTAGAAATGTACCTACCTTTGCTGGTTCCTCTGGCAAAGTGTTTGCTTCAGTTAATTGTGCTTGGGCACCCCGTGCTTCCAACTTAAGAAAAGCATCTTCACTGTTCAGTTTTGAATTGAACATACCTAGAAGAAAGGGATGAATCTAATTTTCTGATAATCTTCTCCATAACCAACAGCCATAGTAAAACCAATGCCAATCATATCTTAAAACTTGTCCTTTCATTAACACCCTAGAGACTCTCCTTCTGATTATTTATAAATAAAGATGAACAAATTGGCAGCATTATTTGCACATACTGTCCTACTCTGTAGAAATTTGATCTGGCACAAACTATGCCAGAAAAATACTGGTGAGTTTGTGACTCGTGTCATTACTGGTGTGCAAACTGGCCTGCAATTTTGCAGGGAGATGATAAGACGCCGCGAGTTGTGATTCATCAGAATTCGCTGGTTGATTTAGGCCCCAAATTCTGTTCAAGCTGCAGATACAGGAAAAGTGAGTGAGATGCCCACTCTAGAGAGGCGTTATACAAACACAAGCCTTTGCTCATGCTGGGGTGGAATTGGTAACCTGTGCCCATTTACACTGGAGGCCTGGTCACATGGCAGAAGCACAAGGAAGTCAGCTGATGTGCTCACGTAGATAACTCTATTTGGAATGCCGCACACCATCCCGGAGCTGGATTTTTAAAAGGTTCCCGGTCCAGATCAGAGATGATCATTCCATCTGGCGCAACCAAACTCTGTGCCAGATCCCCTCCACAAG
>JAHRHZ010000012.1:68763670-68802825 GCA_024137785.1 Ginglymostoma cirratum | reverse complement strand
GGTCTAGGCCTGAAACGTCAGCCTTCCTGCTCCTCTGATGCTGCTTCATCCAGCTCTACACTTTGTTATCACAGATTCTCCAGCATCTGCAGTTCCTACTATCTCTGGAGTATTTTTTAACCTGATCAGTCAGAAATAGGTTTTCCAACGGTGTTTGGAATTTCTGGCCCAAATCTCGCGCTATAATCAACTTAGGTGAATATACTGCTCTCATCTGAGTCAGTAAGTTATATGCAGCTTCAAGTACTATGATAAAACTCAGCACACCAACCTAGGCTTTCAATTCTGCACTGTGTACAGGAAGTGCTGCTTGTTGCAGTGAACCTTCTTTGGATGAGAAGTTAAACTAAGCTCTTGTCTCTCTGCTCACATTACATTTCTTCGCAGACCGGTTAAAAAAAAATCACATGGCACTATTTGACATGAGGTAAGTGCCCCAAACAACTTATTTTATTGTTCAAGTGATACAATCAAAAACACAGATTGCCTGGTACCTCAGTGCCGCTGTGCATTTTAAAATAATTTACCAATTAGATGTTATTTGAATAGGAAGTCTATTACTAATGGAACGAAAAGATTTGAATTTCTGAGTTTCGTCCATGTTTTCTATGTTTGCTACGCTGTAAAAAAGGCCCCCTGTCAGAAATAAGTATCATCATTTATAAAGTATATTCCAAGACCTCAGCATGTCCTAAAATATTTCACAGCAAATTAATTACTTTATTATTTAAAATAGAATCATTGTTTACTATGCAGAAATATGGTCAACAATTCTCATACAGCAAGATCTCAGAAATACCAGCAAGATAAATGATCTCGTTGATGGTTGTAAATGATATATGTAAAGAAATGTTCTATTCTTTGAATCTTGTCAGACAATATCCTAATTTATCTGCCTTTTCAGGTGAAGTTATCTATTTAAAAGTTTCAAAAACAGAAGTTGCTGGAAAAGCTTAGCAGTTCTGAGGAAGGGTCACCGAACCCGAAATATTAACTTTGAATTTTTCTTTACAGATGCTTCCGGACCTGTTCAGCTTCTCCAACAACTTCTGTTTTTGTTCCTGGTTTACAGCATTTGTAGTTCTTTTGGATTTTATTTAAAAGTTTCATCTTGTACAGTAATCTTTAAGTACTGTAAAAAAGTGTCAGCCTTCTTTTTTGTTTGTATTCCTTAAACAGTGTAACTATTCCAGTTTTTAGGGGTTCTCTATTCAATTCCTACCATTGATCAGCTAATATTATTCCAACACATAACTACTTTCCATACAAGAAAGAAGTGTTGCCACAAAAGTTTAATTATATCAAACTAGTATTTTTTTTTAATATACATTCAAGTAGTGTTCCAAAGTTATTAGTTAGATGTGTAGTGTAAGGATCATGCAATTATTTTTTCCCTGAGCAAAGTGGTGGGAACAGAAAAAAAAGAATTTCACAACATGTAACACTGATGTTCCACCACAATATCCCAAAACAGAGGTTCGACTGTATTGTAAACAGCTTAGTGCTGATACCCCTATGACTCTATCAAAGCATTTGTTTTGCAAGATACCTTGGACATAAAATATCAACCACAAAAGCACCTGGCTATCTGCACATGGAAATTTCTGCATGGAACTTGGCCTGAAGGGACATAAAGCAGAAGAACTTGGGGAAGTCGGGATATTTTTAAGTCTTTTTTCACTGCCACCACAGTGACATCATCAATTTGCCCGTGGAGCTAAAAGCTGGCGCTGGCTCTACTCACATGCCATGTGGTGCCAATTGCAGCCTAGGAGCCTTCACTGCTCAATTTGGGGCCTTGCTCTCATGCCTGTGGCTTCAACCAGCAGCCAATCTCCTGCTCCTTTGTTGCCCCACTCTCAGCTCCCCTCTCCCATTTGGCCCTTCCATCAGCAACCTGCACCCCCATCCCTTCTCCCAATTCACCACCTCAGCATCTGTTTGCATGTCCTCAACTGATCCACTTCCGGCCGCTCATTGCCTCCTTCCCTCGCTATTTCGCCTGGTGAACAGTGAAGCAATACAGCGGTGAGCAGGAGGGAGGCAGTAAGGGGTCAGGAGTAGGGTGGACAAGTCCTTGGAGTGGGGAAAATTGGGATCCCAGTATTTAAATTTATTTGTAACCTTTGAAAAACACTAATTTTTTATTGATCCTATACTTTTACACAGACATCTCACTGTGGGGTCACTGGCAGTGATTTCACAGGGTCTGTGATTCATTTTAACTGAGTGCAGCCAGGCAGTTGTAAGGACAACAAACACAGCCTTATTTTTACATTTATTATACATCCAGTTTTTTTTTCATTTACCAATAAAAGAATTCAGCAATGTAAAGTATTTTGAATTACAGCATATAATATTTAATTGCATCTTCTGAGGAGAAAGGTCTCACAGAACCTAACTACAGCTTTTACATTGGTTTCAATGGGAAAATATGATTTACTTAAAGTCGTGACTTGCAGGAATGAAATCATAATATTAGAACAGTTTGGGATTCAGTAAATATCTGGATTTTCATCGAAGCATTCAAACTTTGGTCAGATTATAAATACACACTGACGATTAGGAGGCAATTCAAATCATATCAAACCTCAAAATAAAATCTCAAACCTGCCTCCAATGTGCCTAGTTCAGAGGTTTAATCAACTTGAGATCAGGGCAGATAGCCAGTTCACTTCCAGGAGCCATTTGATTACTTAGAAGTTATAATGACACTGACATTTAACTTCACCAAAAGGCAGTGGATCCAGTGGAAGTAAATATTTTTAAAACAAAGATAGATAGATTCTTGATTACCAAAGGGACAAAAGATTATGTAGGATATGCAGGAATGTACAGTTGAGGTTAAAATCAGATCAGCCATGACCTTATTGAATTGTGAAGGGTCGAGTAGCCTACTCTTGTTCGTATATTTGAGACCACCCAGCATGCTACCCCCACTTCCAATAAAATTTTCAGGCTCCTTTATCTATGGTGGCAGCCAGCTTGGGAATACTGTTGCCTGACTGGAAGGCAAATCTGGCAATCTAAATAGGAGTTTTGTCTCTTAAATAAAAAGTTTTATGCTTTGGAGTTAAAATTCCACAGCATGGCCTTTGTTGAGGCTCTTTCCCCCAGCTCCTTTACAAAGCTCTCAGGTGTCATTATGAAGGCCAATGTTCTTTATATTTGGTATAATGTCATATTTTTGTTTGTCTTACCATTTCAACTCCTGTGTTAAATCAACTATGATGAAGTAAAGACACCAGCTCTCATAATAACAGCGGAGTGGTTTGTAAAGAGATGACATTAATAACTACTACAAGTTGTATTTAAATAATGCCTTTAAAGTGAAAAAGAGGCTCAGACAATTCAAAGAAGGGAATGGAGATTAATACCCAAATTTTTTGCAGAAGGGTGGAATTTCTTCATCATTACATAATATCTAAATGTGGAACTACCCTTTAAACAGTGGAAAAATTGCAATAGAATTAAAAGGGAACATTGCTCGTCGCTTCACTGTTGACATAAACTTCAGGATTATTATTACTGGATTAGTGTGATATGATTTATGTCACAACCTTTCTTTTTCACCATGTGATACCTCTGAGCTCACATTTTGATTTTCAGCTCCAAATGTGCAAAAAGCCTTTGGAGTGGGACAATGAATTTCAATGCTTGTTTTTATAAGATGTTAAAGGAATTTAAAGTTAGTGAGTCTGATACGATCATGAAGTATGGCTTTTTTTCCCTGTAAATAGTCAATTCTTCAATAGACACTTAAGAACTTTATTGTATCTGATCTTAACATGAGTCCTGGGATCTGCCCATAGTGAACAGTGGCTTAATGGCAAGGTAGCTGCAATGGCAAAAGTTGATGGTTGGAGGGCATGAGCTGACATGAGTTTGCCTAACTTGGCATAGAAGCCATAAAGTGCCATCTGGGATCCTACAGAACATAGTAAGGCATGAATAGTATGACGAGCCATGGGGGATAGGTTCAAGTGCATAAAGTGCCATGGAGGGTAGAATGGGTAATGGGGCAATGGAGGGTATGGGGTTACATGGATGTGATGTGAGGGCTGAAGGAGTGCAAGGGTTATTTCCTGTTTTATTGCATTTTTCCACATCTTTGACAAAGTGCCAGTGCCACCACAGCAGGTCTTCCATCAGCTCAGTCTCTGCACCCAGCAATCGCTGCCCCTGCTGTCATTCCAGAATCACCTATGGTTCTGCCCCTATCCCCCACCCAGGAACTTATTAAGTCGGAGATAGATAGGTTCTTGATTGTCAAGGGGATCAAGGGTTATGGGGAGAAAGCAGGAGAATGGGGTTGAGAAACTTGTTAACCATGCTTGAATGATGAAGCAGACTCAATGGGCTGAATGGCCTAATTTCTGCTCCTATGTCTTATGGAACTAAAATTCCAACTTCTGTGGCACTTTTCACCCTGGTTTGGTTAGTGGAACTAAGAACAAACATTTAAATATAAAAGTTCAATTTTATTAAAGTTTTTATGACAGCATTGGGAGAATTGTTAACTTACAATTTTTGTGAATTTTAATGTTGGGTGGAGTCAGTAACAATTTGCTCTGGTGCATAGCTAAATGTCCTGAAATGACATTATTCAAACTACACAACAGATGAATTTCATGCATGAGCAATCGATGTAAAGCATTCCTCGATTTTGTGGGTTGTCAAAATCTAAGTCCTAACACCTGTAGTTGGATGGATATCTCTGCCTATCAAAAGAACTGTGGACGCTGGAAATCAGAAACAAAAACAGAAATTGCTGGAAAAACTCAACTGGTCTGGTAACATCTGTGGAGGGAAAGCAGAGTTAATGTTTCAAGTCCAATCACAGGTTTTCCAGCAATTTTAGTTTCTACTTCTGCGTGCCTGCGGTCACACTAAAAATGGGAGATGCTTGCGCTGTATACATTTGCAGTAACTGACAGGCCAGCAAGAACCAGCCCCTGAAGAATTTTACAACCATATTGGTAACTTGCTATGTTTACCTTTCAGGATTGCAATCTTCATCTTAGAGCTGGTCATATGAAGTTAAGAGGAAATGTGTTGTCACCTATTCTAAAACATTTAAAAAGCAGATCTCAACATCAGTTCAAATTTTCCATGGAGTGGCAATCTCACTTCCTTTTTACTAAAAGGAGATCGTTCCACATTTCTGACAGGAGATTTTGATCAGGGCTCCTTCAGAAATGCAGCCCGGCACTTCCATTCTGACAGTTCTCTCCTAGTGCAGAACTGTCAGATAAGGCAAACCACATCACTGCACCACCCCACCTCCGTTATCCCCCCCACACCCTTTCACAGAAGTCAGCTGCCATATCCTGAAATCTAATGATCCAGAATTGTAGACAGCCACTTGGACAGTTACTATCAAATAATAAGCAAATAAAGTTTGAGGTTAGAGTGCTAGGGGGCAAGGTGCCAGGTGAGTAGGGTGTCAGGTGCCAGATAAGTACAGTACCAGCTGTGAAGATAAGGTGTCAGGGTGTAGGATGCCAGTTCGGTAGGATGCCAAGACAGTGTGGGGCAGGGGAGTACTCAGGTACCTGTGTGCAATGCAAGGGGGCCAGGTGGGTAATTCAGGCAAGGTGGAAGAAATTGGGTCTGGGCGTCAAGGGAGCATGGGTTTCAGGTCCCGTGGAGGATGGGATAGGGATGCAGGGGAAGGGAGGTCAGACAAAGCATGGCTCTTCTCTGGAGTGGAGGAAGGTGAAAGATAGTCCATAGCGGGTGAGGAGCATACTGGTTCTGAAGTAGGGTGAGAGGGGAGGTCAGTTCTGGAGCAAAGAAAGTGTGGATCGGGCACAGAGAATGAAAGCAGATTGTGGTGGGAATGAAAAGATCTGGAGCAGGGGAACAGATACCAGATCCAGGGTGGGAGGGTAGGTATCAGCTCTGGTGTGGACTGGTACAGTAAGTGTTGGGAGGGGAGGGGTGTCGTGGGGTGAGGAGTGTATGGTTGTGACTGGAGCCGGAAAAAGGGGGTTTTATGAAGGAGAGGGTGTTTGCGGCACAGGGGAAGGAGGATGGAGTCCAGAGCGGTGAAGGGGGTTCAGTAGAAGAGGGAAAGAGATTGCAGGGTGAAGGTTCAACAGTAAGAGGACTGACTAAGGAGCGAGTGAAGCCACAAGTGGAAGGTCAGCAGTAACAGGGCGGGTTTAGTACTACCACGGCCCACTCCAAAATGACAATGAGTCATACGGTCCATCATCATACTGGCAAGGAACAACTCAAAACAGCCTAGTGACTGGAAATGAGATTACAGGCCTCATTAACTGAATGGTCCTGAAACGAAACAACATAAAAATAGGGCAATGTTACATGTGGATTTAGTGTACTGGAATGTCCAGAAGTGACTACAGGCCAAAAACAACAACATATGCAGGAAGGGAGTTTAATTACTGGATTATTAAAAAGAGATGGAATGGCTTGTCGTAAAATCATAAAGATTCTCCTTAGCCTTTTATTCTATTTCTACCATTTCAACACTGTATTTACTAGTGTCTTTAATTTCGTTAACTACTCCAAGGCATAGTGCAAAGGTATTAAGCAGAAAAAAATGAAACCCAGCCAAAGGAGGAGATATTAGGACAAGCGATTAAAAGCTTAGACAAATGAACAGGTTTCAGTTCTCAGAGGGCCGTTGAAGGTTAGAGATGAAGCAGTGGAGATATTTAAGTAGGTGCACGCAAATTTGAAACTGTGACAATGAAGAATCAAGAACCTGACACAGATCAATAAGCAAATGGTTGAATGGCTTGGAATATAACCAGCAGAGTTTGGTTACTAAAGTTATGAACGAGTAATAGGACAGAGAGTATGGAAGGGGTCAGGAATCTAACTTCAGACACAGCAGATAAGGAGACAGGTATGAGAAGGGGCAATCAATACAGGACTGTGTGTTGTACTTAAATGCATGCAGTATATGAAACAAGGTAAATAAGTTTGTACTGCAGCTTGAAATTGGCAGGTACAATGTTGTGGTTATCACAGAGACCTGGCTGCAAGGGGATCAGGGCGGAAACTAAATATTCAAGGATACGTGTCCTATCAAAAGAACAGGCAGATAGGCAGAGGGACGGAATTGTCTTGTTCGTAAGAAATTAAACTAAGTCAATCGTAAGAAGTGATATGGACCTGGAAGGTATAGAATCTGGGTGGGTAGAGTTGTGCAACTGCAAAGAAAAAAAGACCCTGTTGGGAGTTATGTATAGGCCTCTAGCAGTGGTCGGGATGTGAAGTAAAGACAATAATCAAGAGATGGAAAAGGCATGTAAGGAAGACAATATGACAATAATTATGGTGGACTTCAATTTGCAGGAGAACTAGGAAAATCAGGTTGGCGGCGGATTTCAAGAAAGGAATTTGTGGAATGTCCATGAGTTTCTTTTTGGAGCAGCTGGTGGTAGAATCCAACAGGGTACTGGCAATTCTGGATTTGGTGATGTGTAATGAGGCAGAACTGACTAGGGATCTTAAGGTGAAGGAATGCCTTGGGAACATGATGATAAGATGATAGAATTCACCCTGCAGTTTGAGAAGGAGAAGCTAGAATCAGATGTATTAGGATTTCAATTGGGTAAAGGTAACTACAAAGACATGAGGGAGAAACTGGCCAGAGTGGATTGAAAGGGGAGCCTCGCAGGGAAGATGGTGGAGCAGCAATGGCAGGAATTTTTGGGAGTAATTCGGGACGCCCAGCAGTAATGCATCCCAAGGAAGCAGCAGCATTTTAAGGTGAGGATGAGGCAATCATGATTGAAATGGAAGTCAAGGACCACATAACAGCCGAAGAAAACCATTCCAATGTGCTGAAGATTAGTGGGAAGCTACAAGATTGGGAAACCTTTATAAACCAGGAGAGGACAAATAAAAACACAATACGGGGAGAGAAGATGAAATACGAGAGGACGTTAACTGGTAATAAAGAAGTGTTTTTTAGACATCTAAAAAGGTAAGAAAGTGGCAAGTGTGGACATTGGACACTGAAAAATGAGGCCAGAGAAGTAGTAATGGGAATCAAAGAAATGTCAGCTGATCTGAATAGGTACTTTGCATCAGTGGAAAACACAAGCAGCAGACCAGAACATCAAGAAGTCAGGGAGCAGAGGTGAGTGCAGTGGCCATCACCTAGGAGGTGCTGGGAAAGCTGTAACAATCTGAAGGTGGATAAATCACCAAGACCAGGTGAACTACACCCCAGCGAGCTGACAGAGATAGCTGAGGAGATTGTAGAGATATTGATGGTAATCTTTCAAGAATCACTGGAGTCAGGGATAGTGCCAGAGGACTGGAAAATAGTTAATGCAACACCTCAGTTTAAAAATGGAGGGAGGCAGAAGAGAGGAAGCTAGAGGCCAGTTAACTTGACCTCGGAAACTGGCAAGGTTTTAGAGTTCATTATTAAGGATGAGATGGCGGAGTACTTGAAAGTGCATGATAAAATACAGCTGAGTCAGCATGATTTTATCAAGTGAAAATCATGCCCTACAAATCTGTTAAAATTCTTTGAGGAGGTAACTAGCAAGTTAGACAGTGTAAGTGATCTATTTGGATTTCCAGAAAGCCCTTGACAAGTTACTGCAGAGGAGGCTGCTAAATAAGATAAGAGCCCATGATGTTAGGGCAAGTCCTGGCATGGATACAGAATTGGCTGACTGACAGAAGGCAAAGAGTGGAGATGAAGAGGTCCTTTTCAGGATGGTAGCTGGTCACTTGTGGAGTTCGGCAGGGTCAGTTTTGGGACAACTATTCATGTTATACATTAACAATCTGGACAAAGCAACACAGGGTGTTGTTGCTAAGTTTGCAAAAGACAAAGAGAGGTGGAGGGCAGGTAATGTTGAGGAAGTGGGGAGGCTGCAAAAGGACTTGGCCAGGTTAGGAGAATGCAAAGAAGTGGCAGATAGAATACAATGTGGGAAAGTATGAGGTTATGTACTTTGGTAGGAAGGATTGAGGTGTAGACTATTTCTAAACAGGAAAAAGCTTCAGAAATCTGATGGGACTTGGGAGACCTAGTTAACTTTAAGAGAATCCTGAACATGTAGGTTCAATTGGTGGTCAGGAAGACAAAATGCAATGTTAGAATAGAATAGAATCCCTACAGTGTGGAAACAGGCCCTTCAGCCCAACAAGTCCACACCAACCCTTGGAGCATCCCACCCAGACCCATCCCCTTATAACCCACCTAATCTACAGACCCCTGAACACTATGGGCAATTTAGCTTAGCCAATCCACCTAACCTGCACATCTTTGGACTGTGGGAGGAAACCGGAGTACCCGGAGGAAACCCACGCAGACACAGGGAGAATATGCAAACTCCACACAGACAGTCACCCAAGGGTGGAATTGAACCTGGGTCCCTGGCGCTGTGAGGCAGCAGTGCTAACCACTGAGCCACCGTGCCGCCCCAATGTTAGCACTGATCTCAAGGGGGCTAGAAAACAAGAGCAGGGATGCACTGCGGAGGCTGTGTAAGTCTCTTGTCAGACCATATTTGGAATGTTGTAAGCAGTTTTGGGCCCATACCTAAGGAAGGATGTGTTGGCATTAGAAGCAGTCCACAGCAGGTTTACAAGAATGGTCCCAGAGATGAAAAGCTTATCATTTGAGCTGTGGTTGAGGACTCTGGGTATGTACTTGATGGAGTTGAAAAAGAGGAGGAGGTATCTCATTGAAACTTACAGAATACTTGCAGGCCAGGATAGAGTTGATGTGGAGAAGATGTTTCCACTAGTAGGAGAGACTAGGACCTAAGGACACAGCCTCACAGTGAAGGGACAACATTTTAGAAAGAGAGGAGGAAGAGTTTCTTCAGTGGTTAAACTGTGGAACTCACCGCTGCAGTAGGGCTATATAGACCAAGTCACTGGGTGTATTTAAGACAGAGATAGATAGGTTCTTGATCAGTAAGGGGATTAGGGATATGGTGAAAAGGCCAGAGAATGAGGTTGAGGAACATATCACCCATGATCAAATGGCGGAGGCAGAACCGAAGGGCCGAATGGTCTAATTCTGTTCCTGTATGTTACAATCTTATGGCATGAACTCATGTTTATGAAAGGATGAAAGTGGGAGGCTGATAAAGAGAACATTGGAAAGCTATAGAAATAATGGACTTTCCCATGCACTTGAACTGAATCTGGAACGAGGGTGGTGCTGGTTATGAAGATGGTAGCATTGTAAAAGGTGGTGGTTCTGAGAGAGTTTATGTTGAAGTTGCATTAAGCTCCACCCAATCTGATGGGTGGAGAAGAAACAGTTTCCCACAATGTCCCAATGGCGTTAGAAATGACATCTCTGGCTCCTGATGATCATTGTCACTTCACCTAACTAGCCAGTGGAACGTAAACATATTACTATCATGTAAATTATTACATCATGTTGTGCTTCCTCTCGTAAAGATTTATTCTCAGTCACTACAAATGTGATAGGTTCTTGACCTCAATTACACCATGCAGCTCCTGTTTAATGGGGTGGATGAGTCCTCAGACCTGCGTTCAAGAATTGCCTCACTTTTATTTGGACCACATCAAGATTTGGGACATGATCAGCTCACAACTGAGTTCTCTCTCGTCAACAGAGTGGTGCTGTCATAAGAAAGCTGCTACTGAGGAACAGGTTCCCTCATCAACATGGTTTTAGGTAGACAGCAGAGCAGTGAGCTCTGGGTGCTGGGCAGATCAGACTTAGGGATATGTTGGGTGGCAGAGGAGCAAGCTGGGCAATGCTGGTGCAATTGACTTATAGGACATCAGTCACAGGCCAGTACACGGCCTAAGCTATCCAGAGTATCCTGACTGTTGTTCTTGGCTATGGAATACACAGTGAATCAAGGCAGTTCAGGCATGCACTGAGCACCTGGACGAACTGACACCATGTCTGTCTAGAAGTTGACACCGGTTCAGACACCAAAGAAATCTCCCCATAGGATCCAGTGCCTCATGATTCAAGCTATCTCACAGAAATTCCCTTTATCCCTTTCAAAACAACAGTCGCTCATACACATTCTCCATTTCCTAAACTTTGCCCGATGCTGGGATACACCTTGGTGTAACATCCTACCTCTCAGTGACAGAAGATCCTTAATAAGGGGATCTACCTCTTTCCACTGGACACCTACCTCTTTCCACTGGAGACCTGAGATGGGGAGCTGTACACAGCAGTCCCATGCAATAAAAGGTTCAGTAGGTTCACTGGATGTTGTGCAGTTTTGGTGGCCTGGGGGAAACTATCTTTCACATTACATTGACTGCTTCCATTGATAGCCCCTGTTAATTATCTTAAAAGGGGCAGCTTTAAATTATCTGACTGCTGTTCAGCCCCACACTCCTAATCTACACTGTGTATCTGCACCCACCCCACAGAGGGTGGATGGCTCAGAGTACCTCCTCACAAGCCCCTTCTGGGACTGGCCAAAATGGTCATCAACAAGTCTAGGCAGCGTAGTATATCACTGCCTGTTCCTCTTGCCTGGTTACAGCACGCCTGGTGTCCATGGAGAGGGAGTACGCAGTGTCCACCAGCACACTGGAGATCTTTAGGAACCAGTTGGCACTGCTGGGACTCGGATGCATTATCAGCCCTGGTAACAATACTTTGATTTAACTTTGATAAGTTTCCAATACAGTTTTCATTGACCATTTGATTTTTGTTTTGTCACAATGCCAAAGCAGGAGCTGTCTAACTTAAGGTTTTATTTAAAAAGAGTAAGAAGAAGGACTCCTGGCAGCACTTTACCACAACCACAAGCCACTAGCAGTTGATACCACAATGCATGGTAGCACATACAGTGGTTACAAGACTATTGGTTTGCGAAACCAGGATAGTTCGATGAAACTTAGAAATATATGACTTCTTGGAACTAAAATAAGCTGCCTTCATTGTTTGGCAGATAAACCCAAGGTTGCAAGTCGAGAAGGCAACATTCCAACAGCTCAAGGCTGAAACCCAAAGACAAATTCAGAAAATAAAGGACAAGTAGAGGGAGGAGAAAACTTGAGAGATCCAATGATATTCTGACCATGATGACATGCAAAATTTTTTTGAAGCCACCTATAAACAACACCCCATATAAACCAAGGTCAAATCAACAAAATCCCCTTTGCTCAAAGTATTGAAAGTCTTTTCTTGATAATTACGATGGCACTCATCAATGCTACAAATAACATTTTGAATACCTCCTGAACTGTGAATCTGCATGGCAGCTGATATTCACCAGGCTATCCCCAAGTACCCTGGGGTATTATCCATGGATATACCAATACACCTACAAGAAGCATTCAAACTGGCAGAAAAGAACAAAGCTTGATGCAGATCTCCCATTGATCCACTAATGGATTCTACCACAGGGTACGGGTTTGATAGAAAAATTCTGTCCATATCACTAAGTCTCAGACAATGCACATTCTCCCCCTCTCTCACACAAACATAGTCTCTCCTTCTCCTACTTGCATACATCCTCCCTCTCAAGTCTGGCTTTGGAAGCCTGCTCCATTATCTTGACTTCTTCCTTCAGGGGCCTGGTGCCTGCAGGAGAATGAGGGAGCCTCTACTTACCCACAACCACAATTTGCTCCTTCACTGGGGCCTCTTACACTGTACCCCAGAAACATGGAGACTTTCTGTGACCCACACCCACCTAACAGACATCCTACACAGAAGTTGCTGGAAAAGCTCAGCAGGTCTGACAGCATCTGTAAAGACAATATCAGAGTTAACGTTTCAGGTCCAGTGTCCCTTCGTCAGAGTGCTAACCCCTGAGCCATCATGCCACCCCACACAGTTGTTGCTTTAGGTTCCCAGCTAGCCTAGCAGCAACAAACACTGAAGTGAAATGGCTTCTCATTGGAGAATGTCCACTTGTATTTCCTGAGCTTGAAACCACAGTGGCAGGCAAGATCATAGAATCCCTACACTGCGAAAGCAGACCATTCGGCCCATCGACTCCACACTGAACCTTCGAAAAGCACCCTACCCAGACCCACCCCATCCCTGTAACCCTGCATTTCCTATGGCTAATCCACCTGGCCTGCACGTCCTTGGACACTATGGGCAATTTAGCATGGCCAAACCACCTAACCTGCACATCTTTGGACTGTGGGAGGAAACCGTACCACCCAGAGGAAACCCACACAGACATGTGGGGAGTGTGCAAACTCCACACAGACAGTCGCCCGAGGCTGGAATCGAACCCATGTCCCTGGCACTGTGAGGCAGCAGTGCTAACCACTGAGCCACCATGCTGCCCCAAGGTACTTTGTCCAAGCTTCTTCAATGTTGTTGGAACTACATTCATCTAAGCAAGTGTGGAGTATTCCATCACACCCCTGACTTGCGCCTTGTAGATGGTGGACAGGTCTCGAGGAGTCAGGAGGTGAGTTACCCACGCAAGATTCCATGCCATTGACCTTGTAGCCACAGTACTTACATGGGGATAATTCTTCAATTTATAGTCAATGGTCACCCCCACAGTGATGGTGTTGTGGGTTTCAGTGAGGCAGTGCCATTGAATGTCAAGTAGAGATGGTTAGATTCTCTTGTTGTTACTCGCAATTCCAAAATAGCTCACCTCAAAGATCAACTGGCTGCCAGTGCAAGTGTTAAATACCAGCTAGATGGAAAACCATTTAACCCCAATTGCCTTTGTGCCAAATGCAAGCTGACTATCTTAGACATATATGATCTACATTTGGCTGATGACTGCAGAGTCACTATCCACTCTGTACCAGATTTACAGGCCACTCTCAAGCTCTAATTCTGCACACAAAAGACTCAGCCTGTCCTTGAACATTGCCAAATATTCCACTTCCCACATATGTTGAAGAAGAAACTCTGGGGTATATTGAGTACTTATCATACCTTGGAAGCCACTTTTCTAAAAAGGCCACCATTGATGAGGAGACCTAGCACAGGCTTATCTGCATCAACTCCACTTCTACAAATGTAGGACAACGAGTGCTTGATGGTAATGACCCTTGCAAGTAAACAAAAGTCCTGGTGTACAAAGCAGTCACCACCAACAGTATTGAGACAGGCTTAATGTATTGTTAGTGAATGTGAACATTGCTGGCTAGGCCAGCATTTACTGTCCATCCTTAATTGCCCAGAGGGCCGTTAAGAGTTAACCATAATTCTGTGGGTCTGGAGTCACATGTAGTCCATACCAGGTAAGGACAGTAGATTTTCTTTCATCAAGAACATTAGTGAACCAGTGTCAGTGACACATAAGAAAATTAGAGAAATTCCATCAGCAGTACCCTGCCACATCCTATGGATTTAATGAGAAGGCTGTCAATCAAATGAGTGTCCTTCTTGAATCCAGCCCTACAAGCAGAACTCCTGCAAAAACAATTTCAATGGCCTAGACACTGTTTGCATTACTGAAAAGTATCTCCCATGCCAGGTCCTTTCTCTTCATTGTCAAATAGACAACCTTCCAGGAAAGAACAAAGACTTCAAAAGATACTCTGAATTCTGCCTGAAGCATGGCAGCATTGACAATAATGACTCGGAGTAATTGCAAGCTATCACTCAAAATAGTGAAAACTTGTCCATTAGACTGCATTATGTTTCAAGTCCAAATAACTTAATGATAAGGCAGAGCTGAAGCAGAGAAGAAAAGAAATGGAAGCAAATACTGCCTTTCAGATTTCACCACTGCAAGGGACATCCTGCCTTGGGCAGGAGCTCAAAGGTCAAAAATTAAAGGTTAAATTGTCAGCCAAAATTTAGCCTGTTGAGTCACATGAAGGCCCATGGTAAAACCTTGCTACACAATGATATCATTGTCGAATAAAAGGACAGGCAATGACGACAGGGAGGACAGGAGGAAGTGCTATTGTGGATGTTAAAAAGTAGGAGGTTGGAGGTTCAGCAGGTCAGCCAGGGTGACAAGATAGTGAACATTCTAATTCAGCATGAACAACAGACACAAGTGGGGACTGAAAATTGATGGAAACAGAAAAATAATTGTATTAGGGAACAGAGACGGAGACGGAGACAATGTTTTTCGTCTTCCCCAAGTCTAAGCACACGTGCTGTAGTGGGTCAAGAAGGAAGTTCACCACTTTCTCAAGGTCATTAAACACTGGTCCAGCCAGTGACAATCACATCCCATGGAGAGACATTTTTAATAAAAAACCTGGAGGAAACTGCAGCTCATTCAGGAATGATCGCCAGATACTCAGAGCCAATGGAAGAGTCAAGACAAATCATGGCGAGTACAACCATGTGTTACATGGATGAACAATTCCAAAACTAAATGTGTGCAAGTGGTAAGGAAAGCCATCACGAACATGCATTAGCAGCAACTGTGTAAGGATTGAATTCAGGTAATGATAATTCATCACACCTGGACAAAGGTGAAGAGGCACTGGATAAAGATAGCGTGGTTCACCAAATCACAGTTACATATAACATTTTCACAGGTAAAGTAGGTAAATAGGTTAAGTAAGTAAATCAGTTTTTTTTCCTAAGATATGTTGGGAGTTGCTGAGTTTACATAATTCACTGATCCAGCTGACCTTTAGACATTTATCCACATCAACCCTAAGTCAGTTGACCTAAGATTTAAGACCCTAGACTTCCTCCTTCTAAGTTTCAAATAGGAAATCTTTGTGTTCTGCATACTAGAGTGAATTTAAAATTTTTGCGTGAACGGAAAACAGCAGCTCACACTTCACACAATTCCCTCAGTTAAATACTATGACAGAATCTTACCGTTCTTTGGTGTAGTACAAGTTGCATCAGGTTTAGGGAAATGAAAGTCATCATGAGGAAGGGTGACTTTTCTTGCTATATCTTACCAAAGTTTCCACTTCAACTCCCATTGCCAACTCAATGGCGAGTATCACATTATATCTCTATCCCATCCGTCAATGCTATAACAATTTGCCACTCCCCAGACAGTAAGTTCTGCACTTCCTGCAGCCATGCTATTTTCAAGAGCTCATGGTGCACCTAAAGGAGAGTTGTATCCGGCATCTGCCCCACTCATTACTGGTGACAAGACAGAGATGGCTGACAAGGGCAAGTTGGCACCAAGATTCTCCGCCTGGAGGTCCTGGTTGATGGGGTGTTGCACAGGAGGACTGCCCTCTGCCTGAGGACAGGCAGAAGAAGCTGTACAACCGCACAATGTCTACCTGGTCAGAGATCACCACCCAGGCCACTGCCCTGCCCACAACCTTCTCTGCGTCGCCAGGCTAAGTTCCATATTCTGCTCTCTGCTACCTCAGACTCCACCTCTCTCTACTAATGGACTCTCCTTCAACCAAGGCTTCTACTCTGACACATCCCTCTGTTGCATGTAACATCTTCCCTCACTCGCTTCCCTAATCTCCCATCAACCCAGATCACTAACTCTATAGCCCCTCTGCGTTGCCTCCTCACTCCCTCAGAACACAGCACCTTGCACCACATGGATCAGCTCGGGCAGCCGTGTCACCCACTTGCATATAATCCTTTATGTTGCTACAGTAAACATCCCACAATAGGGCTGACAGAAAATGAACTGTGGACGGGGGAATCTGGGTGTCAGAGTCCTTTTGCCCATAAGAAGAGGATACTCAGCCTGGCTTGAGAGGACCAGGACAGGTCTTACAGGGGTGCAGAGACAACTATATCCTGTCAAATGAGTAAGTCCCACTTGTCACAGCATTGTCTGCTGGCATTCACCGCACAGTCAGTGTGTTGCATCAGGCACCTGCTTCTAACATCGGCTGCGACTCCCTCTGCCTTTTCGTCTAATAGCTGCAGCAAATCCCCCTGGAAGAGATCGCCATGCTCTCAGGAGAAGAGCTGTTCACGGTGAGGAGGAGCTATCAGCAAGGCTGCCCAATGGCCTACCCAGCATGAGTGCCACTGAAATGATGGTGGACTTGATCGGTGAAGTGAGTGTGGGATGAGAAGCTGCTGAGGACCTCATACCCACAGATGTCCAGGTGGGTGAAGGAGGACTGCCAGAGACCAGGTACCTGTACAGCCCAGGACAGAAGAAGACCCTATGGCCCTGACTATGAGGGATTCATGGGCATGTTCAGAGTCAGGTAAGACCAGCAGACAGGAGCTCAGTATGCTGTGGCTCTCCTCAATGAGAAGCTGGAGCGATATGGCCAGCCCAGTGACTGTCTAACTGTCTCCATTGACAGGTTGGAGGATGTGATGGACAGATATGCCCAGCACCCTGGAGACAGGCTGGAATGCCACACACACCTCCACACCATCACCCTGGTCCTCAGTGCCAAAGCCAGGCCGAGGCTAGAAGAACACAAACAAAGTTGCTGGAAAAGTTCAACAGGTCTGGCAGCATCTGTGGAGGAGAAAACACAGTTAACGTTTTGGGTCCGGTGACCCTCCCTGAGGAAGGGTCACCGGACCCGAAACGTTAACTCTGTTTTCTCCTCCACAGATGCTGCCAGACCTGCTGAGCATTTCCAGCAACTTTGTTTTTGTTCCTGATTCACAGCATCTGCAGTTCTTTTGGTTTTTAATCAAGGCTAGAAGAAGTTCTCCATCCTAACATGGGGATGGGGGAGTGCCAGGAGGAGACATACAGGGCCCTCAGCCGCATATACTCAGAAAACTGCAGAGATGGTCGGGCCCTCCATCTTCACCCTGCCTGGCCCCATCCGATCCTTGAAACTTCACACTCAGCATGCCTAACCCATCCAGACAAAAGTGAATCACCCAACCAAATCTTCAAAGCCAACTATCTCCACAATGGAATAGGTTCTCCCCACCCACCAAAACAACAGGGGAGCTCAGTGAGATGCAGCAGCAAGGAGAGGCAAAGACAGACTTTCAGAGAACACGTGGGCCCACGCTAACACTTAGGTATATACTTTGAGTTTGTGATAAAGGTCTGTTTTTCATCGTTCATGTGGTTTCTGTGTCTCTGTGTGGGGATTGGATACTTTGTTGAGCACTCAGTATCAGTCCTTGATCCCCAAGGATGCACTATGGTTGGGGAGATATGCAATGACGACCAATGACATCACATGGGAGCAGGGGGAGAAGTGTGTGTACATGGTGAAGCTACCAACCAGCGTAAACAGCAAGTGATAGAAAGAGCTAAGAGATCTCACAACCAACAGATCAGATCTAACTCTACATCCTGTCACATCCAATTGCAAATGGTAGTGGACAATTAAACAATTCATTGAAGGAAGCAGCTCCACAAATACGCCCATCCTCATGATCGAGGAGTCTTATCACATCAGTACAAAAGATAAGGCAGAAGCATTTGAAGCAGTCTTCAGCCAGAAGTGCCAATTGGATGATTCATCTTGGCTTCCTCCTGTAGTCCCCAGCATCACAGACACCAATCCTCAGCCAATTCAATTCGCTAAGTGATATCGAGACACTAAATACTGCAAAGCTTTTTTTGTTTAATTCACTTATGGGATATGGGCATCCTGGCTAGCCAGCATTTATCACCCATCCCTATTGCCCTTGAGCACATGGTGGTGAGCTGCCTTCGTGAACTACTGCCTTCAGGATTGAATTACAGGATTTTTGACACTGCAATAATGAAAGAACAACAATATAGTTCTGAAGAAGAGTCACAGGGCCTAAAACATTAACTCTGCTTTCTCTTCACAGATGCTGCCAGATGTGCTGGGCTTTTTGAGCAATTTCTGTTTTGGTTTCAGATCTACACAATATCCAGGCTTGAGTCTGACCACTGCCTTGACATTCAATGGCACTGCCATCATGGACTCACTGACTGTCAACATCCTGGGGGTTACCACTGATCAGAAACTCAAGTGGACTCACTACTTCACTGCCTGCAGGAGCTGAGAAGGCTGCGGCAGCTAACTCACCTCCTGGCTCCCTAGGGCCCATCCACCAGCTAGAAGGCACAAATCAGGAGTGTAATGGAACACTCCCCACTTGCCTGCAAGTGTGCAGCTTGGACAACACTCAGGAGGCTTGACACCATCAGGGCAAAGTAGCCCACTTGAATGGCACAACATCTAGAAGCATCCACTCCCTCCATCACCGATGCTTAGTAGCAGTAGCGTGCACTATCTGCCTGAATCGCTGCAGAAATTCACCAGGGATCCTTGGACAGCAACTTCCAAGTCCACGACCACTCCTGTCTAGGAAACTGGGGTGGAATGTGGAAGCAGCAGATGCATGGGGATACTGCTACCAGCAAGTTCCCTTCCAAGCCACTCACCGCCATCCTGACTTGGAAATGTATCATCACTCCTTCACTGTCACTGAGTCAAAATCCTGCAGTTACTTCCCTAAAGGCAGTGTGTGTCAACCCACAGCAGGCAGACTGCAGCAGTTCAAGAAGGCAGATCACCTCCACATGCTTAAGGCAATCAAGGATGGGCGATAAATGCTAGCCAGTCAGTGGGACCCACAACCAAAAAAAAAAAATCAATTGGATACTCATCATTCTCTCATGAGAATCCCACCATGTTGCTTGAGCAAAGCTGGGGAGGGTATTATGAGGAGATTAGCAATGTCGAGACAAACATCTCACCTGATTCTACCACACATTTCAACAATGCCCACACTGTTCAGTTGCTATTAAAATTCCCCCTCTGTATCTTGTCTGGATACAGAAACAAAATATACAACGAGCTCAATCCAGACACATGGGAATCACCACAAAGTTTTATTTCTCATATCTAAATTATTGTTTCTATTTACTCATGTGAAATGCCACTTTGTTCAGGCTGGAAAAGTATTGTTCATGCCCACAGGTCACAAAAGAGATACAATAAGCAAGAAACTTTTTAAGTTTCACACAATATGGACAATTGTGTTGTATCTCTGTATCTTGCAGAAAGCCAATGGACTGTGCCAGCAGCTGCAAGAACAGTCTTTTTCTAGAGAATCAGATACATAATACAACTTTTATAAAAAGAAATGAAACTAAATGAAAAATTTGCAACACTGCACCAGGAACCGTGCCAGTGATAGAATACACTCATCCCTACACAAAGTTTTCTTTCTCAGTTATGTTCAAAGAGGCAGCCAGGCACTTCTCCATAGAGAAGAGGCAGTAATCCTGGGGCAGTCTTTCATTCCTGACAGCCAGATTCACAGAACACATGGCTTATCTTGCACATAGCCTCCAAATCAAGTAAATACACAGTATGGCATAGAATGAGGGAATCATTTGCTCAAATCACAAAAACAGACACATTTCAAGCAAACTTATTTTCACATATTTATTTTCAGCTCTTCAGAAAATACACTAAATACAAGCCTATATTTGAAAAAAGTTGTTTTAAATTTTCTTTCAAACGTGAGTAAAAGACTTGTCAGAAAATCTGAAACCTCAAAGCTAAATCATTCATTTCTAAAGAAACAAAGAAAACCAGTGGAAATAATTGTTCTTCCATTTTCAATTACTCCCTTAACCTGCCATTCCGCCAACGTCAACAGGAGAAGAAATGTGGTTCGGGTTCCATCAGTTGTAGTGAGAAGTGGTTCCAGAGTGGGGAAGGGGGGTGTGAGTGCATGGTGAGGTGGAGGGAGAATAAAGGTTTTGGATCCTAGCTGTAGGGACGGCATGTCTGGTTAATGTATGGGAAGGTGTCGTTGCGGCTGTGTGAGTTCAATATGGGTCCAGTTAAACATTTACTCAGGAGTGACACGATATACCTTTTATATAATACTTATTACTTTTCCGGAGTAACTATTTGCTTAATTTTAAAACTTAATTTTAGTGGAAACCCCTGAACTGTCTGATTTAAAAATTGAGACTCATGGAGGGTTCCAGATGTGGATGAATTAGCCAGCAGAATCTTCAGTCTCCTGGGCAAAAGTCTGCACTTGGTACAATGGGGTTTGCTCAGGGGTCACAGGCTCAGCTCCCATCTATGCTGGAATAACTGTGACCAAGGGAAAATCCAGGCAGTTAAGTCAGTAAACAGCCGATTAAAAAGTACAGATTTTTAAAATTTCATTCTTAATATTATATTTCTACAACAATTTAGATTCAGTCTTTTGCAAACAACAGTATCTCAACATGACAATGCGAAGAACTAGAATTAGAGAACTTTGAGTCTTCATTGTAAGTATAGTCAGTAAGTTGATTAGAAACGGAAGAAGTAACAACCATCAGTACTCTCTCGACAGATACTAAATTGAATAAAAGCAGATGCAGGAGTTACACTGAGATTAAACCACACCCGGTTTTCTAATATAGGCAGCAGTAATTTGTAGCCACCTCATTTACAGGGTCAAGGATAGCCATGCCAAACAACACAAGAGTCAAGCCCCAAAATCTTGAAATCCACGCTCAAAGAAAATCAATGACTTCATTCAAGTGATTAAGCTCAGTGAATGAATTTTCAAATGGCACAACTCTCCAACAAGCCTCTCACACTATTCAATACATCACAATACACCCTTTTCCTCACTTACCAATAATTTCCAGCAATCGCAGCTCACATTTCTCAATTTGTAACGTTACAGCACTGTCAGACACCTAGCACTGCTGCAAAATTTACATACACATCTCATCACTTGCCCACACCGTCAGCCATTAAACCATGATGGGCACATCACCAAACTACATTGCACCACATTCATTAACACACCTTCCTCTTTCAGGACCTTGTACTACAACTGCATGTTCTTGCCCCATTTGAGGGGACAGGGCTCACCATCATTGTAATGGCCATGGCATGCAGTGAAGTTATAAACTGAAGAAGCTGGAATGTTCCAACCACTGCCCTAATCCCACTCCTAACTTTCCCCTCATATGATTTATAAACTGTAGATGATGTAAGAATGCATCTCATGCTTTACATCACCTTTGCACCACAATCCTTTGCCATTTCAGATGCCAAAAAAATGGCAACTTGGCCAAACAGCGACAGAAATGAAGGAAGACAGTGATGGAGAGGCAACACTGTCACTCTCAGCAACAAGGTCAGTTACTTATAAGTGTAATTTAGAGGATGGTTTAAAGGTGGTATCAGCATGTGTCATGACATTAGGTGTGAGACAAGGGCAGTTCAGATACCAGTTTGTTGGACGGTGAAGTTACAGTTCTGCTGCAGGGGATTCTGATAATAACCTCACTGGGGATGGCCTACAGGAAAGGCTAAAGATTATGCTCCATAAAATGCTGAAGAGATTTCCAGACCCGTTAGAAAGCAAATGTCTAATATCATGGAGCACAGAGCAGTCCAACCATGCCGCACAGAGCTTGCAACCCATCCTCTCCAGCATGGGAATATGGACACTTCCATGAAAATGCAGAGATGCATTCATGATACAGCATCCCTGCCTCAGCTTCCATAACAACAAAGGCAGATGTTTAAATGTTAAATGAAACCTCAAACAGAAGTCAGGTCATTAAGGGTGGCATGGTGGCTGGCACTGCTGCCTCACACCGTCAGGGACCCAGGTTCAATTCCAGCCTCGGGTGACTGTCTGTGTGGAGTTTGCACATTTTCCCTGTGTCTGGGTTTTTCCTCCCACAGTCCAAAGATGTGCAGGTTAGCTGGATTGGCCATGCTAAATAGTGTCCAGGGATGTGTGGGTTAGGTGGATTAGCCACGGGAAATGCAGGGTTACGGGGAGGAGCAGGGGGTGGGGGAATGCTGACCCGGAGTGAGGTGCTGTTCCGGTGGACTTGTTAGGCCAAATGGCCTGTTTCCATCCAGGGGATTCTATAATTCCAATTTACTGCCATGCAAGTTCTAACTGATGCAAATCCTAGCAGTGGATACTAGTGTTTAAAAGGGCTTGCAAAGCATTGCAGCAGTCCACAATCTATCCTTCAATATTTTTTAGGATTGGTGAGGCACTGTTCCATAGCAGTGACAGAGGCATCATGAAGCATGTGTACAGGAGCCATTCTGAGGCTGACAGCATTCATCCTCCCTCCGCATTGCTATTACGTCAATGTCTTTGAAGCTGCCCAACAACAAGACAACCTTTACAGTCTAAAGCCAGGCCTTCTAGGGTGTTATGACCAGACCATGAGCAACGTTTCCCAATTCGTTATGGCTCTACGTCAGAAACACCGAACTATTAAACCATCAAGCAAGGAGGGATGAAATGCCTCCACTTCTTTACTAACCGACCCCCTAGTTGGTTGCAACAAGATTAATTTTAAAAGGATTTCTTCCCTTGTGGAAATCTTTCTCCCAGACCAAAATGAACTGTTTTAAAAAGAACCAGCTTATGCAAATTTTAAATTTCCCACCAACAGTGCCTCTATTATTTACTACATGTGAGAAGAAATCCAAATGTGACACATGAACATACAGAGAGGAGTCTAAAAACACAGAAGTTTTTTTAAAAAGTTGCACAGGTCAGTCTCTGAATTGTTTGTAAATAGCAGGTAAGATGACATTGAAACCATTAGTGGGTTACACCAGTAACACTGACAATGGCAGCTGAGCCATCATTTTCACAATCCTTGGTTTTGTTGAATGGTTGCAATTAAGTTTAATTAAGTTGTGATTAAGTTTAGAATGAGAGACAGTCATTTTATTGTCCTGTTTCTTTTTGTCTGGTTTGCAGCACTTGGAGTGAGAGATGGTTTTCTTTTACCTGCAACATTTTGGTGACTGAGGGACAGTTCTTCAACTGTGACCTTCTCAGCACACTACACTTGAACACAGGTCTACATGTACAAGAATGTTCAGATCCGCCAGCACTTTCCAGCAGAGTTGAAACTGGCTTTTTAATCTTGACATTGTATATTCCTCAAAGGGAAAACACAAAATATGTCTGTAGTTTGGAACATAATTTGTAGAGGGTGGCTTGCTGTTGAACAGAGGTTACCAGCTCTTCATTATCTTTGTAGTCATAAGAGATCACATTCCAGTCTGTTTTTGTCTTGCCTATTCCCTACTTAGAAAAACTACTGTTTGAAGTTTCGTTCACATCATAAGTGTAATGTTCTGTGGGGCTTTATCCAGACAACTACTTCATTTATATCTGCTACCATTTTTGGTTGTATCAGCCCTCTTTATAGAAAACACATTTTAAAATAACTAATTAAAGATGTCTACAGTATTTCAAGGTTCTAACTCATGATCATTACAAGGGTCAGACAAAAGCAAAATACTGGGAATGCCGGAAGTCTGAACTGAAAAAGAAAATGCTGAAAATATTTAGCCAGTCTAATAATATCTATAGATAAAGAAGCCGCTTTTATATTTCAACTTTGAGAACTTTCATCAGAACATTTCCTGGATGGAGAACAGAAGCCATGACCTCAAGCAGTTAAAAGTGAGACAGCTGTGAAATCCAGCCATGGCTTCCCGGCCCTGTGGAGGCAGGCTCATCCCTGACTTTCCAATTCATTCGGAATTGTGAATGAAATGTTTAGCACTCTGGTTTGCAACTGATCATAATTCATATGTTCATTAGGTATGAAAAATGTCCATTCCTTACACGTGCCTCTTTCAGCTATTTGAAAAGATGCCTGTAATTATTATTTTCTTGTAAATATCACATTGCTTGATTTTGTGAATGTTTCGATGAACAATAACATTGAGTAACAGATTGCTTTACACTAAGTTGCCGTGACAGTATGTGCATGCTCCAAAACAGTAATTTTAACTACACTGCCCGACAAAGTTAGCCAAAATATTTATGGTAGTCATCTGATCCTAATTGGATTAATATAATTAGGCACTTTCTGATGCTTTTAAAACATAAACTTCAATTTTATGACTGTTTAATCTCTGAAAATGCAACAAGTTTCAGATTTGTATTATGGCAGATTTACAAGTTTAATATATACATTGTATTATATGAAAGAAACACTGATAAAGTTGGCAGTAGATGCAGTAATGAGTAAGATGCATCAATCAAACCAAAATTTAAGACGCTCCTCAGTTGAATGTAAAATTAAAAAGGCACGAGAGCTCACAATTATCCATCAACCAATGGTTACTAATCTTGAAGGTTACTTACATGTTTAAAGGCTTTTGCTGCTCACAAAAAGATTGTTACTTTCACCTAAATTACAAATTTCACTTTGCTTTAAAATTAATTTGTTCATTTGAAAATGCTTTGAAACATTAAGATCTAAAAGGTACAATACCAAAGTCATGTCTGTGTTGTCTTTACATTTTATATACATATGTATATATATTTATCTTACACTCCCACAAAAACACTATTCCATAATGTGATATTTCGATACCAATTTGATGTAGAGAAACGTTTCTATAAAGTGGCAACAGGTACAGTGGTATTTTGAGACACATTTTCAAAATGTAGAACTGGAATGAAGATGGGAGAGGGGAAAACGAGCATATTTTACTTTCAGAAGATAGAAGAAGCAGCAAAGAATGCAGCATGGGAGAAACTGGAATTCAGTCACCGGGAAGGTGATCGTGTACGCAGCAAAATTAAAGTAAAACATCAAAAAGCACCCTGTAGCCAGGGAATTGGTGAAGGTCTCCTTCTCAGTTTAGGTGCCATAATGGTGAGTGATACAATGGGAATGGAAGGTGGAATGCAGAATATAGGAGCACAAGGATGCCCAAGGGGAAAACAGGGAGCTGGAAAGGGGCGGGACTCATGGCAACAGGCAAACCTAGAAGATTCAATGTAATGAGGTAGTAACAGACAAGAACAAATGAAGTAAAACGCCATATGGTGAAGGCAGTGCAATGCATGAAATAGTAGTGTAAATCCGAAATCATGCCAAGCTAGTGACAATCTGAAGTGACAAGTGGCAGCTTTATGTCTCACGAGATGAGTTTTTTATGCCATAGTAGTCCGCGCCTGGTTAAATATCACTCATGTGACTCAGTAATTGTCCTGCTGTAGGCTCTGCTGCATTTACAACCAAGCGAGAAAGACTGTTAAGAAAAGGTGCACGATACACTGGCCTCAGTTTTAATGGACCTCTTTTTGGCCAGCCGAGCTGTCCATTTCCTCCTTGCTTTTATAACATCCTTCCAAAAAGTCAGGAATCAGAGGTCCTGTCTGCCAGTTGTAACTATCAAAATCCACTACTTTCACATTTGATTTGCAAGTATCCTTAGAGGGGGTATGACACAAAGGATGTCATGAGCCAGTAACACATTCACCACTCAGAATTCCTTTGGATATACTGTTGACATCCATCCAACGAACATCGGTGACTCAGCACAGACATTGTTGGTTTAGCAATGTGTGTATGCTGGTGAGATTAGCACACTCTGGACTTCCACGTTGGTGACTTTGCCCTCCCAAGATACATCCAATGATACATGAAAGATAGTTCAGGTGAAAAATTTCTACGGTTTTCTCCTGGGTAATAGATGCTGTCCAGATCTCAACACTGGAGTGAGGTGCATTGAGAATGCAGACTTGGTAGAATCACAGTTTGGTGTTCTCAGTTTCTTCTACAGTTTGTACGCAACTGCAACTTTTGTGAGGAGAATGTTGATTTCAGCACCATGTGAAAGCTTTCCAGTGATTGTGGAGCCTAGATGTGTGAAGCTACCAAAAAAAAAATTTAGCATTACATTGCTGATGCAGATAAATGCTCGTATGATAACATCTTGAACCGTGAAACCAGTGTTTCTAGATGCTGATTTTTTAGGACCTGGATTTCTGCCCTTGGCAAATGAGTCAGTAGTTTTGCCAGGTCCTCCACTGTGGATTTGATATAGCCTATCTCTCGTGTTATAGCTGAATCTATGATGTCTGGAGTCTCCTCAATGAAAGAGTTCTTCCTACTGTGTTTTGCCTGAATAAAGTTCAAGGTAATCTTCCTCTCATCTCTCTCAACTAGTTGTTGCAGTTGGTGATGGCCTTCCATGACCTTGTTTTCAAGCCACCACTTTCATTGCTGATGGATCTGTTGCCTTTTAATATCATCATTCATGTCCCTATATTCCCTGTGTTGAAGAACAGCTGGATGCCTGCCAGAGTTGTAACCAGCAGACAAGAAGACTATGACAGTGGCATAGTTGTACAGCTAGAGGATGTTACACTATTAAGGGTAATGTAAGCCTTTGAAAATATACAACTCAAGAATTAGATTATCAAATTGGAAGTGTTGGAAGACCAGAATCAATATAGGTGAGCAGCAGGAACAACAGGCGAGTCAGAATTGGAATCAGATCAAATAGAAGCAGCAGGGTCTGGTGCACTCAACTTTAAACAGGGTAAAAGGTGGACGGCCAGCAGGGATAATACTGGAAGACTCAAGCCCGGGGACAACAAATTTGTGAATGAACTGATGTAAAGATGAAGGCGAAAAATGCTATGATGACAGAAAGTGTTATGCAGGTGGAAATAGCCAATGTTTTCTACGGCAAGTATTTTACTGCACTGAAGTGTCTGCCTGGATTAATTATTAAAATGGCTGGATTGTAGTTTGAATCCACAAACACTTGATTGAGACGCAACAGTATTTATATTAAACCAACGCTGTCAATGAAAGAGAAAAATGAAAAGAAAAAAAGAGAGGCTGGATAGAGGACTAAGTAAAGGGAGAAGAAAGATGAAAGACAAAGAAAGAAAAAGATGGTTAGAAAAAGGTATTACAATTACAGCACGACAAGTTCACATAGAGGAAATTTCCATTACAAGTATGGGCATAGGAATTTATATTTGAAAGAGAATGATGAGAGATTCTATTTCTTAAAATGAGGTCAGCATTATGTCTGCTCACCTAGACTCTTAACTTCCTTGACACTTTGAGGCAACATTTAATCTTGGTTATATAAGAGCACAGAAGATTGACAATTATTTGCCAAAATCATTGCCAATAGTTGCATGCAACTGAAAAAAAAATTTGGATGTGAATACAGGTGGTATGGTTAAGTATATTTGCAGATGACACCAAAATTGGTGGTGTAATTGGACACCGAAGAAGGTTACCTCAGAGTACAAAGGGATGATCAAATGACCAAGGAGTGGCAGATGGAATCCAATTTAGATAAGTGAGGTAAAGGCAAATCAGGGCAAGGCTTAGGCACTTAATGGTAAGGTCCTGGGGCTGCAGGTTCACAGTTCATTCGAAGTAGAGTCACAGGTTGACAGGGTAACGAAGGCGGCATTTGGTACACTTGCCTTCATTGGTCAGCTTATTGAGTATAGGAGTTGGGGCGGCGAGAAGGACATTGGTTAGGCCACTTTTGGAATACTGCGTTCAATTCTGGTCTGCCTGCTATTGGAGTGATGTTGTGAAATTGGAAAACGTTCAGAAAATATTTACAATGGTATTGCCAGGGTTGAAGGATTTGAGGTATAGGAACAGGCTGAATAGGCTGGGGCTATTTTCTCTGGAGCATCGGAGGTGAAGGGGTGAACTGATAGAGGTTTATAAGGTCATGACGGACATGGATAGGGTAAATAGCTAAGGTCATTTTCCCAGGATAGGGAAATCCAAAATTAGACGGCATAGGTTTAAGGTGAGAGGGGAAAAATTTAAAAGGGACCTCAGAGGCAACTTTTTCCATGCAGAGGGTGGTGCGTGAATGGAATAAGCTTCCAGAGGAAGTGGCGGAGGCTGGTACAATTTGAACATTTAAAAGGCATCCAGATGGGTGCACGAATAGGAAGGGGTTAGAGGGATTTGGGCCAAATGCTGGCAAATGGGACTAGATTAATTTAGGATCAGGTCAGTACAGATGAGTTGGACCGAAGGGTCTGTTTCCATGCTGTACATCTCTATGACTCTTCATGTAACTTATGCCAATTAGTTACCAATCATTCCCTCAAAATAAATCTACATTAAAATGTTTCAATTCAACAGTTGCTGAGAAATAGCTCAACGTATAAAAAACCCTAATGTTCTGAGTTGCCATTTGGAATTTAAAGCCCTATAATTATAAATATATGATCATTCATGATGTTCAAAAAAAATAGAAGCCACACACTAGACTAGTACTGCATGAAAGGCTGGACAGTCTGAGTTGTGAAAAATAAATCACATTGTAGGTCTCAACTCATCCTGGAAAAATTTCTACCAACTCCACAAGCACTTGTTTGTGTTTTTTTTAATAAATACTTCCCTTCCCTCCCTCACTACGTTTTATGAGTACTTTTACATAGTTAAAGAAGTTGCAACCATACACCAAACACCTAACAGCTCCAAACGTTCTCTGTTTAACTTCTAGTCACAGTTGTTCAACTATAAATCAGCCTTTTACATAAACATTTCAGTCTAGTATATTTTAATGTGTTATCTCTAATATGTTTCACAACGATTTCCCCTCATGGTAGAAAAATGTCTGTAATCAAAATTTATCAGTCCTCACATGGCTTTAAAAAGTTTAGAGGGTTAGAAGCACCTTGGACACATATGCTTACTATACAGTAATGGTTGACACATATCAGACATTATGTGACGTTGTTATATGGTTATGGATGATACTTCTACAATGTTGTATTAACTATATTTGAAACGTGCACTTGGAGGTATACCTGTTTAATAATGTATTGCACTACCAATTATGTGAAATTATTCTCACTCAAGCAAAAAACTGTCATTAACTGTCTCAGGCTTCTGGCACCCATGATTAATGAGGCTTCTGCATTCGTAGAACATTTCTTCCCATTCCCAAGCAACACAAAACTCTTTCCTTCTGCTATCCACAGTATATATTATTCCATAAAGTTCAAAAGCCCCATGAACTTCCATGCCAAAAATATTTATTTAAAATTTATATGTGATGCGATCAAAGTAACATAAATCTAAAATTCACACAAAATATTTCATGAAATAATGACATAGGACACTGAGAAAAAGCATAAATAAGTAAAAGGAGTCAGAAAACAGCATTCAGTGCTATGAATTCCATTGGTTCTGACAGAATTGCAAGACAGTTAAAACACAATTCTGTTAGCAGTGTTTAGCAAGTTTGATTCTTTTTCATACTGGGGCAACAATCAGTAGATTCTCAGAACCATAGTTTTCAAGAGTAAAAAGCAAATACATATTCCCTAGACTACATTTCTACTCATAATCATTCAAGCTATCTCTGAAGCCTAAAGGAAAATAACAGTATTTAATTGACCTAACACGCACATACTTGGGTACATGTTTCCAGGAGAGATGTAATTATTGTCATAATTAGTCAAAGTACAATGTAAAATACACCACATGTGAGTCTACAGAAGACCAAAGCTGATGAATATCGCACAATTATAGCTAATTGGATTTTTGGAAACCAGATTACATCTAAGCAGATCTTTACATTGTCACTGTACAAACTTCACAGTTCAGCCAAATGACAAAAACTCCAAGATATATCATTTGCACAATGTAGTTTGGAGGATTTATCCTCATGTGGTCTGACCAGACCTAATAACACACCCACATTTTTGTTATACTGTACCATGTTGTAACAGATCTTTATATCACAGGATTTGATTCCCAAGTCAGTAGTACAATATCATTATAATAGCAAAGAGTCATAATCTGTAAACTTGAAGAAATATCGCATTGGACAATTAACTTACAGTACATCACAAAAAGCCTTCACTGAAAAAGGAGAACTCACTTTAGCTTCTGTGTCACAGGCTGTGGGTTGAAGACCAGCTCCAGGATGTGAGCTCAACAATTTAGGTTGACATCTCAAGTGCAGTATGAACGGAGATTATACTATCAAAAGGTGCTGTCTTTCAAATGTCAATACACCAAGGCTCCAGGTTGAAACCATCCCAGCACACAGCCAAATAGTATTAGATGGGCTTTAAACATGGAAGGCAGGACCTGATTTCCATTGATGTGAGAAGAGAGGACAGGTCACAAAGTCACACCCAACTATGTCAACGTCAGCTGCTCCATTGCAGAACTGGGCATCTTAGACCTTCTGCTATTTTCAGATTTCAGGCCCATTTTGGAAGTCAACATGTTTCACACTAGCTCAGAGATGTGGTGAATCATTGAGCAACCATGGTTTCGAATTAGGAACCCTATGAAAAGGTATTGTCGATCTCACACACCATAATGAAATCCTAAGTGTCAATTTTGTAAGTTCAAGTACAGTAATTGATGTTTTGAAAGGGTACATGACCATTAACTTGAACAGCATTTTGACAGTGAAAAAGTCTTCAGATGCTTTAGAGTATTGTGCATCATTTTCAGAATAGTGAAATTCAAGTCTGATTGTATTTATGTCCTTTATTCAATGTTTTCCTTTAAGTTCAGACAGACATCGGTATAGCTGTTTCAAAGCAGTGATAGATGGCTTACTACGTTCAAATGTTTTAAAGCTATCCAGCTATAAGGGGTGTCGTGGTGTAGTTTTTCAAAGGAATTTCATTGTTAATGCTTGGCTGATTTCCAAACCAAGAAATTAAACCACCTCTGTTGAGCGGAGTTAAACAGTTGATCAATGAAATCCCATTTTGAATGGTTAGCTGGGTGCAAAATTCAACAATGGATTCTGCTTATCAGGAATTGTAGACACAACTATTACAGCAAATATAACAGTTGTCATTTCAACAGATCCACGAGCTGTTAATTAAGAGGGTTTACAAGTGAACTTTGTTTGTTTTGACAGATTGGTGAGCTTCTTAATACTGCGATCGGGCTCCTGATTTCTGTTTATAGTAGTTTCGGTTTTATGGAAGAGGAAGGGTGTTTGCTGGTGAGAGGTATAAATATAAATATAGATATAAATACACAGGATGTAGAAGACGAAAGGAGAACTGAGTCTGCAAATAGGGAGTGGCCTTTTAAACAGGTCACTTCATCATCAGCCTACCTCCATCTCCACCTTGTGCATACTTACAGAGGAGGCATGCCACTCTAGACCTTCTCTGCCACAAAGTATAGGTGAATACAGCATGAGCAAATGTGCCAAATCACAAGACAAGTAACCTTTAACTCCTAATTTCCTCCTCCAAAATGAAAACCGAGTGTCTCAATTTTCCTTTAAGTGGGCATAAAAGATCCCATGACATTAATTTGAAACAGCAGAATTATCCTGGTCATTATTTATCATTTAATCAACATCATAGGGTCAAATTATTTGGCCATGATCACATTGTGAAGGCCTCCTCTCACAACACGACTGCTGTGATTTCTACCTAACAATAGCAATTATACTTTGGGAGAACTTCACCAGTTTTAAAGGGCTCTGGGAGGTCTGATATCATGAGGAGCACCATATAAACATGGAACTTCCTTTTCCTTTCTTAAGCTTGAATTTTACCGCTCTGGCCTATTCCTTAGTCTCACATGTTTACATGCAGAAATATACACTTCAGCTGAATTCATTACAAAAAGTAAAAATAACTGCTGCAATTTTGTTATGTCCAATCTGTTTATTGAACTAACCTTGGAAACTTGATAACTTAAATTGTTATCAGCCTTTTAAAATACAATTGGGCACAGAACACGACCTGTGGAACTCCTGCAGAGATGTCCTGGACTTCAGATGCCTGACTTCCAACAACCACAACCATCTTCCTGTGTGTTAGTTATGATTCCAACAGTAGAGAATTTTCCCCCATTCTCATGGACTCCTTTTGGTAGGGCTCCTTGATACCACACCCGGTCAAATGCAGCCTTCCTGTTACTGGCAGTCACTCTCACCTCAAATCTGGAATTCAGCATTTTTGTCCATGTTTGCCACAAGGCTGTAATGAAGTCAGGAGCCGAGTGGCCTTGCCAGAACCCAATCTGGACATCAGTAAGCTAAGCAAGTGCTGTTTGATAGCACTACTAGTGACACTTTCCGGATAATCAGGAGTAGAACGATAGGGTTTCGCCAGGTTGGATCTGTCCTCCATTTTGTGGAAGACACATGTGATTAACCTTCCATATTGTCAGGCAAATGCCGGTGCTGTAGCTGTACTGGAACAGCTTAGCTAGGAATGCGAAGAGTTCTGGATAAAAAACCTTCTGTTCTACTGCCACAAGGTTCTCAGGCTCACTGCCTTTGCAGTATCCAGTGTCTTAAACCATCTTGTGAACCACATGAATCAAATTGTTTGAAGACTGGCACCTGCAATGCTAGGATTGCCGAGACCGAGATGGATCATTCACTTGGCACTTCTGACTGAAAACTGCTGTGGATGTTTCAGCCTTACTTCTTATGATAATGTGATATGGCAGTGATATCCGCCTCCCCCTCTCTCCCTATTTATTTCAGAACCCTCTTCCCCTTCCCCATTTCTGATGAAGGGTTTAGGCCCGAACGGTCAAGTTTTCCTGCTCCTATGATGCTGCTTGACCTGCTGTGTTCATCCAGCCCCATGCTTGATATGGCAGTGGTCTTGGCTTTAGAAGATCTGCAAGAAACCTCAAAGAATTTCTGCAGAGCATCTTCTAAAATGGTACACACAGTGCTACAGTGTGTCAGAGCTGCACATATGGTACAATATGAATGATATTGCACAGTTGTTCGTAGACTAGAACATTTGGCACACCACTATATCATGGATGCATTTACACAATGATCTCACAGCCTGGAGGAAGGCAATTACCAGGATATTGCCTGGACTGGAAAGTTTCAGTTACGAAGGGAGATCGAATAGATTGCAGTTGTTTTCCTTACAGAAGAGGTGACTGGATGGAGATGGTGGTGGTGGTGGTTGGGGGTAGGGGCAACACAAATGCATAAAATTATGAAGAGCATAAATAGGGCAGATGAGAAGAAACATTTCCCTTTGGTGGAGGGATCAATGACCAGGGGCAGAGTTTTAAGGTAAGGGACAGGGGATTAGAGGGGATGTGAGGAAAAAAAATATACTCAGAGGGTGGTAGGGTAATCTGGAACTAACTGCTTGTCAGGGTGGTAGAGGCAGAAACCCTCAAAACATTCAGGAAATATTTAGCTTTGCACTTGCAATTTTAAGGCATACAAGGCTGTGGGCCATGTGCTGGAAAACAGGATTAGATTATCTAGGTTTTGAGGAAGGGTCACCAGACTCAAAACGTTAACTCTGATTTCTCTTCACAGATGCTGCCAGACCTGCTATGCTTTTCCAGCAACTTCTGTTTTTGTTCCTGATTTACAGCATTCACAGTTCTAAATAAAGACTGAAAGATTAGCCAGGTGCATGTTTTTTATTCAGCTCAGACTCTATGACCCTACACAAGAAGTAAAAGTGGCAGTGACTATTTTATCAAATAAAAAGAAAGACTTGGATTTATGTAATGGATTTATGTAATGTCCATCACAGTATCCCTTACAGCCAAAGAAATACTTTTAAAATGCAGTCACTGTGATAATTTTGTTGTCATGAAGGAGCCTTGCAGAAAGCACATTTCAGTTTCTTAATTATATTTAGTGCCAAATCTCTTCTCTGTCCTGGTCAAACAGCTACCAGTACATACTGAGGATGATCACATGATCCTATGGCTCCTAGCTTGCAGTCTGGGCACTTACTCACTTTGTCAGTAATTGAAGACTGCTAGCTTTTATGTCTTGTATTGCTTTTCAGCACAGAAGAGGAGGAGACAGGAAGCTTGTCACAGCGGGGAACACAGAACAGTAAAGAGATGGACACGTTGCTGTACAACATCAGACTACATCAAAGCCTACCTGTAGCAAGTGCCAGCAGCCTGTACAGCAAACACACTGCATATGCTTCAAGGTGAATGGCTACGTGTGAAAGTTAAAGGACAGCTGTCCTCAGTGGGATCAAGAGGGGCTACAGTCAGTCAAGTGGTACCCTCACAGTCAGTCACGGGGCTTGTTCAATTCTAGATCAGTGACTGGCCATGCTAAGTTAGGCATTGGACTCTCAGAGTCTGGAGATCAATGTCCTTGCTTGCTGGGGACTGGGCCATGGTCAGTTCTGCAAGTTGTCCAGAGATTACAGATAGGTCACTCAGGGTACAGCGGGACCATCAGTCCAGGGGTGGGTCAATATTTCTTGCAAAGAACCAAGGCGAAGGTTTCAGCAAAATAGAAATGGAAGGAAGAGCTGTCAGTGGTGATGCAGGAGAAGGAAGGTTGGCAAGGTAATCCCCAGTGAGTGAGTAGGGAGTGCAAAGGGCAAGAAGGTTTAGTGGTTTGGTGGATGAGACGGGTTAGAACCATTGATTGGACATAATACACACAATTAAGCAAGTTGTATTCCATGAATCCTGGTACAATTATGTGCACTGTGGTGAAAACAGAGTGAGTGATGGTCCTATGAGTGTGATGTAGAATAGAAAAGATAGTGACACATACCCTTGCAAAGTGCAGAGAAACATGGACTTTCTTCCTGTACTAATAACCCAGGCTGCTATGTGTGCCCAGCCCAGCTGTGGCTCGTGGCATGGCTCCTTTGTTGACCATTAGGAAAATAAATAGCCCTCCTTTGCACAACTCCACTCACCAGATCCCTGTCTCTAAAGCCAGGTGTGAGGTCACCTTTCTGGATCATGTCCTCAGTGATAATGAGCAAATTCCACAGTATAATGGGCAATGCCTGGCTTGCAGCATTTAAAATGGTATGCAACTAGGTTTCATATACAACGCCAGCAGTGTGAATGCTGGAAGGTTCCGGCAGTGGCAAGCACTTCTACATCTCCTACCACACAATTGCACAAGGAGGGCGCCAAAGAGTCGAGGTGAATAATTAACAAGGTGCAGTGTAAAAAGATTTACTGAGAAAAGTCACTGCAACAGATGGTGGACCAGGTGCCATGAACCTCACTTATTAACCAACTCAAGTGGGATTTTTTTTTAAATGACTGGCAAAGGAACCCAATACAATATGATGGGGAAAATTACACAGATGGGGGCAGCACTGTAGCTCAGTGGTTAGCACTGCTGCTCTCACAGCACCAGGGTCGATTCCATCTGTGAGCAACTGTCTGCGTGGAGTTTGCACATTCTCCCCTTGTCTGTGTAGGTTGCATCCAGGTGCTCTGGTTTCCTCCCACAGTCCGAAGATGTGCAGTTCGGGTGGATTAGGGAAATGCAGGGTTACAGGGATAGTGCGGGGGGCTGGGTCTGGATGGGACGCTCTTCGGAGTATCAGCGTGGACACAATGGGCCAAATAGCCTACTTCCACTCTGTAGGGATTCTATGATGATCTGGAAAAGCACTGCTAAAAAGGGCTATGGAAGGTGATATAATAATTATGTTTAGGACAAATTGGATAATTACTTAAAAATGAAAAGAGCTTGAAAAGGAAAAGAAAATGGTGGAATCTGGCGAAAGTGCAGGGGAGTGACGCTAGCTGATTTGGTAGTTCTTTCAAAGGTACAAATCATGTTGGGTCAAATGACTTCCATTTGGGTTGCTTTAGACATTTTTTGACTTTCACTGGTGATGATGTTTAAATTCACACCATCCTGAATGCAAACTCTGAAAAAAAGTCATATTGTGCATAGAATTTCAATATTCAATGCAAATAGTAATAGAAATTGACATTATAACAATTCTATTAGGAAACACGCTGGAATAGGGGACTGAGAGTCAATTAGAACATTAGACATAGTTGAGTGCTTTAAATCAACGCAAGGCCCCTATTTGGCTTTAGAAAATGCTGCAACATTCATTACAATCATTAGTGGACAGAATCCAATAGTGCAAAGGGCCATTAAAAATCTCCAGCTGGTGTTTCTTTTGATTCAATAGGCTAATTTTAGGATTGAATGTTGCAATCTAATACCTACTCTTTTAGACAACTGGTTTGTTAAATTCATATTAAATATATATATTACAACACTACTGTATTGTCCTTTAAAATCAAATCTACACAGTAAATCTCACAAAGCACCAATTAATTGGATAAGGCCATTCTAAAATAAATTGATATCTATGCTATTTACAAGCTATTGTACATTCAATACCTGCCTACAATCTCCAAAATAGGTTTAAAGAAAATGTAGTGACAACTGGACTAAAATACAGACTTACAAAATGTTTCCTTTCAATTCAAATAGAATTGATCAGAAATAAAATAGAATCCACTTGATACTTAGTGCAAGTCAATAGATGTCTTATTGAGTCCTTAAGAATACATTCCATTAAAACTTTAGTCACTTAAAAAGGTGCTCTGAAGCCTCGAATTCACTTATTTGCACATTAACTTCATCCTCTATCCAGCAAATAGTCTATTCTTGTTGCCACACATGGCATTTTATCTGCTCTGGACAGCATATTCTCGAACAGATGAAGTAGACGCCAATTGATTTGCTGTCGACCATGGTAAATTAATAGCAACAAATTGCTGAGAGCCCCTGTCTCACTGCTCCACCATGCTTCAGCAGTTTTGCTTTATTTGCTTCATGATGGGCAGCAGTCAAGCCTCTTCAAGTCAATTTCTTCTTAACAACCTGCAATACTTCTCAGTAGTGAAAATAGAGCCGTCGCTTGTAAGCCAGAAATCAATACTGCTATTGCCCTTAGAAAATGCTAAACAAGCAGTATTGACAATCCACTTGGTGCTGGAGGGTATCGGATATAATGCAAATCTATATTCCTCTCCTTCTTGTAGTCACTGTACTTCACTAAAAGGTTTCTAATGTTATTTATCATCATTTCCGATCGACTACTGCAGTTATGATTTTGAGATTCAATCAATGGGCCAAGCCCTTAAATTTGTATTTAATTGTTTTGAACAACAATCACATTTTTATTGCACATTGCTCACACTAGAGATCTACTCTGCCAAAAATCCTTACAACAGAAAGCTTCTGATTGATATCAAAGTGGAAACAATAAAGGGCTGCAAAGAAAACAAGCTGTCATCATCCATGTAATGTTTCCTTTATGTCCTTAGCTTTCTAAACCACATATGTAGTCACTTCCAAAACTGACCAGTTTTTCAAGACACCAAATTCAGAATAATTTTTAATCTTATAGAGTGAAAATAATTATCCACAAACACAAAGTAGACAATTGCACCAGCACTTCGGCTGCCAGCAATACAAATTTCCAACACAAATCAGTTATTATACGCATAAGAGCAATTGCAAGGTTGAAATCGAATACTGCGGCTCAGGTATCTGTTATAACCCACTTAATCAGCACTCTTGCTGCTTATGATGTCATCTGAACCCCCAGATTAGATTAACCATAATCATTTTCAGTGTTATTCTGTGTACTCTATCATGCATAACATTGAGATACATACAGATTAATAGCTTTAATCTTAACAGAAAGTGAAGATTGTTAAAATAAGCTTTATTATAATTGATTGATAGAATCATAAAGTGTGACTGTAGGCAATCCGATATCAATTCCTCTTGCATAAAATCAAGTACAGAAATTGACCTGAAAATCAGAGACTACTTAAGTCTTAGACTGCTGGCAGGTTCAATTAAATTCCTCAGATCAGTTGCATTTGAATTTTCATCTCATGTGCTTCAATACTTCATACAGCATATGAAATGCTAAAAACAGAATGCAGTACGTGTTAGAAGTAGATCACCAACATACTGATTTTATAGAATCTGGAATTTCACTTAAGCCTATGAAAATTTACACTTAAGTATTAACTATTCACTGCAAGTTTTCTACGCAGTATAAGTGGGCTTTGAAATCTGAATGACAACAGAAATATGTCCAGATCACCTTCAAACAAAATAGCTACAGGCTCTGTACTTAGAAGAACAGAAAAAAAATGACACCTTAGTTATTTAGATTTTAAAGAGGTGTACCAGGTGGAAAAGGTTTAAAACAACTGTAATCTCTTACCTCTTTAAATATTATTTACATATTTATAATATTAGCATTAGTTACTTATTTTAACTAGGGTATACCATTTAAAATAGATTTCAGAATTAATGGTGTTTCAACTTGCATAGTATACCTACATCCTGAATAAATGCAGGACCTTACACCATCACCATAGTCAATGTCTCATTACAACAGCACTACTGGTAGCTATTGTACAGTTAGTTACAGTGAAACTTACTATGTTTAAATACAAAATTAGATTACTTTTAAAATAGCAAGCATATTACATTGACTTTTACATTTAAAATTGGCACTAAGTTTGAATGAATATGATTTTGAAATATTTATCATATATTCCCCACAATTTTAAATACATTAAATGTGAAACAAAATCATTGACAAATACATTAATAACAAAGCAGAACTCAAGTAATGTTGCAATTCTCCCCAAAGGAGTGTATTCTTAAATATCTCACTTCAATCATTTCCTCGAAAGGAAACACAAAAGGAATGAGAACCAAACAGAATGCACAATAAAATTTAAGAACAAAATCAACATTATGGTGTAGATAACAAGCATGGGGCTGGATGAACACAGCAGGTCAAGCAGCATCAT
>JAHRHZ010000012.1:68744890-68763270 GCA_024137785.1 Ginglymostoma cirratum | reverse complement strand
ATGATGCTGCTTGACCTGCTGTGTTCATCCAGCCCCATGCTTGTTATCTCGGATTCTCCAGCATCTGCAGTACCTTTTATCTCTGATACAACATTATGGTGTGACTGGTGCAACAGCATTACTTCTGATATTTGCTAATTCCATCACAACATCATTGCAATCATCATGCTATATGGTAATGCAATTAAGTTCAGAATACCTTAAATGAACCTTTAAGTGGATGGTGGGGAACAATAATCTACACATCTAAAATGTGCAGATTACCACATACTGTGATACACCTAGAACTCGAGAGAGTCACCCTGGAACTCCAGTGATACAAGTCTGATAAGTGAATTAGTCCATACTGATTTCAAAACAAGGCACAAATGCAAAACAGATCAATGCAGCAGAAATATTGTCCATTTCCCAATAAAGGAGAAGTCATTGAAAATATCTGGAAGATAATACAAAACATTTTGCTGAAAGGTTGGAAGCAAAATCAGAATGTAAGTAATGGCTTGTAAGATTTCCACAGTGTGCATGTATACACATATGCATGTGTATATACAGATACAATTTTCTGACAAGCTGCTTGTTATGAATATATACATCTGATCAGGAAAACCCATTTTCTAAAAAAAAATGCTTTATTCCTGAAGGTCACGTAAGCAAGAAAGAGAGATTTTAAAATATTCAAAATCACAGTATATTAAGGAACTGGAAGCCACCAGCATTTCTGATCATTATACTACGAGTAAATAAAATGATAGTTAAGGGTATATTAATTTTTTTTGTTCAGAATTGAATTATATGAATGTAGGAAATCACAAGACCCACAAATAAATTTTTCTGAAGAAGGGTCTAGACCTGAAACATCAGCTTTCCTGCTCCTCTGATGCTGCTTGGCCTGCTGTGTTCATCCAGCTCTACGCCTTGTTAACCCACAAATAACATTTTTATAACTATAAATCCTTCGGAATACTAAATATTTGCAACAGGCAAATCCTAACCAATACTGAGTATTTCACCTAGTTCACATACCCCATGGT
The DNA here is from genome assembly GCA_024137785.1 of Ginglymostoma cirratum. Classification (NCBI taxonomy): domain Eukaryota; kingdom Metazoa; phylum Chordata; class Chondrichthyes; order Orectolobiformes; family Ginglymostomatidae; genus Ginglymostoma; species Ginglymostoma cirratum. The sequence continues at coordinate 68,762,239 of JAHRHZ010000012.1, read as the reverse complement.
GGACAAGATCACATGAACCACTGAGGACATTAATTTTAAATTACACCAAGTAAATGATAATAAACCAAAATCAGTGATATCATCATTATTCGGCTGTCTGCATTTCATGTTCAGCAAAACAATGGCAGTTTGGAAGCAGAGTGTACATTTTCCAATTATGCTACAGTGCAAATATATCCAGGTAATTTGCACAAACTGCCGATACTGACGTTCACTAATTTTACAAGCTGGGTTACAATCTTATTGTGTACATTTTTTTGAAAAGCTGTAAATGTTTAATATTCTTTATTTAGCATTAACATTCCATTTCACTTAAAATAAAACTACTTCTCATGGTCAAGCCTTGAAACTAGCTATTATTTTCCCCTTCAAGAGTGTGCAAACAAATAAAGACTAAGTCTGCGTATTTGATTCTTACATGTAGCAAATACAGGAAAACAAAGTCTTTTAAAATAATCCTTTTAATCTCAGAGTTATTTACAAAAATAAGATATTTGTTCATCTCCAAACTTTTTCTTCATTTAATTTTACCATTTCACAGGACTCTTAGTCCTTGAGAGAAAAATTTAAAAAGCAGCAGACTAGTGAATCAGTTTCATAACTAGTGTTGAACTGGATAGGGAACTGCATGCTCATCCCACAGCTGTGTATAAAAATCAATCAATCTCACAATAAAATAAAAGACAGCCATATTCTAACTTAATCTGCTACATGTGAATACCATAATTGATATTAAAATGTAAAATGTAAATTGTCTTTATACTTTTAAACTATCAACATACTTTATTTTAAAGATAATGTTTTACTCAAAGATGCTTATATCCCCACCATTTCTCATTTGAATACAAGCCCTCTTACCCTCCCCTTAGGCAATCAAAGCAGATGTCTTTTTAGAAATTATCCTCCAGAGATTGTAAGGTGGACTTCTCAAAACTCATTTACTTCCTCACATGGGGATTCATAAACTGCAAACTGCTCAATTTCACCCAAGTTAAAAAGGTGTTCTTTAACCTGAACTAACGACCAGTATGCAAGAAGCACCAATTTGATCCTCATTACTGCCCCTTATCAAGGCTCATTTGCTGTACGATTTTTGAAACTAAGCGCCAATATTTCCTGATTAGACCATAATCCAAGTGGTGTCAAGGGACCAGTAGAGGGGGTCTTATTCTAATGATGCCTTCTTCTAGACGACAGTGCAGTCTGAAAAGCTATCAAATTACTCAGCTCCTTTGCTGATCTATACTTTCCACTTCCTGCTCACAGTATCCAAAAGAATAAATGGGTGGCCACTTTAAAAATTTTAAAGAGCGTTGGTACTGATTTATACGATCACCCTTCATATACTGTATTTTTAAAAAATCATATAAAAGATTATTCCATACATTTTAAAATTCATTACCACTTCTGAGAATTTTTCATACACACTCTTCAAAACTCATCCTTATTTAATATGTTTTGAAGGGAGCAAAAAAAATAGTATGTCCAACTTTGAGGTAGTACATCATTATCCACCTCATTACTTACAAATCAACAAAAGCTAAAATCCTGCAATATAGATACTGTTTCCCAACCACAAAAGCATCATCCTCTTGGATTTTCAGCTTTCCCAAAGAACACGCACGGCTTTATTTACAAATACATAGTAAGGACAGAGTCACAGAGAACAAATCTACCCCAAGCATCCCACTTTAAGCAATAATGCACGGAAGATCCCTCAAAGGTGATGGGGAAATTACGCTAATCATTTTACAAATGATAACAGAATTCGCATTTCACAAGCAATATCCCATTATTTTACAGAAACATCTTAAATGGAGTTACACAAAAAAATACCTCTCTTTGCTTGATTTATGCACCTGTTCCTGTGACTCAGAGTGGAATTATCAATCATGCTGACAAGGGCAGTACATCAGTGCACTGCCATCGCACTTTCACAAGAGTGAAAGATTTATTACTCCAAACACAGGCAAACAATCAATGAGTGTTTTTAAAATCATGTCAAAAGGATATGAGACTGTGGTCAACACTTAGATTTTGGGGCTCAATTTCAAGTAATAACAATGCATGGCATGGTTTGTACTATCTGAAATTCTGAATAGTTAAGTACCATTGTTGAGATAGGTTTAAAACAGCCAGCGTCAACAGAAGAGTCCTGAACTGGAAGCTTCTTATATCATCACAATCTTACAAATTTCAGCTATCATGTTTGCATTTTAAACCTCCTGACTCTCAAATGACAAAGAAAAAAATGTTAGTTTGATAATAGTTTGAATGTTAGAAGTTATTTTCATGCTAAAGACATTGTTCAAATTTGATTCTCACAGCTGTTCAAAACACAATACATACACGTCACGTGGAATAAACTTCAGTAACAAGATGTGTTCCACTATCATGATTTTGGTTTATTAAACAATGAGGCAGGTAGTATTATATAATGCACATCTTCCTTAAGGAGTTCAATAATCCTGTAAAGTTCTGCCATTTTCAGCAATGAACTCTCAATTTCTCCTCTTCAAAATCTGATGACACATTTGCATAAGTCTATTTCAATTGCCCAATATCACATTTTCGAATAATAACCGTATCCCCCAAATATTTATCGAAAAAGATTCTTACCTGCTTGTGCATTTCTATATTCAGACCATAAGACATTTCATAATACTGTGAAAAGAACATAAGATATTGTTCGTAAAGCCATCTTGATTTTAACATTCACAATCACAAAAACTGAAAAATATGGTGAATTAGCAACATCTGCCATTATTAAAAAAAAGTCATGTTTAAACTTACCATGACATAATGGCGTTGCATTTCAGTCTTTTCACTGGCTAGCTTTTCACATTCCAATTTCAAACTGTTTAAATAAAGAAAAAATGTTCAAGACGCTATCTGGACATTTCATAGACTGCGCTGCAGGCTACTCTTTGCGTAAACGATCTTACCCGGATGATTAGAAGTGTTGGCTTACCAAGTCAGGGTGCACTTAATTAGTACTGTACCATGTTTTGTTGTTCTAGAAATGATTTATGACGCCAACTCTGTGTACATGCCAAATGTGACAGTATGTATTCTAAGACTGATTTTAATAAGTACAAGTAGAATCCCAAACCTGACACATGCAAACATGACAAATGCGTCAACGTTATTTCTTTCAATAGACTCAATTCATTAGACCCGAAAAGGAAACCATTATTTAACGATTAAAAATACCAACTCAATTGGTACAAAAATACAGGGGTTCTGAAGAAAGCAATACTTGGTCCACGACTAACAATGCCAAATTGTGTAATTTACAAAGTTTACACTTTCTGTAAAAACAAAAGCAAAACAGGATCGCTACATTTGAAAAGACAAAACGCGCCGTACCTCAAAAAGTACGTAAATACAACTATTGAAAAGCGATTTTAAAAAGTGATGCAGCATATTTTTCAAACAAAAATGAATCGAAGTTGCAGATCTGCCGAGCTGCAGATAACAGTGTTTTAATGCAGCTTTGGGGGCGTTCCAATCATAAAAGATGTGATTGTTTCACACTTTGTAGCCTCGACATGTCAGCCGAAAGAAGTGCAATCTCTCAGAGGATATTGCTCCTTCACCGTCACATCACATGAAAGAGAAAATGTGAACGCGAATGAAAGGAAATCAGAACACTGTGACAAAAATAATATCGAAACGTTGAGTGCATTGAGGACAGCGATGACCCGAGTCCGGAGTCCCTCACAACCGTTCGAATCACTTGTTTTTAAAACATTTCGGAAGAAATTCAACAGAATGTAACGACTCAGTTGCAGCAAGTAACCTTAGTATCCCATTGTATTGATGTTAAAAATCTGTCTTCACTTCATTTCCAACACGACAAATAGTGCGAGCTTTGCACTCATACACCATCCAAACAGTAGTAACCTAGAGAACATTTCCCTTCAGACTGTTAAATAGGACGAAATAGAATGCAAAACACCAAGTGTGGACAGTATATACCATAACCATGTCCCGACAAGAAAAGGACCTTTTAACTACCCTCACCCCATTTGTAGAATTGCACTTAGCTTGTACTTCCAGAAACATTAATGTTGCCAGGTTTTCTTTATATAAAAAGCTATTCTATCTACCTGTGATACTGCGCCTGCAAAAACTGAAATTCTTCTTTGATGCGATCACACGATTCGGAGATGGTGAATTTAAAGGGCTGCGCGGGTTGGTGAGGCGCCTAGAAATAGAGAGAAAAAAAGCATCAGTACCGAGACAAGTCGTACGCCAATCCCATCAATTTGCTATTCCTTCACGTTATTGACAAAGCGAACGGAAGCACTGCACCTTGCACGTCTCCAAATATTTACTAAAAGACTATAATTAAAGGCGTGTTGAGAGAAAGCTAAAGCTCGCGTTGTGATTGTCCGTGTGTGATGTTTGGGGAAGAGGAGGGAGATAAAATAAAACATACAAAAACACAACACACAAATACAACACACGAACACACTCACGGGATGTCTGGCTTGAGGATACATGTCGCTGGAATTTTTGCACCAAAAGCCTTCTCGGTCGATCAGGTCAGTATCAGTGTCATTTAAGTTCCTTAATTTAAAAAGTCACCAAGTTGTAGGCGATCCGGTAGAAAGCAACGATCTCCCCCTCTCTTTAAATCTCTCCGATCCCCCCAGAAAGCGAATGAAACAAACAGAAAAAAAGTGGAGCATCGGGATGAAGACTGCAGATTCTCCGGGAGATTTCCTCCGATCCGGGATCCTGCTATGCCGGGCAGCGACTCGAAGCTGCCTCACAGCATCAGTGAGTCCGGACTGGCCGTGGGAGAGGGACAAGGAGGCTGGGCTGCAGGCGGAGTGGCCGCGGCGGCGGCAGCAACAGCAGCAGCTTCTTCCCTGCCCTTCATCCGATAACAGACCGAAGTAATGACTCGTGTTTACCAAATTTAGAAGCGCCGTGTCATTAACATTCTTACAGATTCACACCCCGGTCAACTTCACTTCAGCGAGGGAAAGAGGAGGTACAGGGGATGAGATACTTCACCCAGTGCCGAGCGGAGCAAGAGAGGGGCTAGGGGTTGGGAGATGTGTACAGACGGACCCTGGGACATGTAGTCCACTCGTCCGTAGCTCCGAGCTGCAGACTACGGACTACCCGCACCATTCTAACTACAATTCCCATTAGGCCGCGCGGCACAAACCCTGCCCCGACCGCCACCGTTTTGATCTGCGGCCCAATGGCGAGCGGTGCCTCTCTTTCCATCACTCATCCCCGTTGCGCGTCCGTTTCTACACATCCGCCAATCGCCGGGCTGGAGGGTGTTGGCCACGCCCTCTCGTTCTCCAGTGCTGGCCAATAACGAACGGCCCCGGTTGGTGCTCCCCACGTGGGGTGGTGACGAAGGTCTAGAGAATGGACCAATGAGAGTGAGTAAAAAGTGCACGGCTGACGCCTGGCGGCGCAGAGCGTGTTGCCTTTCGCTGGGTGCTCAGGCTCTTTTTTAACCCTCCAGCGCAAGCGGAAAGTTGGGAAAAAAAGAGGAAACATTTGTTCATCTGTCAATCAAAGTAACGTGGGCTCTGCCGGCGTTAGGTGAAATGAGAGTGTTTTCCTCTCATGCTTTATTCCACCCGAACGCTGTCTGCAATGTTGGTTAATTAGGGTCGAATGTCTCTTTGCAAAATACTCGAGCAATCTGTCATTACAGAGAGGGTTGGGGACCCCCAAGGCTCCGTAAAGGTGAGCAAGGAGATGGAGGCGGGAGGTGTGGAGGAGCACTTGGCTTGCACCTCCAGAATTTGACATGTTTTAACTTTGGATAACAAAACCCAATTCAAAAGCAAGCATGTCGAAAATTATGCCTCACCACATTAACGCTTTCACTCCTTCCTGAGGAAAAACAGTGCTTTCTTTTTATTGATTCATTTTCACCCACAGCGATTCTGGAAAGAAAATGGTTGATACCCAAAAAATAATTTCAGAGTTTTTTTTAGCTACTTTCTGTATAGAAGCGCTTGCGACTGCTGTGATGCCAATGTTTCTTTGGAAGGCAGAAACGGAGACATTATAAACTTCTAGCGATTCTATCCATCACTATGGCCGACATTCAAAACACAACTAGAACAAATAAGTAATATATGACCACTATACAAGACGCTAGCTAAATCGTTGCCTTAGATCTGAATTTTAATTAAAAGGGGCGCAAATATAATGTCATTGAAATAATATCCTTTACAGCTAATTCAGTTTTCCTCCCATTAGAGCTCTCTGGTATAGTCCAAAAAATGATTTGGTGGCAAGATTGGGAGCAGCGGAGAGGGCCGATGGAGTGGTGTTCTCGTCATTTGTACAGTTTCTATTGTAACGCTATGTTTTCCTTCCGGCAAAAGATTTCAAAACGTAATAGCCTTCCCTTGATAACAAAGTGCTTCTGTTTTATGTTGTGAGATATTGTTTCCTTTTGTTCTTGCCATTTTCTGTTTACATTCTTATCAGCCCATCTTTTGATTAAATGATTCTGGGAGGAGTTTCAGTTTAAAAACAAAGTATAGTTGTGTTGGTGTCAATTTTCAGTTGTTTGATTTACATATTTCTGCCAACATTATAAGTGGAATAAATGCTCCATAATGCCCATGAAACTTAACTGGCCTACGTTCCAAACAGGAAATATGACATAATATTTTAAGGTCTCTTCTGAATGAATGACATAGAAGACACATCATTAAGAGAGTTGTATAAGATTTGGCAATTACATTGGGAGCAGTAAATACTTAGAAGTGACTAAAGGACAACGATCGTTATCACAGTCAAGTTTTACACCGACTAAGCAGTTGGTTTCAATGTAGGCTATCCAGAGTATTCTAAAATTGGTTTGTTAAAGCGATTGAGTTTTTCACTCCCTTGTCATTATGTAACCAGCAAGGCATTAATTATTGAGGACATTAAGATTTATGATGAACTGTCACAATAAAGAAAGGCATTAACTGAAACCCCAAAATCTGCCCACCCCTTCCGGGTTTTCTAATTGCTAAAAGGTGTATATCTCGTCCGCAACCTGCGTCTATTTCATTCAAACTTGTAATTCTTCATTATAAACTGTGACTACAAGACGGAAGAAATTTATCACCACCGTTTAAAACAGTAATTAAAACTGTACCTTTCAAATAGCTGTAGGCATTATTCACAATGAGTTCAGAGTTAATGTATTGGGGTCTTTATTTTTGCATTGGATATGTCTAAATTCTAATCACAAGTATTTGGATTCTATTAGAAATCAGTTGTTAATATCCCCGTTTACCGGCGGATAATGGTTCAAAATGAGCCTCTTATTTTCGTCTAAAGACGGCAAAATAGCGTTTGACAAGATTGTCTAAAACAGGCGTGAGGATCCTTGCATATGCAAATAAGGAGGCAAATACCAAATTTAAATCAGCACGGAGAAACTGAATAACGGTGACACTGGTACTACTCCCTTCAGGTTTTTCAGGTCGCTGTGGCGGCCACCAACAAAAGGTAGGACGTTGCTTTTTACTTCACATGGAACTCGAAGAAGCACGACTGTCCCTGTCATGCTGCACACTGCCTTTGCATGGATAATTCTGGAGTCGATTACGGATCCTGGAGAATTTCTACCCAATTGAATATCCTCGCACTTCTGTATGCAAGATGAATTTAGATTATCGGATCAACTGTGTTTGGAAGCATGGTGAATAATGTAACATTAAGTTTAGATAGTCTGATATGAATCAGTTTTCCGGATTCTCTTATTCTTAGTAACAAGATTGAAAATGAAATACATTTTAAAATCAATGGTTTCAGCAGTTCGTGTTGAGGTGACTGCGAAAAATTGTGCGGGGGTTGTTGCGAAAATTCGTTAAGACGAGAAACACAAGGTGTACAGGTAGTGAGTTAACAGTTCGTTTCAAAATAGAAAGGTAAATAAGCCAAAGTGTGAAAGGGTGGAGGGGCGGGTTCCTTCCTTATAGAATCTCTCTGTTCTGCGATATTTCTTAAGATTTATTATGGCCTCGTCCATTCTAATTTTTGTTTCCTTTTAATGCTTCCTGGGGTGTTCCAAAACTCAGCATTGGTATCAGGTACAAACATATTCTTCCATCTATAGATTCCGTATTTGAATGTAACCTGCAGAGATGGGGAGGACATTTATATTCTCCAAGAGTTGTAAGGCTCCTAAAAGTATTTCTTCAGTTTAACTCAGCCTTAAGTAAAAGCTCCACTGCTCACCATTGTTTAACATTAAGAACCAATATTCAGATGCACCAAGAACAGACGTTGAGAAGTTCACCCTAAATATTAATTTTGGAAAGGACAGCAGGTTGAAATAGAAGTGCAAAATTATTTATTGGTCCAAAAAATTTTAGGGTTGGAATTAAGATGTTGTTTAGTTGAAATGAAGAGAGATTGAACTGGGAGGTGAGCACTAGGCTTAGTGATCTTGTACAAGCAGAGAAGTTGGAAGTGGAGTTAAAGTGGACAGATAGATTGAGAAGGTCATTTTTGAGAGAGCAGGTCAGTAAAGTTGGCAGAAAATGAGGTCAAAGAAGTTGATTGTGTGGATGTTCAAACAGGTCTGTACTTTGAATGACCCAACACATGGAAACTCCCAATGTTTGAAACCTTCACCTCCAGCCCAGTTCATATGCTGCAGACCTTGTCAGAAAGAACTCTTAAGATCCTCTGGACTCACCAAATAAAGCCCAGATTCTATTAGAATAGTAGAGATAACACATTGTGGAGCTGGAGGAGCACGGCATCAGGGTCCCGACACGAAACATCAACTTTCCTGCTCCTCTGTTGCTGCCTGGCCTCCTGTGCTCCCCCAGCTCCACACTGTGTTATCTCTGACTCCAGCATCAGCAGTTCTTACTATCTCTATTAGAATAGTAGCCTATTTTTGGGTTCTTCTACAGCAGCTCATTTGGGCAAGGATGTGCTGGAATAACCAAATATGATTTGACCTCTAACTTTCCCATACATTCAATCTTAAAGCACATGAGGCTATTCAGCCCATCATTCATGAGTTAACTCTTTGAAAAGGCACTATGAATACTTACATTTTCCTGCTCTTTGCCCTTAATTAATGATCTCCTCTTCAAGTACTTACAAAATTCCTTTTGAAACTTACTGTTGAATAATCTTCCACCAGCTTTCAGGCAGTGCATTCCAGATCATTATAACTTGCTACACTCACAAAAAAAACTCTCATCTCACCTCTAGCCCTTTTGATCAATGCTTTCATAGGATATGGGCATCATTGGCTAGGCCAGAATTTGCTGTCTGTCCCAAATTGCCCTTGAGAAGGTGATGGTAAGCAGTTTTCTTAAATTGCGCAATTTATATGATGTTGGTTCACCCACAGCACCGTTAGGAAAGCAATTCCAAGATATTGAGCCAGGAATAGAAAAGGAGTGGTAATGTTGTGGTCCAAGTCAGGATGGTACTTGGCTGAATTTGGCAGGTGAACTTGCCAATAGTGGTGTTACCATATATGTGCTCCCTAGCCCTTCTAGGTGATAGAATTTGTATGTTTGGAAGGTATCCTTTAATTATAAATACTGATACCATTGGGAAAAGGTTCTCTTTGCTTACATTATTAAATCCTTTCACAATTTTTGTGCTAACTGTCCTGTAACATTTTCTGTTGTACACAGAACAGTTCCAACTGTGGTAAATCACCATAAAGCTGTCACCCCTCATCCATGATACACTCCAATATTTATGCTGCACGTTTTCATATTCTTTTTGAACATTCACATAAAGCACATCAACCACACTACCCACGTCAACCCTCTCCATTACTTAATGAAATAACTTAATCAGGTTGCGATTTGCTTTGTGCAAACAAAGACCAAGGAGCACCAAGCCATTTGCCACACCGCTCCCCTCCCCAACCCTGAGCCTGCACTGCCAGTCTATGAAATCATGGATGATCTGATCGTGACCTTAAATCCACATTTCCATCCATCTAGATAACCTTGAAAAATATCTATTCACCTCTTATCTTAAAACTATTGAGAAACATTGCTTCCACTTCTGTTTCAGACTGAGTGTTCCAAAGATCCATAATGTACTGTGAGGAAAATTGTCACCTCTGTTTTAAATGGGCAGCCCCTTATTTTAAAACAGTGACCCATAATTTTCAATTCTCCCATAAAAGGAGCATCCTCTACCTTATCTACAATGTGAAGACCCCTCAGGGTTATATATGTTATAATAAGTCACTTCTTATTGTACTAAACTCCATCATTTCCAAGTGTGGCCTATACAAACTTTCCTCATAAGATAACCCAAGTTATGACATCAATGACCTTCTCTCAATCACAAGGTGAGAAGTGGGAATGTTCGCTGATGATTGTCAATGTTCAGCACCCTTCATGACTCCTCAGATTCTGAAGCAGTACATGCCCGAATCCAGCAGAGCTTGGATGATATCCAGATATGGGCTTACAAGTGGCAAGTATGTTTTTGCTACACAAGAGCCAAGTAATTACAAATCTCTGACAAGAGAGAATCACCCCATCACATATTGGTAATCAGTGATATTATGATTGCTGAATACCCCACTATCAACATATTAGCCAGAAACTGAACTGGACCGGCCATATAAATACTGTAGTTACAAGAGACTAGGTGTTCTGCAGTAAGTAATTCATCTCCCGACCAGCATTCCCTCTAAGCATGTGCAGCTTAGAAGAAAAGTTGCTCCTGACTCTCCAAAGCCTGTTGATCGCAAATCAAAGTGTGATGGAACACTTTCCTGGATGAGCATAGCTCCAACAACACTCAAGGAGCTTCCTACTATCTAGGACAAACCATTCACTTGATCGGCAGCACGACCTCAACCATTAGCTCTCTTCACCACTGACACACAGTAACATAAGTGTTTGCCAATTGCATTGCAGAAATTCACCCAGGCCCCTTAGACACCACCTCCCAAACTCTCAGCCACTATCATCTAGCAGAATAAGGGCAACAGATAAATGGGAACCAGCTTCAAGTTCTCCTACAAAGCGTTCACCATTCTGACTTGTATATATCATAGCGCAGTGTCACCTTTTCAAGGGCAACTAAGAATGAGCAATAAATGCCAGCTCAACCAGTGAAGCTCGTATCCCATGTATAATTTTTTTCTAAAATTTCCACATTGATAGTTAGATGCTAATGCTATAGCTTTACGTGAACGCCTTGGCTAGGGGGGTGGCAAATGCTGAAGCACAAGTCATTAGTATGTTTGTAGAAACACTGTCCAGACATACCACTTGCAATATCCAGTGCCTTTAGCTGCTTCTTCATAACATGTAGCGTGAATCACATTGACTGAAAACTGGCATCTGTGTTACTGTTTTTTGTCTGCATGAGGCCAAAACGGCCTCTTGGAACCTGGAACTTCTGGCTGTAGATTATTGAGAACACTTCTGCCAATGTCTTCTTAACTGACGCATTGGGCTCTCCTGTCATTGAAGATGGGGATATTTGTGGAGCCGCCTCCTTCAGTGAATTGTTTAATAGTCCACCATTCACAACTGGAAAAGCTAAAATTGTGGAACTTAGATCTGATCCATTAGTTATGGAATTGCCTCCCATGCCTGTCACTTGCAGCAAATGCTGTTTGGCATGCAAGTAGTCCTGTAAAATAGCATCACCAGGTTGACACCTCATGTTTACATATGCCTAGTGCTGCTCCTGGTAAGCACTTCTGCATTGAACCAAGGTTGATCACAGGACTTGGGGATGGCAAAGTCATCATGGCAAAGATATGCTGGACCATGAGGTTGCAGGTTGTGTTGGACTACAACTCTACAGCTGCTGATAGCCCACCAAGTCTCATTTTTGCCCAGTCGTGAGTTGCTAGATTGGTTGAAAATCTATCTTATTTAGCACTGTGGTAGTATGACACAATATGATAGAGGCTATCTTCAATGTGAAGACAGGACTTAACCTTCAGAAGAACTGGGCAGTGGTCACTCATACTGATACTTTCAAGGACAGATGCATCTGTGACAGGCAGATTAGTGAGGATGAGGTCAAGTTTTTTTTTAGCATCTTGTCAGTTCCCTCACCACTTGTCACAGACCCTGACTTGTAGCTATGTCCTTTGGGACTCAGTAGTGATGCTGCCAAGCCACTCCTGGCAATGGTCATTGAAGTCCCCCACCCAGGGTACATTTTGCACCCTTATCACCCTAAGTGCTAATACTCAGTGGTGTTCAAGAGGAGAACTGATTCATCAGCTGATGGGGCTATGTATGGTAATCAGCAAGAAGTTTTTTGCCAGTTTTTGATCTGATGCATGGGACGTTATGGGAATCAATGTTGATGACTGCCAGGGGAGCTCCCTCCTGACTGTGTACCACTGAACCACCATCTCTGCTGGGCTGTCTTGCCAGTAGGACAGGCTATACCCAGGAATAGTGACTGTGTTGTCTTGGACAAAGCCTTTAAGACACAACTCTGTAAGTGTGAAAGTGCAGCCAAAGTACTTGACTTGTCTGTGAGTCAGCTCTCTTAGTCGTGGCATAAACCTTCAGATAGTAGTGAGGAGGATATGGCAGGGTCAACAGCGCTGAGTTGCTGTCATTGTTTCATGTCAGTGTCAGTTTGTCCATCTGGTTTGATTCAGTCTTTGAGAATTTTTAAAACCAGGTAAGGGAGACAAATCTCTTTCTCTAAAGGACATTAATGAAGCAGATATGATTTTTTATAACAATTGATAATGGTTTCATGGTCATCATTAGCCATTTAATTATAGATTTCTTACTCACTAGAGTAATGTGCTGAAAATCAAGCTCCATTATCACCAGAATTGTCACAAATGTTATTTTTTAAAAAAATGCAACATTCCCTAATTTACCTTCCTTTTTGATCCAGGTTGACAGAAAGCTTAGACCAGGTTTCTGTACCTAGAAATGATTAGCATGTGTTACAAATCAATAGAATCTAACTACGGATAAAAAGTAATGACCCGTCAACATGTAATTCTACCGGTTAAAACTCTGACCCACTTATAAAACACCCCTTTTACACACATACGGACAGACACAAAAACATGAGCGTTACAGGCGGAGGGAAAGACTGGGAAAACAGTTTAGTGCCCCCTGAGGTTTCGCTGAGATGATTATTTGGCAAATCAGAATGTTATTTCTTCATTCTCTTTCTCCAGATACTTTCATTTGTTTACAGGAGTCATCCCAGGGTGACTCGTTCATACTCCATAAAGGTCTCTGACTTATTAAATCATCACTTTCAACAACCGGCCACATCTCCATTCATATGTAACCTCCTAGCTCCAGCTCACCTTTAACTAGGTTTTCCTCACTGCTTGAACCAGCAGGTCTGTAAACACCACTTGCAATAGTTGTCAGGTACTTGCTTTTAAAAAGTACAGTAATCCCTCAACAGTCCTAGGCTTTTAGAACTGTTCTCTTCCCAACTTAAAAAATCAATAGTACAGAAAAATAAGAAGATATGGTCTTTACCCTCAACACATCTCTAGCTGACTCTCATTTCTTCTCACTCCTGACCCCCTCTCTGCTTCTGTCTTGTCATCTCACTCACATCCTCCCTAGCTCCCTCCTAGTTTCCACTCCTGTCATGCTTCTCTCTTTGCTTCCCTCTCCTAATCACCTTGAGACATCCCTCTCCCCACTCCTCTCATGAGCTCTCCCTCTCACCCTCATCCTCTCCCAGTAGCTACCCCATCACTACTGATCTCCCTGCTTCCCACACCTAATCCTATGAATATCATGAATTGCTAGATATGCAGTTAGGTTTACATGTGTATATATAAATCATAGACTCTAACTTGTTGTGGAGTGCTCTCGTGGTAAAATGCTCTGTGTCTCACTCCTCCAGTTGCACATGATAGGTTCTTGATTTCAAAACGTCATCAGCAACTGTGCTTCTAGTGAAGATCAAGTACATAGGGATAGAAAGAAAGCAGAGGGGTGAAATTCCTCGCACACTTTGTACAATGCAACCTGTTATAGAATGATATTTGCTGATATTTTGAAGCACGTTGTTGCCATGAGTAGTTATATGTAGCTCTGGGCTCATAAGAGCAAGAAATAATAGCAGGAGTTGACAATTTGACCTATCAAGTTTCCTCTGCCATTCAAAACATAGCTGATGTTATCTTAAAATTCAATTTTCCTGCCTCCTCTCCACTTTTCTTGATTTTCTGAGAGATTGAAAATCTGTCTGCCTCAGCTTTAAATAGCTCAATGATGGAGCATCCACAATCCTCTTTGGATATAAAATTACAAAGTTTCATGAACCTTTGACTGAAGAAACTTTGAAATAGCAAGGACTGTGGATACTGGAAGTCTCAGTTGGTACAATGTGGAGCTGGAGGAGCACAGCAGGTCAGACAGCATCCAACGAGTAGGAAAGCTGACGTTTCGGGTTGAGACCTGAGATGGGTCCCTGCTCAGCTCCTCTATGTACGGCAATGAAGAAACATCTCCCAGTTCCATCCTAAATCAACCAACTCTGTAATGTTGATACAGGGCCATTTTGTTCTAGATTCCTCAGCCAGGAAAATTGACCTCTTAATACCTAGAGCATTGTTAAATTTGTGGATGTTGTATTAAGATTGTCTTTTACTCTTCTAAACTCCAATGAATATGTGCTCAACTTAGTCAGCTAGTAATCACAAGGTAGCACTTTCATCCCAAAAACCAGTTAATGAACCTTCACTGTATCACCTCCAATGAAAGTAGTTTCATTCCTCAGGTACAGAAACCAAAACTAAGAATATTGCCTCACATGTGATGCTACCAAAGCCCTAGAGAAGTGTAATAAGATTTCCTTATTTTTGTATTGCAAACCCCTTGCAATAAAAGAAAATGTGCCAGCTGCCTTTCTGATTGCTTGCTGTTCGTGCATAAGGGCTTTCTACCCTCTGAACCAAAGTTAACAGAAAAATTGTTGAAAATTTATTTTAATTATTGCTCACGCATTGATTAACAATCTTTCAGTAATTGACAACAACAAAAGAACCATGCATGCCCAGCAACTGAACAAGTGAGGCATTTTTTGTGCAAATAAATAAACTTTGTTGAACAGCATGATAACAAAACATTGACAGCAATATTAGAGTTATCAAAGTAGCCTATTGCTTGAGCATACAACAACGTAATCAGCCTTCAATTCTGGCTATTGTGAAGTAATTTCAGTTACTTTGACAACCCTCAAGCTTTTAGTTTTCCAATTATAGATCATGCATGTCTCAGATTTGATTAATACTTCAATAAAAGATTTGTTTGTTTTGAAGCTATCCATCCATCAATTGGTTATTCAAATAAATACTGTGAATGAATCATGAACATTGAAAAAATCTTACTGAAATGTGACATTCTATACTGCATGTAATAACAATGCAAGATGCCGAGAAAGAAGAATGTCACAGTAAGAACATTGTTTAGAATAATCTTCTGTTGACAAAAGAATAGCATACAGAGCCAATATCGTGCATCATCATGTAAGAATCATCGTTAAGACTGTCCTATGACATATCCTAATGGGCAAAGATACAGTTTAAATGTAGGAGAAATATAATCAACAAAATTCTTGTTGAATTTCCACTCGTGCAGTTAGCAAGGTAAGAAATGGAACAGTATAATTAAGCTAATTATTTCTGGTTCAACTATTCCTGCTTGTAGCTACTATAAAACCATAAGACAGAGGAGTAGAAATTAGGCCATTTGGCCCATCGAGTCTGTTCCACCATTCAATCATGGCTGATTAGTTTCTCAACTCCATTCTCCCACTTTCTCTCCATACCTTTGATCCCCTTGTCAATCAAGAACCTATCTATCTCTATCTTAACTATACTCAATGACCTGGCCTCCACATCCTTCTTTGGCAAAGAATTCCATAGATTCACCACTCTCTGGCTGAAGTTTCTCCTCATCTCTGTTCCCTTTACACTAAAGCTAAGCCTTGGGTCCTAGTCTCTCCTGCTAGTGGGAACATCTTCCCAAAGTCTACTCTGTCCAGGCCATTCAGTATTCTGTAAGTTTCAGTTAGGTTCCCCTCATCATTCTAAATTCCATTGAGTATAGACCCAGAGTCCTCAAATGTTCCTCATATGTTAAGCCATTTGTTCTTGAGATCATTCTTGTGAACTTCCTCTGGACCTGCTCCAGAGCCAGTACATCCTTCCAGAGATATGGGGCCCAAAACTACTTACTATATGCTAAATATGGTCTGACCAGAGCCTTATAAAACCTTAGAAATTCACCCCTGCTTTTATATTCTAGTCCTCTCGAAATAAATGCCAACATTGTGTTTGCCTTCCTAACTATCGACTAACATGCAAGTTTACCTTAAGAGAATCCCGGACAAGGACTCTCAAGTTCCTTTGCCCTTCTGATTTCTGAATTTTCTCCCCACTTAGAAAATAGTCTATTTCACAATTCTTCCTACCAAAGTGCATGACCCCACACTTTCCCACTATTTTACTCCTACTTTGAAATCCACTGTTTTGGTATGTCACTTTCATTTGTCTTGTACCATCCTCACACAACAACCATAACTGCTTTGCCACCACTCTGACCTGTGTCATCCAACTAAGCCTGAGCCTATTTACTTTCTGCTGCCCTCCACTTTGACTTTTAGAAGAGATCTCTGTAGCTATTTAGCTCTGACCAAATGTCCAAAATACTGACGTTTTATTTTCTGGGTGTCACTTCTCACGATTATTTTTGCTCTTGCAATTTCAAAATTTTCAAAATTCTTAATTTAAGAACATAAGAACATAAGAACTAGGATCAGGAGTAGGCCATCTGGCCCCTCGAGCCTGCCCCGCCATTTAATAAGATCATGGCTGATCTTTTTGAGATTCAGCTCCACTCATCCACCCACTCACCATAACCCTTAATTCCTTTACTGTTCAAAAATGTATCTAGCCTTGCCTTAAAAACATTCAGTGAGGTAGCTTCAACCACTTCACTGGGCAGGGAATTCCACAGATTCACAACCCTTTGGGTGGAGAAGTTCCTCCTGACCTCAGTCCTACATCTGCTTCCCTTTATTTTGAGGTGATGCCCTCTAGTCCTAGTTTCACCTGCTAGCAGAAACAACCTCCCTGCCTCCACCTTATCTATTCCCTTCATAATCTTATATGTTTCTATAAGATCTCCCCTCATTCTTCTGAATTCCAATGAGTATAATCCCAGTCTACTCAGTGTCTCCTCATAATCCAACCCTCTCAACTCTGGAATCAACCGAGCGAATCTCCTCTGCACCCCCTCCAGTGCTAGTATATCTCTTCTCAAGTAAGGAGACCAAAACTACACACAGTACTCCAGATGTGGCCTCACCAGGACCCTATACAGCTGCAGC
>JAHRHZ010000012.1:68730810-68744490 GCA_024137785.1 Ginglymostoma cirratum | reverse complement strand
GGCACACCACTAGCCACTGACCGCCAACCAGAAAAACACTCATTTACCCCTACTCTTTGCTTTCTACTGGTCAACCAATCCCCTATCCATGCCAATACATTACCTGTAATACCGTGCAACTTTATCTTATGTAGCAGCCTTTGGTGTGGCACCTTGTCAAATGCCTTCTGGAAATCCAGATACACCACATCCACAGGTTCCCCATTGTCCACCATGAAAGTAATGTCCTCAAAGAATTCCACCAAATTAGTTAAACATGACCTACCCTTCATGCACCCATGCTGGGTGTTCCCAATGGGACAATTTATATCCAGATGTCTTGCTATTTCTTCCTTAATGATAGATTCAAGCATTTTCCCCACTACTAAAGTTAAGTGAACTGGCCTATAGTTACCTGCTTTTTGTCTACTTCCTTTTTAAAACTGTAGCGTCACATTGGCTGTTTTCCAATCTACAAGAATCACCCCAGAGTCCAGTGAATTTTGGTAAATAATTTATCTTACCGTATGTGGAATTTGAAACCTCTGGTTCACGGAAGAAAATGATCAACCAAGTTTCCCATTTATGATTGATTATGTGTGACTGATGCAGGAAACTTCAATTTAAACAAATTAGGCTCTTCATGCTAACGACATCAAGAACCTCATGGACACACATGTGCTAAGGTGGCATTAATGCCCTCATGGACTGAACAACAAAAAGATTAGCTGTGAATACCATAGTCCAATAAAAATCAATACTTTTCACAGAAGAGAAGAAAACGAATCAAAAAATAATTTATGACAATATTCAGTATGCCACAATATCCAAACATATTTGACTCAAAATTAGGGTTAGCAGTGTCAACTGTTTATAAAGGATATATGGTACAGGAACAGGCCATTCAACCCAAACTGTCTATGTTGATGTTTATGCTCCATTCAAGCATCCTCCCTTGTTTGTGGTGAGGAAATCTAACAGCACTCTGGCCTTCATAGCAGGAGAATTTGAATATGATAATGGGGATATCTTGTTGCAGTTATACAGGGCCTTGGTGAGGCCACATCTTGAGTATTGTGTGCAGCTTTGGTCTCTTAGTCTGAGGAAGGATATTCTTGCCATTGAGGGAGTCCAGCAAAAGTTCACCAGACTGATTCCTGAGATGGCGGGACTGACATATGAAGACAGACTTGGCTTGTAGTCGTTGGAATTTAGAAGAATGAAGAGGGATCTTGTAGAAACATATAAAATACTGATGGGACTGGACAGGTTAGATGTGGGAAGAATGTTCCCAATGTTGGAAAAGTCCAGAAAGAGGGGAGATAGCCTAAGAATAAGGGATAACCCATCCAGGACTGAGATAAGGAAGAATTTCTTCACTCAGAGTTGGGAACCTGTGGAATTATTTACCACAGAAAGCTGTTGGGGCCAGTTCATTAGATATATTCAAGACGGAGCTGGACGTGGTCCTTGTGGCTGAGGGGGTCAATGGGTATGGAGAGAAAGCTGGGATGGGACATTGAATCTTTTTTTAACTCATTCATGGGATGATTGCATCACTGGCTAGGCTAGCATTTATTGCCCGTCCCTAATTACCCAGAAGGCCAGTTAAGAGTCAACCACATGGCTGTGGATCTGGAGTCACATGTGTATCTGACCAGATAAGGATAGCAGTTTCCTCCCCTGAAGGACATTCGTGAACCAGATGGGTTTTTCTAACAATTGACAATGAATTCATGGTCATCATTAGACATTTAATTCCACATTTTTTAATTGAATTCAAACACCCCATCTGCTGTCGCAGAATTTGAACCCTGGTCCCCAGAACATTACTTTGGTCTCTGAATTAACAGTCCAACAATTATACCACTAGGCCATCATCTCCCCATATTGCACAATCAGCCATGTTCATATTGAATGGTGGTGTAGACTCAAAGAGCTGAATGGCCTACTCCTGCATCTATTTTCTATGTTTCTATATTTCTCATCGAAATCCACCAATGTGACCATGTAATCCCTTCACTTTAATATCATGGTTTGCTTCCCCATATATGCAGCCATACTATTTTCTTCAGGATTACCTCGCGACAGTGAGGTTTACATACTTAGCATTCTTTAATTTGAATAAAGTTCTTCTAAATTTCCTATTAAAATTTTTGGCGAAGATCTTTATTGATGGCTACTAGTTATGTTTTTCCTCACATAAGGAAGCATTCTCTTTGTGTGTATTCTATCTTGACCTTTCATAATTTTAAACACATCTGCTGTAATTTGGTCTCCTCACAGGCTACTTTTTCTAAGAGAGAAGAGAAAATGTTAAACCATTCCAGATATATCAACATATCAATACCCATGTATTCCTGGAATCATCATTGTAAATCTTCTTTACATCCTCTCCAGTGCCACTATATCCTTCTATAATATGACAACCAGAACTGTATGCAGGACGTTTAAGTCTTGCCTTACCTAGGTTCAAAAGGATTTAGCATAACTTTCCAATTTTTACAAATTTTATCCTTCTGTAAATAAAGCTTGGTGCTTGGTTTGCCTTCCTGTGGCAAACTGTGGGACAATATGTTAATAATAATTTAACTGCACGCTAAGATCTCTTTTTTCCCCTACCCCACCTAAATTAGAACTTCGTTTAAAATTAAGTGACCTCTTTATTCTTCCTTTAAAATCTATACCTCACAAAAATCCATATCTTTGCTGAATTTCATTCATCAATTATTTGCCTGCTTTGCAAGTTTTTTTAATTGTAATTTCTTATAATTGTATCCTCTAATTTAGTATCATCAAAGAATTGAGAAATTTTTGTATTTTTGATTTCAAAATACTTTGTGTCCAAAGTTTTAATGTAAGTTGTGAACAGAAGTGGTCCCCACATGAAACCTTGCAGGCACCACATTCTACCATCTGCCACCCTGAATACCTTTAATTTCCACTCACTGCTCCTTGTTTTAAAGGCAGATAGCAATCTATTATGTCAATTGTCTCCATCTCCAATTTCTGTAATCATACTTAATAGCCTTGTTTTTCATTTCTAGATGTGCTTCTATTATCTCCTTTGCTAAGAATTCTATTGCTTCTCCTATCACTGATGTTAAGCTTAGAGGTCTGCAAATCCTTGATCATTACTGTTTTGTTCTGTTCCCCTTATTAAATATAGGAATTACGTTAGCTGTCAACTAATCCTCTGGCACCAAAACCTTTTCCAATGAGTTATTAAATATGAACAGTCATGCATTTGCCATCTCTTCCCCATATGTTTTTAAATTACATGGCTGCAATCCATCTGAACCAGAGAAGTTATCCCCTTCCAGATTGTTAATTATTTTCTCAGTATCCTTCTTTTAATATAAATGCACTTAGTTTTCCCTCATCTTATCATTCCATGTCATGTCTATCTGTTGTATCTCTCTTATAAATACCAAAGCAAAATAATTGTCTAACGACTCTGCCATGCACTATTGTTACATGTAGTGTCTAATTAAGTCATGATGTCACCAGTTCTGTGTCACCTTGTCCAACAAGAGTGTGGGAAATGTGTCAGTGAGTAATGTGTCAATTTTTTCTGGTGACATGCCTATAGCTGGCAAGATGTGCAAGCTGGCAGATGTGCATCTGTGACTCAGCAGAATGCGAGGGCACTGTGAGACACGTGAATGTCAGATGAGACCAGGTTGATAGAGATTGTTGGTAGTTGAGTGATGAGGGTGTGGTGAATTGAACAATAGATGAGGCATTATGTGAACTTGCCACAGGTCCTAGGACCTTGACCACTGGCATTGAATTCCATGGCTATCTGCATCTATTGTATTCCGTGTATGTGCCCGGAGGATCCCTTGACCCACTGTGGATGTGGGGCATCCCAATTCCTTGCCACCTTCTCCACTAAGGCCTCCAAAGCAGCTCCAGCAAACATTGGAACCCACTCTCTCTGTATTGTGACATTCTTAACTTTATGCATGACAGTCAACACCTGAAGCTACTATGATACAGTCTCCTTTTAAGAAATGCAGGCTAACTTTAACTAATTGGTGCCAGCCAATTCACAATCTTGGCTCCCTAGTCGAGCAGTCAGACAATCAATAACGTATTTAGCACTAACTGCATGCTGAAATTATTTAAGACAGAAGGTAGTGGGAAGTTGCTATGTTGCAATAAACAGGCGTGGGTTCATTGCAAATTGCAATTGCTGCAACCATTTCTAATACTCACATTGTAGCCCCATTACCTCCGTGCATAATACATGTGTTTTCAGGCACCTGTCTGTCACTGAAGGCCACAAGGAATAACATTGTTCACTGAGCAAGGGAAGGATATTGTGGGCCTCCTGAAAATGCCAATCATCCGTCAATGGCTATTTTTAACCAAACTGTTTCTGCTAAGGAAAAAAATGTTTAAATTAAATTGATCCCCCTCTTCAGGCTTGTAGGTCATAACTCAGGTTTGAATCTGTTATTTTCTTCCCCATCCAAACGTGGTACACATTCCTGCTACGGGTAAAAATAATACACCATTTTCTTCTCAGCGTACCAGCCAACAATCTGTCAGATCATGCATCTCAGTTTGAGAATTTGAGATTGTTTACATTTACTTCATTTGACTTCATCCCTTCATATCAATTGTCATGTTGAGCAGAGCTTCGTCTCTCAAATAGCACAGAAGAAATTCCAGGCAAGTCTGAATTCAATTTATCCAGGTGTTAGCTTATTTGTTGGTCTGTCTGTCGCATATTTCCTGGAACCAATCAAAACAAGCCTTCATAAGAATCGCTGTGTAGAAGTTTTGTACAATTCCCTCATAAACTTACATTGTACACCATCTCTCATCCATGCACAGAAAACATCAAGACAGTGTAGCATAATTTGTTTAAATCTTAATCAATATGTTTGAGAATAATTACGTTGTTCTATAGGGAGATCAGATAGAAGCTTCTTTCCAAATTCATTTACCTCTTACATCACTTCTGTATAACTGCCAGAGCCCACATTTTATACAGTCAACGTAATAGCAAACATTGTACTGTTCTTACAATCCGGGGACATTGACAGTGTGCTGCTAAAGCTAAGAGGTACCCATTTTGTACCCTATATTTATTGCAGAACTGCAGGATCCACTTCAGTGACCCATAAGCTTAGGACCACAACCTCAGCTTTACTAAACAAAAAGAAAGCACCTACCCAGTGTCACGCTGGACCAGGACCTTCCCATGCTGTTAACTGTAAGGCACCTATCTCCACAATGGTGCATCTTAGCCACTATTTACTGTGTATTCTTCCTTATATATACAGGTAAGAATTTAGAAAACCACTTGTCAAAGAACATATAATAACCTAGGTGGCTAATTTGTAGTTTTTGTGAAAAAGAAACAAATTTTGATCTGCAAAACACCTGTAAAAATCTGAGATTATCATGCAATGAAAATGCAATTTGACTAATTCACTTAGTGAGGATAATTTTCACCTTCAGCACTTGAGCAATAAACTGGCAGAGCAGATCACCAACCTGTTATAGAACTTGCCTAATTTACATTTACATTTCACTTAATTATAGCACATCTTTCAAGTGTGCTCTCTTAAGGCAACCTCTTTCCAAATGGGAGCATAAAGTAGGAAATCATGGGAATGATCCCAACACTGAATGCTGCTGCAATTTCCCAATTTGTTGAAGCTGCATCTGCATATTCAGGTGGGCTTCAAATATGGTATCAATGGAATAAGAATACAATAATCTCCTGGTGTCCTCGCTGTATTTCTTCCATTAAAAAAATGGCAAAAACAGATTAACTGATTGTTCTGCGTCTGAGTTCTTGAGGTGTGTAAGTTGACTGCTACATTTACCCTGTAAAACAGCAAAGCCTGCACTTCAAAGTAATTAATTTTATATTAAGCACTTAACATTTCTTAAATTCATGAAAAGGCATTTCATTAAATGATAGCTCTTGCATTATGCAGCTTGAGACAATGGAGGCAAAATTTATATAGCACCTTTAATGTAATAAAATGTCCCAAGGTGCTTCACAGGAGCAATATAAGCCAAAATGTGATTCCAAGTCATAAAATGACATGTTAGGTCAGATGATCAAAAACTTGATTGAAGAGGTAGGTTTTAATAAGTACCTTAAAGGAGGAACGCGATGGAGAGAGACAGAGAGGTGTAGCAATGAAATTTGAGAGCTTAAGAGTATAGAAAACTAAAAAAAAAATTGTTGCAAAAGAACCTTTTGGGATGAGCAGCAACAATATGATATATTTTTATATTATATTTCAAAGTGAGCAAGTTCAATCTGAAGCAAATTTGCTTCATTAAATTTGAATAAGGAAAATGATGAAAGCATGAGGCACAGGTTGGCTGAGGTGGATTCAGAAAATACTTTAAAAAGCATGACTGTATATAGGCAAAGAACAGTCTTTAAAGAACTATTACAGGGCTGACAACACTTATGCATTCCTCAAGGTGCAAAAACGCAAAAAGGTCAGTCAATGTTGGCTGGCAAAGGATGTGAAAGATCGTACAAGATTAAAACAAAAGATGCGTCAAGTGGCTGGAAATAATAATAAATTTGAGGTTTGGGAAGTTTTAGAATATAGCAAAGGAGGACCAAGTAACTGATAAAGAAAGGAGGAATAGAGTGTGATTGCAATCTTGCAAAAACATAAAGCCAACTCGACAAGCTTCTACAGGTATGTAAAAAGGTAACATTTGGCTAAGCTGAGCGTGAGTCCATTAAAAGCAGGGTCATGAGATTCATAATAGGGAATAGGGAAAAGGAAAAAGAAGCTAACTGGTTATTTTGTATCTATTTTCATTGGGGATGATGCAAGAAAGCTCCCATAATTAGTAATCCAAATAATTAGTGATAATGTTGTACTCGAGGAAATTAATGGTGCTGAATGTTGATAAGTACCTGGGGCCTGAAAGTTTATGTTCTAGTGTGTTGAAGCAGGTAGGTTTAGAGACAGCTTATGCGTTTGTATCATCTCTCAAAATTCCATAATTTCTGGAATAATTCCTGCAAATTGGAAATTTGCAAATGTTACCCACTATTTAAGAAAGGATCAAGTAAAAATTAACCAGGTAATTACAAATCCATCAACTGTACATCAGAAATGCTAGAATCTATCACAAGGGATGTGATAAATGGATACTTGAATAAAAATGATCCAATTGAGTATAGTCAGTGTGAATTGTAAATGGAAATCGTGTATGACAAACCTGTTGGAATTTTTGAGTGTTACTAACAAAATTGATAAAGGAGAGTCAATGGGTGTAGTATATTTGTGTTTTCATGGTACGGTCTCTTACAGGAAGTTAGTTTGCAAAATTAAAGCACGTGGAATGGAATGTAAGGTACAGGCATGGATTAAGGTTTGGCCAACAGCCAGTGAACAGATAGCAGGAATAAATGGTCATTCACAAATTGTTAGACTAGTGAGGCACCATGGGATCAGGACTTGGGCCCCCAGCTGTTTACAATAAGGTTTGGATCTGGAGACCAAATCTAATACTTCCAAATGTACAGATGATAAAAGGCTAAGCAGGAATGTGTGTTGTAAGGAAGATGTAAAATGTTTTTAGGAGGATTTAGAGAGACTTAGTAATTGGACAAGAATATCATAGTAAAAATATAATGTGGAAAAATGTGAGGTGATCCACTTTAGTATGAAGAACAGATGTGCAGAACTTTTTTTTTAAATAGTGAGAAATTGGAAAGATGCTTTCTCTTTGGGAGTCTAGATCCAGAAAGCACAATTTTAAAGTAAGGGGGATACCATTTAAGATTGAGATGAAGAGATTTGTTTCTTTTGCTCAGAAGGTGGTGAATCTTTAGAATCCATGACCCCAAAGGGCTATGGAAGCTCAGTCAATGAGTGTATTTAATGTAGAGGTTGAAACATTTTGGATAATCAGTGACAAAGGATTATGATGAGTGTAGCTAAAGTGCATTTAAGTGTTCAATCAGTCATAAATGTATTAAATGGTGGAACAGGTTGAATGATCTTCTGTTCCTATGAAAGAATGGCCAAAAATGATGGAACAATTTCAACTGAAGATGCTGAGCAGGTCGGAATCACATGTGCATAGATATCTTAGAGGGTTGTGGAGACTGAAGGAGATTACAAAGATAGGGAGGGACAGGATGATTGAGGGCTGTAACAAGAATGAGTATTTTAAAATCAAAATCTTGCTCAAAAAGGAGCTATTGCAAGCCAATGAGCATGGGAGTAGGCGGGCTGTAGGTTTCAGTAGGTAGAATGTAGGAGACCAATTGAGAGTGCATGGGAATAGTACTCAAGTTTAGAGATAACAAAGATACAAATAATGGTTTTAGCAACAGATAAGGATGGAGTCAAACAATGATATGAGGGTGAATATAGATGGTCATAATGATGGTGCAGACAATCCAGTTCAGCCTCCAGGAATCTGTCCACCAACAGGCTATTAAGATTGCTGAAGGACCAACAAACATAAGTGTCAGTGCTTTCATGGAACACAAACCTGTTATTATCTCAGCATTGTCAGGAGTGTTCATCCTTTTCAATTATGTTGGTGAGTATTTCCTTCTTGCTGCTGAATGTGTTCAACTATACAAAGTTATAAAATGTACTTTGTCTACATTGTTGATCTCCAAAAAAGTACTGCTGGCAGAAAAATCAACCTTGCACATTGATTGCCATTATGATCTATCAATTCTGTGTATTACTGTTGGCCACTCATTACACATGTTAATGTCTTTGATTTTGATTTGATTTACTATTGTCACATGTTCCTAGGTACAGTGAAAATTTTTGTATTGCCTGCAGTGAGGCAGATCATACCATACAAATTTCATAGGGTGATAGAATAGGGTGAGGAATACAATATTACAGCATCAGAGAAGGTGCGCAAAAAGCAAGATCAACATTAGGTTTGAAATTTGAGAGGTCCATTCAGAATTCTAATAACAGTGGGGAAGAAGCTGGTCTTGAACCTGTTAGTATGTCAGTTTAAGCTTTTGTATTTTCTGCCTGATGGAAGAGATTAGAAGAGATTATAATCATGGTGGGAGGGGGCCGTTGGTGATGTTGGCTGCCTTTCTGAGACAGCAAGAAGTGTAGATGGAGGCAATGGATGGAGGGTTAGCTTGTGTGCTGGACCGGGCTATGTTCACAACTCTGTAGTTTCTTATGGTACTGGAAGAGCATTTCCATACCAAGCCACGATGCATCCAGATAGAATACTTTCTATGGTGTATCTATAAAAGTTGGTAAAAGTTTCCTTGGCCTCCTGAGGAATTAGATGCATTGTTGTTCCTTCTTGACCATCACATCAACATTGGTGGGCCAGGACAGCTTGTTGGTAATTACCACTTCTAGGAACTTGACGTTCTCGACCATCTCCACATCAGCTCCATTGATGTAGATGGGAGCATGCCCTCCACCTTGCTTCCTGAAGTCAATGACCAGCTCTTTAGTTTTGCTGACATTGAGGGAGGGCGTTGTTATCTTTACACCATGATTCTAAGCACTCTATCTCTTTCCTGTACTCTGTCTTGTCATTGTTTGAGATCTGGCCTACAACGGTGGTGTTGTCATCAAACTTGTAGATGGAGTTAGGATGAAATTTGGCCACACAGTCGTGAGTGTACAGGGAGTACAGAAAGGGGCTGAGTACACAGCCTTGCAGGGTGCCAGTTTTGAGGATTGTCACAGAAGAGGTGCTGTTGCCTGTCCTCACTGATTGCAGTCTGTGAGTCAGGAAGTCAAGGATCCAGATGCAGAGAGCAGAGCAGAGACCTAGGTATTGGAGGTTGGAGAGTAGTTTGGTTGAAATTATAGTCTTGAAGGCAGAACTGCAGTCAATAAGTAGAAGCCTGACATAAGTACCCTCATTATCCAGAGGTTCCAGAGATGAGTGTCGGTCTAGGGAATGGTGTCTGCTGTGGACCTGTTGCAATGGTAGGTGGGTTGCAAGGGATCAGGAAGGGAGGCTAGAATTGATATGAGCCATGACTCGAAGCACTTCATAATTATGCAGGTCAGAGCCACTGGACTGTAATCATTGAGGCACATTGCATGAGTTTTCTTTGGTACTGGGATGATGGTGAAATTCTTGAAGCAGGTGGGGACTTCAGATTGTAGAAAAAAAGAGGTTAAAGATATCAATTAATACTTCTACCAACTGGTCTATACAGGATCTGAGTGCACAGCTGGGGGCTCCGTCTGGACCTGTCGCTCTCTGTGGATTCACTCTCAAGAAAGCCGACCTGATGTCTGCAGTGGTGACTGAGGGAACAAGTGCATCCCAGGCTGTTGGGGCAGGTGACGCTGTTTCGCTGACCTCCTGTTCAAATTGAGCATAAAACACATTGAGTGCATGAGGGAAGGATTTTTTTTTGTCCACTATTCTTTGTAGCATGTTATGTCATGTAGGCCTTGCCATGAACAACGGGTGTCTGTGTGGTAAGTTTGGGTCTCTAACTTAGTCGGGTGTTGCCTCTTGGTGTCCCTAATGGCCTTACAGAGGTCATATCTGGATTTCCTGCAAAGTTCAGGTCATCTGATATGAACGCCTCACACCTGGTTTTCAATAGGCAGTGGATTTCCCAGTTCATCCATGGTTTCCAGTTGGGGAACATATGGATTGACTGCTTGAGCATGCAGTCTTTCACACACTTGCTAATGAAGTCCTTATTGGTAGTGGCATAGTCCTCTAGGTTGGCCACCGAATTCTTGAATGTGGACCAGTCTACCAATTCCAAGCAGTGCCACAAAAGCTCTTCTGCTGCCTCCGACCAGCACTGTACTACTTTCCGACCGGGTTCTCACGTTTCAAATTCTGCTTGGAAGTTGGGAGGAGGAAGACAGTGTTGTGATCTGATTTTCCGAAGTGCGGACAAGGTATGGAGCAGTCAGCATCTTTAATGGTTTTGTAGCAGTGGTCAAGGATGTTCAGCCCCCTGGTGGGGCAGGGGATGTGTTGATGGTATTTTGGTAGCATCCTTTTGAGGTTGGCCTGGTTGAAGTCATCAGCTATGATGAAAAAGGCCTCTGAGTATTCCGTCTCAAGTCCTTTTGTAGTTGTGTATATTTCATCAAGAGCACTCTTCACTTCTGCGTGGAGTGGTATGTAGACTACTGTCAGGATAGCAGACGTGAATGCGCGTGGCAGGAAATAGGGACCACACTTCACTGTCAGATATTCTAGGTCCAGGACCAGTAACTCGCCAGGGTCGCAACGTCAGGAGATGTTAATTAGAGTGCAGATCCCATTACCCCTTGCCTTACCCAAGGAAGGTGTGCAGCCCTTGCGGTGGATAGAGAAACCTTCAGGATGTAAGGCAGGGTCAGGTGTAGCAGGAGTGAGCCATGCCTCTGTAAACCAGAGCACACAGAATTCTCTCAGTTCCCTCTGAAAGGTAAGTCCAGCTTTAAGTTCATCCATTTTGTTCTCAACGGCTTGAACATTTGCCAGGAGTGTACTGGGGAGGGGGTCTTGAAACCATGTTGTTTCTGCCTCACCTGCAGGCCAGCACATCTTTCACGTTCCCCGGTAAGGTGGCTGCTTCTGGTCAATCCCAGGCATTGGTGACGCAAGTCTGCTGCTCAGGAAGGTAAGTGTGTGCTCTTGGGTACAGGTTGAGGCCTTGGGTGTTTGAGGG
Source organism: Ginglymostoma cirratum (assembly GCA_024137785.1). Lineage (NCBI taxonomy): Eukaryota > Metazoa > Chordata > Chondrichthyes > Orectolobiformes > Ginglymostomatidae > Ginglymostoma > Ginglymostoma cirratum. The sequence goes on along the minus strand of JAHRHZ010000012.1, from coordinate 68,732,864 downwards.
GGATCTTGGAGTCAGTTGCATTGGGCCTCCCTTACGGTCAGTTGTCATTCCAGGGATATTCGGGCCTCTTTGGGGTCAGGTCGCTGTAGGGTCAGAGTCCATTGCTGGGCTGCACGGACCTCAGTTCCCTGGTGTCCTTGTGTTTAGGAAGGTCAGGCCTGCAGACAGCCAGGAGGTTTATTCTGGGCTTGTGGATCCAGCGTTGGTAATACTTGGGTCTTGATAATCATAGAATTTTCAGGCCTGCAAGATTTAAGAGAACGTTGTCAGTAATTTTAACAAACTTAGCATTGGGGTTTAAAAGAGCAGAATGATTGTAAGAAATGTGAGGATAAGATCTGCTGTAGAGAGCTCGCAAAGAATTGCCATGCGTCGGTGCCATCTTGAATGAGGATGTATCCAATCCCAGTTGGAGCCAATGGACATCCAGCCCAATACATCTTAAAGGTTTGTGTGGTCACCATGGATGCAATTTTGGAGCTTTAAGGACATTCATAGCATCAAAACATGCCAACAATGCCAATTTGTCATCTCATCCTATTTTTATAGAAATACCTATCCTCCAATTTACTGCAAACCACAAAAAGGAGATACACTAGCATTTCACATATACTTCAATTGAATTAAATAGTTAATTTTTAAATAGTTTAATTCGCACAACATTTTTATTTTCAATGAAATGTGTTATATATGTCATATGAGTTGCTTTATATCACATTCTGTCAATCAGTGCAGGAGGCTTTATGCATTAATTCTGGTATATTGGCACCCTTGAAGGGTGTTTCAAAGGGAGCTGGAAATAAATAAAGTTCCATCTGACAGTTTCTCATTTATGGGAAAGGAATCAAAGCTGTTTGAAACTTCATTTTCAGTCTCATACCCTGAAGATTGTGTTGTGATAATTCTGGATGGAACAGCTTATCTGAGAGGATTAGGTAAAACACGTTCTTTCTATTACTCGTAGCTTCAGCTTGTTCAACTGGGTAGACTGTGTCACACAGTATCTCTGCCCCTACATATGTCACTAATCTTATCTATATCATTTCTTCTGCTTCTCTCAGAGCTGCAGCCTCTGCGTCTTCACCTTTAATTTTGTGATGATACCTGGTAGCCTCCTTTAGAGCATTTATGGACTATATCATTAAATATGACAGTGTAATTCCAAATATTTTGAATCTTAATAGAATATCGGTGTAAAACCCAAAATAAAATTCTCGATTTCCAGTCTTTTACATGGATTGTGATCAAACAGTTCATTAAGGGGAAAGATAATTATGCAAATGAAAAAAACTCCATCTGTATTAGAAAGAATTTAATTGGACATTCAGAGAATTGAACATCAGAATTCAATGTTAGCATTAAATGTTAAGTGTTAGAGGCACAAAGAAATTGTAAGCAATCTACTTTTGCAAATCTCCACATCTGGTGTTTAAAAGTTATCTTAAATAGATAACCTGTCACAGCCCATTCCCAATTATCAATATGGTTTATATTAACACAAGGAAGGTTAATGGTGTGGTCCTGTTGCATTGCACTCAAGTTACTTGTCTCACTCCATTTTGCTGAGATAATAATAAATGGTCACTTTTATTTTTAGCACTTCCACGAGATTGTGGTTAGTAGGAATTTTGTTCATGAACATTTCTGTGAAAGGAGCTTTTGAGGTTCATTTTGCAAATGTTAGTAGTTTACTGTTCTTTGGGCAAACACGAATACTGCAATCAAATCAGAGGTGAAATCATAGAATCAGAGGGATTTCATAAATTATTAAACAAAACAACACATGCCTATGGCAGTAACAGCACCATATCATCGGAACCTGTTGTTGCACCATGCTTGTTCGCTGTACCCTTTAACATTCTTGTCTTCACATGTTTACTTAATTCACTTTCGTATATGGTGATGAAAGTGGCTTCAGTAGACGTTCCAGAAAATATATCAGAGATAAAAGGTACTGCAGATGCTGGAGAATCCGAGATAACAAGTATGGGGCTGGATGAACACAGCAGGTCAAGCAGCATCATAGGAGCAGGAAAACTTGACGTTTCGGGCCT
>JAHRHZ010000012.1:68645766-68730410 GCA_024137785.1 Ginglymostoma cirratum | reverse complement strand
TCCAGAAAATATATTCTGTTTTCCAATATCTTTTTTGCATGAAAAGAATTCATAAAAGGACCCTCCTACTTTCTTCTTTTCAGTGATAATCTTCTCTTTTCTAACCCAGTGACTCATTGCACAGGGAAAATGAATGAATGAATAAATGGTTTATTATTGTTGCTTGCATTTTACAGTGAATAATACTGTAAAATACAGTGGAAAGCTTCAACTGTCATCACAATTCGGTGCCGCATTGAATAGTTTGAGCATAAAAAGAGTAATAAAAAACCTGAAAGAGAGTCCTCCACCACCTTGCCACCATCTGTGCTGGACCGACCGACACCATACTTTAGGTGCCGTCTCTTCACCGTTGGGCCCACCTCACCAACGCCGAATCCTATGCTGACCTGAGATGACATCAGGTGTCCCACTCTGGATATACCACACTGTCGCCGCTACGCCAGCACCAGGAGTCCCTACCCCAGGCCTACTGCAACCAGGAGCTCCAGTGCCAGGCCAGGGCACCACTGTACCAAGAGTTCTGCTCCGGCCACAGATGCCACCTTGCTGGATCCACCATCTTGGAGAGTCCACTGCCACCGCCTCTGATTGCTGGAGCATCTTCGCTGCCACTATCGCCAGCCCCAAACACCAAGACCACAGAGAAAATCGCTTTTTATACTAAGAGTAAACAGCTGCCGGTATGACGATAGCATGACCCTTGCTTAGGCGAATCTCTGATCAGTACATTTTAATGATGTGAATAACAATTGAGGAATTTTATTGTGCCCCTTATTATAATGTTAGGAGCAGAGGATCAACTAATAAGTGTTCAGTGGGATAAATTAAAGAAGAGTCACCACACTGTTTTTCTTCTCTAAGAACACAAGAACCAAGAGCAGGAGTAGGCAATTCAACTCCTCAAGCCTGCTCTGTCATTTTATATGATCATGTTTGATCTCATCTGAAACTGCTGGAGTAACTCAGAAAGCCTGGCAGTATCTGTGGGAAGAAAGCTGAGTTAATGTTTTGAGTCCAGCGACACTTCACTAGAACTGTTAGTAGTTAAGAAAAGATGGTATTTATGCTGAAGCTGAGCTGGGGAGCAGATGATTCTGATGATGTCACCATCTTCAGAAATGTCCACCTTTCCCCTCAACTGAAGATTTCTTGCTTCTGCAGTCGACAGGGCCCTTAGCTGTGTTCGACCCATCTCGTGCATTTCTGCCCTCACTCTTTCCCTTCCCTCCCACAACAACATTAGGATCCCTCTGGTATTCACTTCCCACCCCAACAACCTCCGCATCCAAAGGATTGTAAGCTGCCATTTTCATCACATCCAATAGGATGCCACTACCAGACATGCATTCCTTCCTTCCCTTGTCAGCATTCTGCAAGGGGCCGTTTCCTCCAGGATACTCTGGTGTCTTCTTCCTCCATTCCCAGCATCTCCTCACACTCCCACGACATCTTCTCATGCAATCACACAAGGTGTAAAACCTGCCTGTTTACCTCCACCCTCCTCACCATCCAAAGGCAGAGAATAGACTTAACTTTCCAGATGAAGCAGCGATCTACCTGTACATCATTCAATCTCACCTACTCGCTGCTCACAATGTGGTCTCATAGATTCATGCAGCACAGAAAAGGCCCTTCAGCCCGTCAAGTCTGCACTAACATAACTACCACTAAAGTCACGCTAATCCCAATTTCCTGCACTTGTCCCATTGCCTTGAATACTATGATATTTGAAGTGCTCATCCAAATATTTTTTAAAGGTTGTAAGATTTCCAACCTCCACCAACTTCCCAGGCTATGCATTCCAGATTCTCACCACCTGCTGAGAAAAGGTTTTTCCCAAAACCCCTCTGAATCTCTTGCCCCTCACTCTAAAACTATGCCATCTTGTGATTCACCCATCAACCAAGGGAAACAACTGCTCTCTACACCCTGTCCATGCCCCTCATAATTTATATACCTCAATTATGACTCCATCAGTCTCCTCTGCTCTAGAGAAAACAATCCAAGCCTATCTAGTCTCTCCTTACAGCTCAATTTCTCCATCCCAGGCAACATCCTGGTGAACCCCCTCTGTGCCCCCTCTAGTGCTATCACAACCTTCCTGGAGTGAAGCAACCAGAACTGCACACAATACTCAAGCTGTGACCTGACCAACACTCTGTAAAACTGCAACATTACCTTCTTTATTTTATACTCTATGCCATGACTGATGAAAGTAAGTGTCCCATCTGTCTTCTTAACTATCCTATTCATGTGCTCTGCCAACTTCAGGGATCTGTGAATAATTACCCCAAGATCCCTCTGATCCTCTAAGCTACCCAGTGTCCTGCCATTCATTAAATACTCCCTCATCTTGCTCCTTCTTGTGCATCACCTCACACTTATCAGAGTTAAATACCATCTGCCACAGAGATAAAAGGTACTGCAGATGCTGGAGAATCCGAGATAACAAGGCGTGGGGCTGGATGAACACAGCAGGCTAAGCAGCATCATAGGAGCAGGAAAACTTGACGTTTCGGGCTGGTCTGCTTTTCTGATCAACCTATCAATATCTTCATGTAACCTACAAACATCTTCTTCACTATTTCCTCTATCCATCCTCTATCTGCCTCCCCCTCTCTCCCTATTTATTTCAGAACCCTCTTCCCCTCCCCCATTTCGGATGAAGGGTCTAGGCCCGAAACGTCAAGTTTTCTTGCACCTATGATGCTGCTTGACTTGCTGTGTTCATCCAGCTCCACACCTTGTTATCTCCCTTCTTTACTATTAACCACTTTACCAATTTTGGTGTCATCTGCAAATTTGTTTAACATTCTCCCCAACATTTTAATCTATATCATTTATGTGTATAACAAACAATAAGGGTTCCAATACTGATCCTTATGGTATATCACAGGACACTGGCCTTTCATCACTCAAACAGCCTTCTACAACCAGCCAGTTTCTGGTCTATCTTACTAAGTTTCCCTGAATTCTATGTGCTTTAACCTTCTCAGTCAATGTGGGACCTTGTCAAAATCTTTGCTAAAATCCATATAAACTACATCAACTAAACTTCTCTTATTCACACACTTGATCACGTTTTCATAAACGTTCCAACTAATTTATAAGATGTGATCTCCCTCTGACAGAACCATGCTGACTATCCTTAATTAAGCCATACCTTTCCATGTGGGTATTAATTCAGTCCTTTAGAATTTTCTCCAATAATTTTCACCTACCAGTGCCATGAGACTCACCAGTCTGTAATTTCCTGGTTCATCTCTACCATCCCTCATAAAAAGTGAAACCACATTAGCTATCCTCCAGTTCACTGGCACTTCCCTGTGGCCAGAGAAGAATTAGAAATCCGTGTCAGAGCCCCTACAATTTCCCAGCCTGGGATGCAATTCATCTGGGTCAGGGGATTTGGCAGTTTTTCAGCCCAACAGAGCCTCCAATACCTTCCCATTTCATATGTCAAACTGTGTAAATTCCTGACAGTCTCTTTTCCTGAATTCCATGCCTATGTTTTTCCGTTTCCAGAGTGAAGACCGAAGGGAAGTGTTCATTTAACACCCTTCCAATATCCTGCGGTTTCACACGCATGTTTCTCCTTTAGTATCTAATGGACCCTACTCTTTCCCTGATTAACTTCTTCCCTTTATTTATAAAATATCTTGGGATTCACCCTAATCCTGTTTGCAAGTCCTTCTTCATGTCCCCTTTCTGCTCTTCTAATTGCTTTATTAAGTTCCCTCCTGCACTACCTGTCTTCCTCTAGGCCGCAGCTGAATTGCTCCCTTTGGATTTGCTAAGAGCCCTACTCTTCTTCTTCATCCAGTCCTGAATTATCTTAGACATCCAAGGCTCTCTGAACGTATTACTCCCACATTTCTCTCTACATATTGGACCTGTACTTTCCCCAGCTCCTTTTTGAATGCCACCCCACTACCCCCATTGCCCTGCTGTAGACTTACCCACAAGGAGCTGCTCCAGTCTGCTGTGGCCAAATCCTGCTTTATTTTAATAAAATCTGCCATTCTCCCAATCCAAAGCAGTCTTTTTCAGGCCATTTGTTCCCTTGTCCAGAAAAATTTGCATTGTACCTTCTTGTGGTCGCTATCACTAAAATGTTCCCCCACTACCATAACGCCCAGTTGGCTGGTTTCTTTCCCCAGAACCAGTTCCAGCTCTGCACCGTCCCTTGTTGGGCCTTCTGTGTATTCATACAAAACACTCTCCTGGATATATTTCAAGAAGTCCACACTCTATAAAGCCATAACACTGCGACTACCCCAATTTACACAGGGAAAGTTGAAATCCCCAAGTTTAATTACCCCATTATTACTCTTACACACCACTGTGAACTGTCTATATATTTTGTTCCTATATTTCCTGGACTACAATACATTTCCAGTAAAGTAGCTGCCCCCTTAACATTCTTACGTTCTATGCACAAAGCCTTGTTTGAGGAACCTTCCAAGATATCATCTCCCCGTTTGCAGTAATTGACACCATCACCCTTTTTACACCCTCCCCTGTCTCACCTAAAGATCCTGTAGGCAAGAAAGTTAAGTTGCCAGTCCAGCCCTTCCCTCAACCATGTTTCTGTGATGGCAACAATATCATACTTGCATGTGTCAATCCACACCGTTAACTCATCATTCTTACCTGTTAGACTCCCAGCATTAACGTAAAGACCATTCAGCCATGCCGTACTCTCTTGACACTCAACATAGCTGAACTCACTGTGACTTACTTCCTTTGCTGAGGCATGATGTGTCTCTGTTTCATTGATATACTGTGTCCCTTCTCCCTGCCAGATTAATTTAAACCCCTCCCAACTGCATTAGCAAACCAACATGAAGGAATATTGGTCCAAATGTGGTTCAGGTACAGATCAACGTGTTTGTACATGTCTCACCTTCCCCAAAAAACAGTCCCAGTAATCCAGGAATCTAAAAGTCCCCCTCTTGCACCAACTCTTGAGCCATGTATTCACCTGTCCAATTTTCCTATTTCGAAGCTGAGGGCTTGCTGCAGTGTTCTGGTGGGTCTCAGTGCAAGCTCGAAGAACAACATTTTAATTTCCACTTGGGGACCCTGCAGACTCTAGGCCTCGACGTTGAGTTCAAATGTAGAGTCAGATTCCATCCTTCCATGCTTTTTTTACCTACCCCACACCTAGTCCTGTTATGACAGCTGCTGCTTTCAGCACAGTCACCCATTTCCATTCTTCTCCTAGGCCCATTATTGCATTATTTTTCTTTGGTAAAACTAACCTATTTTCTCATTCTTAGCTATTATTATCACTTATTCAGTTTATCTTTTGCCCTGGCCTGCTGTTGTTATCTCCTTGTTTACCTGCCCCTTTCATACCTCTCCCTGGGTTCCATCTCCACCTATCCACTTACCTCTCCCCTTCCAAACCACCCCTCCCTACCCCAAACACACACTCATTTTAGCTTCAGTACAGATACCACCTTACCAGTTACTGAAGTGGCATCAAACTCAAAATGTTAACTCTGCTTTCTTCCTACAGTTTCTACTGTACCTGCTGAGGCTCTCCAGCAATTTCTGTTTTTGGTTTCAGATCTCAAGCATCTGCAGTTCTTTGTTATATTGTTATGGCTGATCTTTCCTTGACCTCAAATCCATTTTCTTGCCTGCTCTCCACAACCCTTCAACCCATTACTAATTAAAAATCTACTTATCTCTTACTTAAAATTACTCAATGTGCCAGCATCCACCCCAAGCTTGGCTAGTGAATTCCATAGGTTCACAACCGTTTGACGGAAGTAATTTCTCCTCATCTCTGTATTAAGCCTGCTGTCCCTTATCGTAAAAGTCTGACTTCTACATTGCCCCATATGAGGAAACATCTCTTCTTCATCTAATTTGTCAATCCACTTTAGCATCTATACGTCAGTTAGATCTCCTCTCATTTTTGTAAACACCAGAGAATGTAGGCCGAAACTGCTCAATCTCTCTCCGGAAGACAAACTCCACATCTCTGGAATCAATTGAGTGGACATCTTCTGAGATGCTTCCAATACAGCTATATCCCTTCTCAGGAAAGGGCACCTTGTTCTGAGATGATGATAAGTCCCTTGATTGCCTCGCATTTCCTGCAGATTTTTTTTTTTGGTATCTTATTCCATGAAGACAGACACAAAGTAGTTGAGATAACAAGGTGTAAAGCTGGATGAACACAGCAGGCCAAGCAGCATCAGAGGAGCAGGAAGGCTGCCGTTTCGGGCCTAGACCCTTCTTCAGAAAATTCACAAAGTAGTTGTTTGGTTTCTCTGCTATTTCCCTGTTCTCCATTATAAATTATCCTGTAATAAGCCATATTTGTCCTAGCTAATCATTTCCTTTTCAGACACCTAAAAACCCTTTTACACTCCACCTTTATATTTCTCATGAGCTTGCTTTATCAGTTTTTTTTTGGGCACCCTTTGCTGACTTCTAAATTGCTTGCAGTCCTTAGGCTGATCACTTTTTCTGGCACCCTTCTAAGCCATTTCCTTTGATCTAAATCAATCTTTGATTTCTTTTGTCAGTTACAGTTGATTCATCTTTCAGTTTGGATGTTCATATCTTAGAGAAGCATTTATCAGTTGGAGGTCATGGAATACTTTTAAGTACTAGCTATTGCCTATCAACTGTCTCATGTTATATTGTATTTTCCCAACCCATCATAGCCAACTTGCCTCTCGTACTTTCATAGTTTCCCTCATTTTGATCTAAAATCATAATATCATAAAGAGCTATATCACATTCAAACTTAAATGAAAATTGTGGTCTCTATTTCTCAAAGGCTACTTTACTGAAAGTTTATTAATTATCCTTTCTCACTATATAACCCTAAATCTTCAGCATGCTATTCTCGAAACTCAACTCATACACATCTCAGGAATTCATCCTGTAGAACATTACTACTGATTAGGCTTAATCAGCCCATATGTAAATTAAAGTGACAAATTAATACTGCATTATCAATAAGATACCAGTTTTTTTTTCTTTTTTGGAACTATAACCTGAAATGAAACTTGAACTGTTACGCGACTGAAATACCAGATGAGTGTTGCAGTTTGAAGATCAAGAGCTGCGTATTTTTGAGCCATGCGATACAATGTTGATTTTGAAACAGTGGGGAATAGAATTTGTGATTGAGTGGCGCTGATAATTTTTTTTTGCATTACGGAAGTTCTGTTTGATGGAAGTCTTCTGATTGGTTGAGCAGCAGAGTGTTAAAAAGCAGTAATTGCCAGGGTATCAGAGGAAAACATCCAAAACCTGCAAGTGGAAAACATCCATCTGCTTCTTGTCCCTGTCTCTCGAGGCAAAAGATAGAAAACTCAGAAGAAAGTATTTCACAAGAAAAGACTGAGGCACGCCCAATCAACTATCGAATTGAAGAATGACCTACAGACAACAGTGCCATCAGTGCTAAAAATCAAAAAAAGACTTTCTGAGATAGTTCAACTCATGCTTCAAATCTGGACTAGCAATCTTTGAAATTTTGTTTATCCCATCTATATTCTTTTACCATTCACAGTACTTGTATCAAACTGTCTTTTATCTTGTCTTATTTCTTTTCGCTTTTTTTAAAAATTCGACCCCAGTTGGAGCTGGCCTAGTGTGTGTATGTGTGTGTGTGAGAGAGAGGTGTGTGTGGAGGGGAGATGGGTCTAGAACGAGACCACATGTGGAGAGTCCCCACTGTGGAGCAACTGCAGGCTATAGAAGGACTGTAATGTTTATCTTTTAACTTTATTTCTTTATTTTCCTTATTTATACTATGAAGAACTGTTATTTTTCTGTTACTGACAAAACCTGGTGAATTATGTGATGAATAGCAGTTGTCAAAAAAGTTGGTCGTCTTGGAGATCTAATTGGGTTTCTATATTTTTGGGAAAAAATGGGATGCCATTATTGGCACACACTTATGTTTTTCATAACATACCTATGTTACCTGCATCTCCAATTTTCAGATTGATACTGTGCTCAATATCATCACTAATGCTCAAAATTATTGCGAATGTTTGGTGGCCCATAAATGACCTCCATACTTGTTTTTTGCATGTTGCTATTTCTTACCTTCACCCAAAGTAATTCTACATCTTGGTCCTCTCACTGAGATCTTCTCTTGTTGATGTACTAACCTCATCCATTCGTAAGGGTGCTATTTACTTTTCCATGTTTGCAATGCCTCCTAAATGATGTGTGAGTATGTGTAAATATATATATTATATATATATATACACATTCAGTTCCTAATCTTGGTCACCCTTTACCTACAGACAATTCCCACAGAACCTGCTGCAACTGGCATCCCACATTGTTCTGACATGCAACTGCAGTCTAAGATGCTCCAACAACACAATAGTCAGCAGAATATAACAACAGGGTCGATTAAAGGGGACTGGTAGATGCAGTGAATTTGGATTTCCAGGTGCCACATAAAAGATTATTGCACAAGATAAGAATTTACATTGTTGGGAGTAATGTTTTAGCATTAGGATTAAGGATTGGTTAACAGAGAATCAGGGTTAAAGGGTCCATTTCAGATTTAGTGCCACAGGGATACGTCCTACAGCTTCAATTATTTCCTATCTATATTAATTCCTTGGAGAAGGGGAAGAGTCTAATGTATCCAAATTTGCTAATGACACAAAAGTAGGTGGGAAGACACATTGTGATGTGGCATAGACAATCTGAAAGGGGATCTAGATAGTTGGAGTGAGCAGGCAATGGAGTGTAATGTCGGTAAGTATGAGGTCATGTATTTTGGTAGGAAGAATAAAAGGCAGACAATTATTCAAATGAAGCGAATCTCTGGTGCAGTGAGGCAGCAGTGCTAACTACTGAGCCATCATGCCACCGCAATGGTCAGAATCTCCTCCAGCCACAGGGAGGAATCCTCAGTCAGGCCAAGAGAGACAGTTTCAGTCAGGTGCTCAGCGTTATAAACCAAAGGCATCATTCACTATTAGGGGCTTGGACATGTCAGTTAGCCACTTTGGATGTTTAGGGTTGCGATTCTGTACCTCTACAGTCTGGGTTGTGGTCCATGGTTGATCCTGCAGGGTCCAACTCAACCAGACCAGTGAATCAGCTTGGGATCTATGCATGTATCAGTTAGGATTCTGGTCAGCTATTAGTTGGGGCTGTCTGTCCAAGTCAGCCAGGGGAATCTGATAGGCTGCACTAGGGGTAGCATGTTGGGAAATTAAGCCCCGCTATTCCCGGAGTCATCACAAAAGTTAAAAGTTTTTAAAATATGCAAAGATTCCCAATTTACTCAAACGTCAGACCAAGGTTGACAGAAAATACAAACCATGCTTCCATACTTAACAAAAATTACTATTTACTACATGTAATTAGACTCCAGCTTCAGGTAAACAATGAACTGTTGGCATTTAACTGTACTAATTAAAACAGTAATCCCCTTATAAACTCCCCTTAGACATACACAGACAGGAAAATAAAAACATGGGCATTAGGGAATGAAGGAAAATTGGAAAAGCAGTTCAGTGATCTATGGTCTATGGTCTTTGGTGTCCTGACATGGTCTTGAGCTGGTCAGAATGTTGCTTCTCGGTCTTCATTTTACACCCTAATGGTAGGGTGGCTAGTTCATCTTTTAAAAGGCTTAAACTTATTAGTTAAAAGTCATAGTGTAAGTAACTGCTGAAGGAAAGGTAAACAGGTTTTCTTTAGGCTGAAAGTGACTTTTTCTGCGGAGACAAAGTTCCTGAGCTGTGGGAATCTGAAAGCTTCTCTGTATCTTGTTCACAGCCCCAACTTGTCAACACATAAGATAACATGTGGAGATGGCCATGTGGAATTTTGATGTTGTGACAGTAACAGAGTCCTGGCTCAAGGAAGGTTAAGACTTTGTGTTACGTATTACTGGGTGTAAAGTATTCAGAAAAGATAGGAAAGGAAAGAAAGGATGAGAGGGAGCAGTATTGATTAATTATAATATCCTTTATCGTCACGTGTACTCAAGTACAGGAGTACAGTGAAAAGTTTCACAATGTCACCTCTTATGGCACCATCTCAGGCACAAATCTTAGATACAAGAAGAGGAATAAAAAAAAGTAGTTGCATTACTTTATAGTGATTCATAGTATATGTTGGAAATATGATATAGTTAAAGGATTGACATTACAATCAGAAAAAAAAAATTCATCTAAACATTACATTGCAGCAGCTCAGCACAGGGCCATCCACATGGAGCGCCTGCGCCAGACTCTAGTCTAACAACTGCCCCTGCCTCATTCCAAGCCTCCAGTCCACTCCACACCGGCTCTCAGCTGCTCCAAGGTAAGTTTTCATCGGGACTCGCTCCTCCACGTCGGCCTCTGCTCTGGGACATGCTTCCCCTCACTAGCCTCCACTCTAGGACTCGCTCCCTGCACCGGCTTCCGCTCCAGGACTCACTTCCCTGCATCAGCCTATGCTTCGGGGTTCGCCTCAGGGGCTCGCCAGTTCCTCCATTCCTCTCCAGGTAAGTCCAAGTCAGATGTTGAAAAAAAATTTGCAGTAAAGGAGGAAAATAAAGAGAGAGAAAAAAGGAAAAAGAGCAGGCGGAGCAGAGTAGCTCCAGCTAGAGTGTCTTGCTCTGCCACCATCTTGTTATATCACTATAAGGAGACTGCACTGGGTACCGGGGAAGGGTAACACTTCTTTACATAGGTTTCTAAGGTAGAATAATGCTAAGAATGAGTAACGTGTATAGCTTAGTTCTTACATAGCAATACATTTACATACATGCAGTTGTTTTTGCAATGAAGTGTCACATACGTACGTTGAGAAACATCTTGTGTTTTTTCCCTTCCCACTGTTTGAATGGTGAGGGGTCACTCCTGGCTTGCAGCAGTTGACCTGATACACGGCTGGGCTTTAATAATGGTGCCAGCACCAGGAGTCCATGGGGTTCCTAGCTGCGACAAGTACTTGTGTCTGTGGTGAAAGGGAAGGTAGGCTGACCGGGCCACCATAGAAGCATGGTGCATAGCTAATGAGGCAACTTGCAGAGAATAATGTGAGAAATCTCACTACGGCTCACATGGGGAGAAATTGTCTCTCAAACTTGCTCAATGTTAATGCAACCAGTTTCTGGTAAAATTCAGCTCCAGGCTTTCTTCCCTAAAATGAATCATTTGTATTTTAAAAAAGAAAGACATGCATTTGTAGCGGCCCTTTCACAATCAGGACATGCTTCAATACTTTTTTACATTACTCCTTGAAATATAGTTAGTGTTGCAATGTAGGAAATGCAACAGGCCACTTTGTGCACAGCAAGATCCCACATAAAGCAAAGAGATAATGCCTAGACAATTTGCAATTAAAGATAAATATTGGCCAAACATTAGGGAAAGCTGCCTGCTGTTTTAATTTTTCAATAGTACAACAGAATAGTTTTTCATCCAACTGACAGGCAGCCAAGGTTTTTGTCTAACACCTCATCAGAAAACATGAACCTCCAAAAATGCAGCACTCTTTGGTACTGGAAAGGTTTATCAGCTTTGATTTTATTGTATTCACCCTTTGAAGTAGCGCTTAAGCCTACAGCATTGTAACTCAGAGCCATGAGTACTACCAACAGAGCCATATTTGATACAATTACTTGCTATCATTTTTACCAGTAGTAACCTGTTCACAAGATTGAGTTGAAATTCTTAAACTGCCATGGTGGCTTTAACACATGTTCTAACCAATTCAATAGTGGATGCCAATGGATTACTTTTCCTAGTATACCCACTACAGGCTGAAATTTGCAAAATTTGGCTGTGTCAACTTCGGGGAGTTTCATGGAATGAAACCATCATGAGCCCTGGTAAGTATTCTCATGCAGTTTTACTCTACTCACCTCAATGAGTATGCATCTCATTTCCATGGCGATGCTTTTGTACAATCTTGTACTCAGCAGCGATGGAACTACTCCCTGGTCCTGGTACCCTCCAGCACTTACATCACTGACCCGCTACTTAAATCCCAGCCACACACCTTCTGAAACACTGCAAGACAGAGATTGGCCTTTACATTTTGTGTCTTCAAGAATTGCAAAGGAGTTATTGCAAGAGAGGGGCAAATTGTCAGTGAAACAGAGTGCCAGGGACCTGGAGTTCCTGGTGGAGGAGATAGTGGAGAGGAGACCCTTATTCTTCCCTCTAAACTGTCAGAGAAGACCACAGTATTGGCATCTGCCTACCAGTCTGACCTTATCATCTGGGTTAGTGCCATTTCCACAGTCTGCAGGAACCCTTGAAAATGCAGTAAGGAAGACTTCCTGCCTTCCACATGGGTAAGTGTCACCACCTTCTCTCTGCTACCTCACACTCACTCAAATTCCGATGCTGTACCCACCTTCCACTAATGCTCATGGCTTACCAATCTTATGCTGCATGCAGCATCTCCACCCAACGGAATTTCACCATGCCGTTCCCCAAGCTATTAACCCTTCTGCCTCCTGCTCCCTCGCACATGACACCCCACTACTTTTCCTGCAACTGAACCAGCACAAGCAGCTGTGCCAGCTACTTTTATCTCAATCATTCCTCTCCCTATGTCTCATTGCAGGAGGAAATGGCCAAGAGTAAAGCTGAAAGGGCAAAGAAAGATGGTGGGGTGGCCAACATTTTGTTTCCTCATTCCTTACAAGGAGAGGGGTAGCACGGTGGCTCAGAGCCTAGGGGTGGCATGGTGGCTCAGTGGCTAGCACTGCTGCCTCACAGTGCCAGGGACACAGGTTCGATTCCAGCGTCATATGACTGCCTGTGTGTGGTTTGCACATTCTCGCCATGCCTGCAAGGGTTTCCTCTGAATGCTCTGGTTTGTCCCCAGTCCAAAGATGTGCAGGTTAGGGTGGATTGGCTGTGCTAAATTGCCCTGTAGTGACCAGGGTTGTGCAGGCTAGGGTGGTTAGCCATAGGAAATACAGGATTACAAGGATAGGGTAGGGGGGTAGGTCTGGGTGGAATGCTCTTCAGAGGGTTGGTGTGGACTTAATAGGCTGAATGGCCTGCTTCCACAGTGCAGGGATTCTACAATTCTAGGAACATTGACCTCATGGGATAGGATGGAGACCAAACATGCAGGAATGCAGAGAGCTTATTGTGCTGTGCTGCACACTTTTCCATTATCATTGCCGTGAATGCATTCCTAACATGTTGAAGCTTACAAGCTTGTAAGCTGCATTTGCAATTGGGCTTAAAGAGGGGTTTCTTTGTCTTTGGGTATCAACACATTTACAGTCAGCGAATGTTGACTTCACCCAACTCAGTTTTATTGTTGGGACCTGCCAAAGAAGATAGGTATGGGTTGACACACTGTAGGATAGCGAAGGCTCTGTACCTTCTGATGAATGTCCTTATTTTCCTACTCAATAGAATGCTGCGACTCTCACAGATCCACTTAAGTCATCACGTACCCTCATTATACCCTTTACTGATCCAGAGTTAAGTATGCAATGGTCAGACAGCATCTTCTCTCTGTACTTCTGGGAACCCCATTCACCAGACAGGACATAGGTGCCTCATGTTGAGGAGAGATTGCAGATTGTGTGGTCCCTGTTAACTTCACTGGCAGAGGTGTTGCATATATGTAGGGCCTCATGACATGGCATTCAGACTGCTTTCTCTGTCAAGGCTATAACATTATGGACTCAAGTACTTCAGCAGACGTCACAGTGTTGTCACAGTGTCCCAGGACATCCTTATCTGGAAGACATTCTAACAAATGAGCTTGAGATGTGCTGTGATGAAGTGGTGAGGCTTATGCTTGTCTGATGCCAGGCTCCTTAGATGGAGGGTGCAGACAGCCTTTGCCTATGGAATAAGGCCTGAGGGCTTGTGGAATATGGATGCCTGGAAAAGAAGCTGATGAGTTGCAGCAGCCAGGTACCTGCTCTAATTTTCAGGTTGGGAATTGTTGCTGCCTAGTTTCTCTCCATTGCCTGTGAAAATAGGAACGTGCATGTAAATGAGGTGAGATTAGGTAATAATGAGATGTTAATCCACACAAATAGGCCCCTAGCTGCTCACTAGTGAGATTCTCATTTAGCTGTTGGAACCTCATACGCAAAATCGGATTTTTTTGTCGTGACATTTTAATTTTTCATTCTCGACATATTTTCCCAATTGTCTCACCATTACTAATGTCATTCAGGGCTTTGGAAAATTCAGCCATGAGAAGTTTTATGCTCACACAAAAAAAATTTGCATCTTAGGAAAGTAATTTGAATTGTGCATTATGTTGAATAACTTATCTATTTTTGTGGAAACACTATTTATGAATACAATTTTCCAAGATTGTCAACAGTTCATAGACTTGATACTGTGATGTCATTCCTGGTTTGTTGGTAGGTTTGTGACAGTGTCCATGCAACATGCTATTAATCCATATCCACTATTACGTAAGATATGATTGCTGGGCTTTGATCCATTCATGATCTCTATCAGTTACTAACAAGAATAAATATCATTCTAGCTTCTTTAGTCACTTCCAAAGTAGGATCTACTAAGGTGAAGGGCATTAATTAAGATTTAATCAGTTGATTATTTCTCTCATTAGTCCTATTACATATGGGTTAGTAAGTACATCAATTTTCTAAATAGGGATTCCAAATGTAAATGTTTCTACTTTTAAATCATAAATTGCTTGCACAGTTACAGCAAAATGTTAAAAAAAGTGCCCTCATAATATTTAAGAAAGACTAAAAATGTTAAATACAGGAATTACTCTGATATTGGTTAAGCTTAATACATGTATGTTACACTGTCCACATTTCAACTAAGGCTATCTCAAATTTTAAAGAGTCAACAATACTATCGAAGAAATAAATATGAATGTGAGAAAACCACACCTGTTTCTAGACTAGATTTGCAGAGGGCTGCTGGGAGCGGGTCATGTTAGATCAAATATATGTGACATTTCTTGAAAGCATGAAATTGATCTGGTCATGTGCTCCAATTCTTACTGATGTGCTGCAGAAAATGTCTATCCAGTTACTATTACAAGGGAATCTAATGCACAAATAGTTAATGCATGTAGATTATTTTAATGCAAATGCATTAATGCAGAAAATACAGAATGAATCATAGCTTGAAGGATGGACAACCACTGATTAACTACACCAGTGTAATAAAGCCCAATGGAGCAATGACTGAAACATTCAGATCAAAATGTAAATCTTATTACATTGCGAACTATTTGCATGAAGGTATATTATAACATCAGTGGCAGTGTATAAAATTGTAATAATTCATATGAGAAAAGTGGAGCAAGTGATGAATTTTACTGGAGCACAGGCAATTAAAAGGTCTAATTCCTTGTTTTGGCAAGAATAAATAATTTTAAATGAGGCTATGAGTAGACAGTTTCATTTAAACATGGAAATGAGATTTATTGCTATAAATAAAGCTGCTGTTTTGTGAACGGCAATATCAAAAAGGTACAGGGCAAAACTGAAATTTATTATTCTTATTTCAACGAATATGTGTAACAGCAGAATTAAAATGTCCTTGTGTTAGTCTAAGGTTTATAGTAACATTTTCTGAGTGAAGACAGAAGTATCTATCACATTTATAACATTTCATTCTTGTTGGAAAGTACAGCGTTTGTTTGACTGCACATAATTTAACATCATTGTGACTAGCCTCCCAGGCCAATCCAGGTCAACTTGTTGGTAAATGCCATCTCTGTTCACTTAGGTGTCAGTTACAATAGAATGAGTACCTTTGAGATCCCAGCACATATGGAAGGAAATACGCTGCAAGTGGGGGAGTTCATCAGTGCATTTGCATGTCATCACAGAGTTCATGCATTAAAGAAGCATTATTATAACAATCCTGCAAGTTGCTCCAGTGTGTTTGCGTACAGAAACGTGAATAACTGTATGAAATGACAACCATTCTACCACTGTACAATTCTTAGTTTTGTTATAATCTAATATTTCAAGTTAGTATATAATCTTAAAAAGTCTCAACCAGAAATAAAACACAGTGCAACTGATATAACACCTGTTATTGAAAATCTAACTTTGGGAACAATGGAATAGTAGACCATTCTTTGCTGTGTTATTATCCCAGAAGTGACTGCCAAATTTAGTTTATGATCTGTTCAGCAATCAGTTCCTTTTTAAAACAAAATTACTTATTAAGAGAAAAAAGCCACAAAATTTCACAGTTTTGGTAAACTAACTAAGTATTATCATACAAAGTTAATAAATTAAGTCAATCTACTATAAAAATATATCAAATTTATATTCTAACATCCAAAATTAACATAGGGTAATCATAGAATACAGGTAAACTGTGATTAAAAAAACCCTTTAGAACACATCAAATAGCAGATGCAGCCAAGCTGATCCCAAAAATTTCTCAGCAAGACATTAAGATAATAACGTTACCATGGGAGACCAAATTTCATTACACCATTTACTCCTTCAGAAGAGATTATGAGTGTTCACAAACCTCCCTCAATAACAATGCCTATTCAGCCTGGATGCCTTCCTGTTTCTTCTTTGGCTTAGTGGGGGTTTCCAGCCAATAGGACTCAACTGTAGAATGGCACCAAGCTGACCTACATCTCTTCCCAAAACTGCACCACACTGGATTCATCAGGCTGGACCTCAGTTCAATGGAGCAGACAATAATTCAGCTTAATTAGGCTGTTACTGCTCATGGGTTTCTCCAAATTTATGTCTTCCATGCAGCACTAAGCAAATACTGCTTGTGGGCTTCCTTGATCATGACTCTCAGTTGAACTGAACTGCCATCTTTTCTAGCAGGCAGTTTTCTTCAGTTCCACTGAGTTATTAAGAGCCAGGAGAGCTTCCAAGTGTTACGTAAAGTATAAGGTGTATGTATATCATTTATTTTTGAGCTAGTAGCATGCAAGTTTTGATCTGTGTATATAAAGAGGTTTAATGATTAACTTTTCAGCACTTCTGCAGCCATGATTTTTTTTTTAAAGAGGGAAAGTTCCTGGAGTGCAAATGGACATTTGTTTGCATTGGGAGAGTTTTAAGAATAGACATACTAAATATTGAAAACCATTAGGCTGCTTTCATTTAGAAGGATCTGGAATTGATTTTTTTGTGTAAAGGAAACACAGACAGCTTGGAAAGCTTTTTGGTTTCAGGTTGCAGACATCCTGATTGAATTTGGATGTATGAAACAGTTTCTCTGGAAAAAGGAGAAGTGTTTCAGAAAAGATAGGTAATACGTTACTTCAGTGTAAGGATTTAGTTTGAAATTCCAGACGGGAAGTGTTTGGTTAGAACTCTGAAGGGGTTTTTGAAGGTTGAGAAAGTCTGTACTCAGTTGCATGAATACTCCAGGAAAAGGCTATCAGACTCTCAAGGCAAGGAATTGAAAGCAATAGTTGAGTCCAGCCTATAGATGTGATTGAGAATGAAATTCTCTCTGATGTTTGAGTACTGTAAATGAATGCTGTGGAGATAAACAAACATTTTCACTATATGTTTTGAAATCTCTCAAATTGTTTTAAATGAAAAAAGCTTGGTTCATTCTACTTTATCTTTTCTTTTGCGTAATAAACTTCTGTTTATTGCTAAATTCAAGTCACTGCATTATCTGCTTGTGTTTCAGTGAAAGGTCAACTCGTTAAATATGAATAATATGACCCATCAAACCAGATTTCAGACTGGAATCTGACCTGTCCAGCAATAACATCATGTGGGATCATAACACAAACACCAAATATTAAGCAGTACAGAGCCAGTTAATGGCAGCTCTTTTATAACACAAAATCACCTTCTCTGAATCTCTCTTTCACTGATAACTGACTCTGACCCTTGAACTGCTGTTCACTGACCCTTAAAGTGACCTGAGCGACGTTTCAAAACTCTTCAAGAGAATCCTATCACTATTACTAGGTAGAAGTAAATGTTTCC
The DNA here is from genome assembly GCA_024137785.1 of Ginglymostoma cirratum. Classification (NCBI taxonomy): domain Eukaryota; kingdom Metazoa; phylum Chordata; class Chondrichthyes; order Orectolobiformes; family Ginglymostomatidae; genus Ginglymostoma; species Ginglymostoma cirratum. The sequence goes on along the minus strand of JAHRHZ010000012.1, from coordinate 68,712,493 downwards.
AGCATTGGACCATCTTGAGTTTAAATGTTATACTTTCAACAGGTTGTTAAGCTCACACAACACAAATGGGTACAAAAAGTAGGATTTTATCACAGCTGCTTTAAAAACTGAGCTTGTATCTGTATGTCATAACCTAACAAGAGCACTGGAGGATCGGATACTACACAGCAATACCAATGCATAGATTCCACTAGGTTGTCTCATTTTACTTCTGTGTTACATTTATTACGTCTACTATACTGCTTTGCAATCTGGACAAAACCTGACTAATATTTCCAATCTATTTCAACCATGACAAAGGCTGGAAAAAAAATTGATTCCATATGCTGCCATTTACCTTTAAATGGACACATCCTCTTTATTGAAGTTGCTGGTTAGATTATTCAGCTTCTTAATTATACTAGCTGCAGGCAAAAGTTGTGATAGAAGCAACTGCCAATTAACTAAATTGTGTAACTCTACAGAATTGTATTCAACCCATTCAATATACTACGGATTAACTTTGTCCAAACAGTTAACCATTTATGTCATAGATGTTACTGAAAGTACAGAAGTACCTCTATAATTCAACTCACAAGAATTGTCTTTGACAATCTTTTATTACATTTCATCCAATTGTCATCTTCTGATTATTTTGTTAATGCCATTGAAATAATTTAAATCAACCGGAAAGTTTCATAGCTTTCTTTATTAAATCAGGTCCTATATTTTGCTTAGATCGTGTGCTTTTCCTACTTTGCTTTTTCATTACTGTTGAGTATGTTGAGCAAATTTTGTTTTCAAAATGATCAAACAAAACATCTTTTCTCGTTGCTTGTCAGTATAATTTTATGAACTTGTTGGATTTTCTAAAACAAAAGCTAACTTTTTTGGCTCAATTTTTTTTTCTGGAATTCATTTATTGATCTCAAAAAATGTTCATTTTATGTCCAATGTTAAGGTTTAACCCCATTATGCCCATTGGCTAGACCACACTGGACCTCAATATCTCCCCTGACCCTACCTGCATCCCTCACACTATTCCCAAGCCATATGCTTTCAAAGCAACTTATCCTTTGGCATCCTATCAAACTTGCATATTCCAGCTTTAGTTTCCATCTTGTATATTTGCTCATGTTCATCAAATTCCAAAGAAAGCTAATGCTCCTGGTAAGATCCCTGCGGATATTACTGCTGGTCAAGGCAGATTGCTGAATGAAATCTGTAGAGATAAATTACACTTTTCTTTATTGGTTCAAAGCTTTGGTCTTTCACTGAACTGTAAACCACAGGGCTGAAAATTTAGTTTTAACAATAAAACAGAAGTTTCGCATACAAATAAAATGAGAAAAAAGAACCAAATCAAGCTATCGCAATACAACAAATTGAAAGATTTCAAAACACATGGCGAAACAAACTCTCAAATAATACCCCATGTATTCACAGCCGCTCAAAAGCCTGAGGAATTTTCCTTCCCAATGAAATTTATTGATTTGACTTGACTGTTTTTTCTTCAGTTCATATCCAATGAGCTGTGAAATCTTTTCCTTGAATACTCATATATAACTGAGATCTTGGACTTTCTCAGTTTTGAATGACCATTGCAGATTTCTGACCAAACACTCCCGATCCAGAAGTTTCATGAACTACACCTAATTTGACTAGAAGAAGTATTCTTGCATCTGCAACCAGTGAGGGCTTTCTCAAACTGCACAAAAGCTTTCTCTGAGGATTCCTACGCTAAAAACAACTCTTGATTATTCTAACTGCAAAAGAAAACTAATGTCTTTTTTAGAGATAACAAGCATGGGGCTGGATGAACACAGCAGGTCAAGCAGCATCATAGGAGCAGGAAAACTTGACGTTTCGGGCCTAAACCCTTCATCAGAAATGGGGGAGGGGAAGAGGGTTCTGAAATAAATAGGGAGAGGGGGGAGGTGGATAGAGGATGGATAGAGGAGAGGATAGGTGGAGAGGAGGCAGACAAGTCGAAGAGGCGGGGATGGAGCCGGTAAAGGTGAGTGTAGGTAGGGGGGTGAGGAGGAGATAGGTCAGTCCAGGGAGGACGGACAGGTCTAGGGGGCGGGATGATGTTAGTAGATAGGAGATGGGGGTGTGGCTTGAGGTGGGAGGAGGGGATAGGTGAGAGGAAAAACAGGTTAGGGAGGTGGAGATGAGCTGGGCTGGTTTTGGGATGCGGTTGGGGGAGGGGAGATTTTGAAGCTTGTGAAATCCACATTGGTGCCATTGGGCTGCAGGGTTCTCAGGCTGAATATGATTTGCTGTTCCTGCAGCCTTCGGGTGGCATCACTGTGGCATTGCAGGAGGCCCAGGATGGACATGTCATCTGAGGAATGGGAGGGGGAGTTGAAATGGTTCGCGACTGGGAGGTGCAGTTGTTTGTTGCGAACCGAGCGCAGTGGTTTTCCAAAGCGGTCCCAAAGCCTCCGCTTCCCCGATGTAGACGAAGCCACAACGGGTACAGCGGATGCAGTATACCACATTGGCAGATGTGCAGGTGAACATCTGCCTGATGTGGAAAGTCTTCTTGGGGCCTGGAATTGGGGTGAGGGAGGAGGTGTGGGGGCAGGTGTAGCACTTCCTGCGGTTACAGGGAAAAGTGTTGGGTGTGGTGGGCCTGGAGGGGAGTGTGGAGCGGACAAGGGAGTCCTGGAGGGAGTGGTCCCTCCGAAAGGCAGATAAGGGTGGGGAGGGAAAAATGTCTTTGGTGGAGGGGTCTGATTGCAGATGGCGGAAGTGTCGGAGGATGATGCGTTGGATCCGGAGGTTGGTGGGGTGGTATGTGAGGACGAGGGGGATTCTTTTTTGGTTATTATTGCGGGGACGGGACGTGAGGGATGTGTTCCGGGAAATGTGGGAGACACGGTCGAGGGCGTTCTCGACCACTGTGGGGGGGAAGTTGCGGTGCTTGAAGAATGAGGACATTTGAGATGTGCGGGAGTGGAATGTCTCATCCTGGGAGCAGATGCGGCGGAGGCGAAGGAATTGGGAATAGGGGATGGCATTCTTGCAGGAGGGTGGGTGGGAGGAGGTGTATTCCAGGTAGCTGTGGGAGTCAGTGGGCTTGAAATGGACATCGGTTTCTAGGTGGTTGCCCGAGATGGAGACAGAGAGGTCCAGGAAGGAGAGGGAAGTGTTGGAGATGGTCCAGGTGAACTTCAGGTTGGGGTGGAAGGTGTTGGTGAAGTGGATGAACTGTTCGAGCTCCTCGTGGGAGCACGAGGCGGCGCCGATGCAGTCATCAATGTAACGGAGGAAGAGGTGGGGTTTAGGGCCAGTGTAGGTACGGAAGAGGGATTGTTCCACGTAACCTACAAAGAGGCAGGCATAGCTTGGGCCCATGCGGGTACCCATGGCCACCCCCTTTGTCTGTAGGAAGTGGGAGGAATTGAAAGAAATGTTGTTGAGGGTGAGGACGAGTTCGGCTAAGCGGATGAGGGTGTCGGTGGAGGGGGATTGGTCAGTTCTGCGGGACAGGAAGAAGCGGAGGGCCTTTAGGCCTCTAATGTCTTTTTTCAATGCTTTCCCTCTCCTGTTTTAAATGTACACAATATAAACAAACTTCAATAAAATTCCAGAAGGCACATATAGATTTAAAATCATGGTCCTGGATAGATTGAACTAGTTAATTACTAAACACCTTAACAAAACTGACAAACACCACATGATACTGGTTTAAATTCCAAAGTTGGAAAAATTTATGTTAATATCTATAAATCACACAGCTTTCATCACACTTCCTGCACTTTAAAAAACCATCCTATGACGTGCTGGCTTTTTTTCTTTAACTTCTCAGAGAAAAGTAAAATTAGAAAATGTAAAACAACATTTTTTGTTGAATAACTTCCACTTTCAGAAGTCAAGCCATTTTGGGACATAATTGCTTTGTTTTCATTCTAAAGTCTCGTTGCTGCAAAAGAGCTTTACTGCTATATTGGCAATTGCATCCATTGAAAACTTTCAGAGACAAGGGAAGTAGCACATAATTTAAGGAAATGTTACTGTGCTATTTTTTCTACATTGCTACATTCATGCTGAAAAAAGATTGAAGTATTTAAAGACTTAATTTGGACCATCATTTTAACTGCTTCTCATATTGTCTTTGATTTGGTATTTCACCACTTATTAGCATTGTAGAAAAATATATGTTCAGATGCGTCTAGTTCAAATTCTATTAGCACAAACTCTAAATGCAAACACCTCTCCTATTTTTTGTTGTTTCACTCATACAAGATTAATTCCAACTTGCTACAATATTGTTATTTCCCCATAACGCTATCAGTTACCCTTTCACTGTGTTTGTTTAACATAGTAAGTGATCAACTTGGTGAATTTTTCATGCTTTGGCGGAAGTAAATCCATAGTTAACTTATTCCCTTTACTATACAAATGCTATTGCCATAAACTGCATCCTGTTGCATCCTGTAATGCTATAACATGTGGTTGAATTTAAGAACTACATCAGTGGCTCCATCCACCAGCTGGAAAGCCATGAGCTACTCTTCCATGATGGTTTCCAAAAACTCCGACTCAATTGCATGCCAATCAGATATTGATCTGGAAGGCATCAGGGCTTCCGTTTCTTCCAGGATGGAGATCCTGCTTTAAGCCCAAAAACAAAGTTGCTGGAAAAGCTCAGCAGGTCTGGCAGCATCTGTGAAGGAGAAAACAGAGTTAACGTTTTGGGTCCGGTGACCCTTCCTTAGAACCTGATTTACAGCATCCGCAGTTCTTTTGGTTTTTATCCTGCTTTAAGCAGCTGCCGGCCAATCAAAGGGACAGCAATTCTTGAGTTCCGGTACAGCCACAGGGAGTGGGGTGGGGGCGTGGGGGGGCACTGCTGACACTGCACATAGCCTGGAATTAGAATGGGTAGAGCAGGCCCCAGAATGTGGACAAGGTTGTCTGTCTCACCAACATCAGTGAAGCAGGTCTTGGCCAAAGGGGAAGTTTCTTTGTTGAAGAGCTGGAATTCTTCCCAAAATGGCAGCCTATGCTGCCAGGAATGCCCTCCATGGGTCACAGGGTGCCTGATCAGGATGGTGGCCCATGACATGACACCACAGAGAAACCTCTAGCTTCTACCGATAGATGCCCAACCCAACATCACCATGTCATTGGTAGAATGGCAGCAGCAGTGGATGACGTCCTTAAGTGGGACATTGTGACCGGTTCTGGGGCATGTGGGACCTGTACAAATTGGACGGGTTACAGCTGGGCAGGACTGGGACTTGATGTCTGAGGGGGACTGTTTGCTAGGGCGGTGGGGGAGGGTTTAAATTAATATGCCAGGGGGATGGGGACCTATGTAAAGAGTCAGAAAAGAAGGCAGCAAGGACAAAAACAAAAGCTAGAAAATGGAATAAGAAAAGTAATAGGCTGAGAAACCAAGGACAAGATTCAAACAGGGCCATTGAGAAAAATAAGAAGGAGACAAACACTGCTAAAAAGACAAGCTTAAAGGCTTTGTGCCTTAATGCATGGAGCATCTACAATAAAGTGCATGAACTAATTGTGTAGATAGATGTAAACAGGTACAATATAATTGGGATTATGGAGATATGGCTGCAGGGTGAACAGGGGATGGGAACTGAATGTTTCAGAAATACGTCCCATATTTAGGAAGGACAGGCAAAAAGGAGAAGGTGGTGGAATAGTATTGCTGGTTAAAGAATGTATTAACACAATAGAGAAAAAAGCATATTAGATCTGACAATGTGGACTCTGTATGGGTAGCGTTGAGAAATACCGAGGGGCAAAACACATTAGTAGGTGTCATATATAGACCCCCAAACTGCAGTGGTGATGACAAGAATGGCATTAAACAGGAAATTAGAGATGCATATGATAAGGGAATATTGGAGATCACGGGTGATTTTAATCTGCACATAAATTGGGCAAATCAAATTAGCCACAATTCCATAGAGGAGGAAGTCCTGGAGTGTATACAGGATAGTTTTCTTGACCAATATGTGGAGAAACCAGCTAGACAGCAGACCATCTTAGACTGGGTACCATGTAATGAGAAGGGAATCATTGCCAATGTAGCTATCCGAGACTCCTTGGGAATGAGCCACTATGACATCGTAGAAATTTTTATCAGGGTGGAGAGTGAGGTTGTTGATTCAGAGACTAGGATGCTGAACCTTAATAAAGGAAACTACGAGGATACAAGGCATGTGTTGGCCTTGATAGATTGGGGAAAGTTACTTAAAAGGATGACAATGGATAGGCAATGGCAAACATTCAAGGAACACATGGGGAACTGCAACGACTGTTTAGTGCTGTCTGTCACAAAAGGAAAATGAGTAAGAGGGCCAATCCATGGCTTACAAAGGAAATAAGAGATAGTATCCCGATCCAAGGAAGAAGCATACAGATTGGCCAAGAAAAATAATAAATCTGAGGATTGGGAGCAGTTTAGCATTCAGCAAAAAGGGACCAAGGGATGGATTAAGAAGGGGAAAATACAGTATGAAGGTAAACTTGCAGGGAATATAAAGACTGATGCTAAAAGTTTCTACAGGTACGTGAAGAGAAAGAGATTGGTAAAGACAAATGAAGATCCCCTACAGACAGAAATGGAGGAATGTATAATAGGGGACAAAGAAATGGCTGAGGAACTGAATACATACTTTGGTCCTATCTTCATAAAAGAGGGTACAAATCAGATGTCAGAATTGTTGGAGGATGAAAGATTTATTGAGAGGGAAGAACTGAGGGAGATCAATATTAGTAAAGAAACGAAGTGAGAAAGTTGTTGGGATTGAAGGCCAATAAATTCCCAGGTACTGATAATCTACATCCCAGAGTACTTAAGGAAATAGCTCTAGAAATAGTGGATGCATTGGTGTTCATTTTCCAGGATTCTATAGATTCTGGAACAGCCCCTGCAGATTGGAGGGTGGCTAATGTCACTCCAATATTCAAAATGGGAGGTAGATAGAGAACAGGGAATTATAGACCAGTGAGCCTAGTATGTGTAATGGAGAAATTTCTCAAATCCATTGTTAAGGATTATATAGTGGAGCATTTTGAAAGCAGTGGCAGGATCAGACAGAGTTGGCATAGATTTAGGAAGGGGAAATCATGCTTGATAAATCTGTTGGAATTCTATGAAGATGTAATTCATAGAGTTGACAAGGGGGAGCCAGTTGATGTAGGTGTTTGGACTTTCAGAAAGCATTTGACAAAGTCCCGCATAAGAGATTAATGTACAAGATTAAAGCGCATGGGATTGGGGAAAGTGTATTGAGATGGATAGGAAGCTGGTTGGCAGACAGGAAACAAAGAATGGGAATTCATGGGTCCTTTTCACATCGACAGGCAGTAACTAGTGGGTGCCACAGGGGTCGGTACTGGGACCCCAGCCATTCATAATATATATTAATGATTTGGATGAGGGAACAAAATATAACATCTCCAAGTTTGCAGATGATACGAAGTTGGTTGGGAGGGTGAACTGTGACGAAGATGCAGAGGTCCTTCAGCATGATCTCGAAGGTTGGGTGAGTGGGCAAATCAATGGCAAATGCAGTATGATTTGGATAAATGAGAGGTTATTCATTTTGGAAGCAAAAACAAGGAGGCAGGTTACTACCTGAGTGGCTGTAAATTGGGAGATGGGAGTGTGCAGTGGGACCTGGGCATCCTTGTGCACCAGTCGCTGAAGGTAAACATGCAGGTGCAGCAGGCGGTAAAGAAGGCAAATGGTATGTTAGCCTTCACAGCGAGAGGTTTCGAGTACAGGAGCAGGATTGTGTTATTGCAGTTATACAGGGCCTAGGTGAGACCAAACCTAGAACATTGTGCGCAGTTTTGGTCTCCTTTTTCAGAGGAAGAATGCTCTTACTCTTGAGGGAGTGCAGTGAAGGTTTACCAGGCTGATTCCAGGGATGATGGGTCTGACATATGAGGAGAGATTGACTAGATTGAGATTGTTTTTATTGGTGTTCAGACGAATGAGCGGGGATCTCATAGAAACTTATAAAATTCTAACAAGACTGGACAGGGTAGATGCAGGGAGGATGTTCCCAATGGTAGGTGTGTCCAGAACTAAGGGTCACATTATGAGGATTTGGTAAACAATTTAGGATGGAGATGAGGAGACATTTCTTCACCCAAAGTGTGGTGAGCCTGTGGAATACATTACCACAGGAAGTAGTTGATGCCAAAGTACTGAATGTATTCAAGAGGCAGCTAGACATAGCACTTGGGGTGAATGGGGTCAAAGGTTACGGGGAGAAAGCAGGATTAGGCTGTTGAGTTGGATCAGCTATGATCATGAATAATGGTGGAGCAAGCTCGAAGGGCTGAATGGCCTCTTCCTACCCTATCTTCTATGTTTCTTTGTAAATGATTATTAACTAACCACTTAAGAGCCACCAGGAGGGAAGGCCATCCTCAATTTTCTCTCCCTTAAGTGAATTTGAGGTGTTGGGAAGGCAACAGACATTGCCGCTCATGTCTTCCCTTCCAATTCTGCAGCCCCTTCTCCCTTATCGCCTCTCAGCCCATTCATGAGGGTGGAATTAAATTCCACCTGTGGTGTACAGAATTTTCACTGTCAACTAGTGATATTGATATTACAACATATACAAAGTGAGATTTGTTTATTCTTGCAACTTGTCAGCAGATGGTGATACAACAGGATTAATAAACTGTGGATCAAATTTTGTGGTAATAAGCACAGCCTATACAATAGGGAGCTAATGTTTATCCCTGTAAAGCACAAAATAAAAGCACCACAAATGCCAGAAATCTGCAGATAAACACAAAATAATGGACGCACTCAGCAAGTCTATGTCTGTCCAGAGAACAACTAGATCTATATTTTAGGTGTACACTAATAGAAATGTTCAAGACTGAGATCAATAGATTTTGTTAAGAAATATTATCAAGGGATATGGGTCAAAGATGGTTAAGTGGAATTGAAATATTCATCTGCAATGATTTGACTGAATTGCAGCATAGGCATGAAGGGTTGAATGGCCAGCTGTTCCATAACATTTCTGTTAGTGTTTTCTAAAACAAACACTATACCTTTTCATAATCACAGTGTTTATGAATATGATGTTCATTTTAAAAATTATAAGCAACAAATACTTACTTTTAATAAAACATGGGTTTGCGTAATGCTGAAAAAGAAAAGAAACACAAAGGACTGGATTAAAAACAAAACAATACAAGTGTAAAGTCAAACAGAATTTGAAAAGTAAAATGATAGCTAAGATTTTCTTACCCTTCTTTCAGGAAGAGAATCCTACCTCGATTCAGAAGAAAGAGTTCTACTTGCAATGCATTTCTGGCATTTTTAAATTTTTATTATAGGTTAGTGTCAATTTGATAGATCCAATTATGATACAGCATTCTGAAAATCAAAGATTTTTGTGTTGTTTTACTTTAGAAAAATACTGCAATCCTAGAAACCCAACACTCAGGCTCTACAAGATTAAATTGGGCACAGGACTGTAAATCTGTCACACAGTCTTAACGTGGTAAGTGAGCAATAAAACCATGAGCACTTTGTAATATTAAAAAATAGTTGCTTCACAAGGAAGATTAAATTTGCACTGGATTTTTATTAACCTATGTAGCTGACTGGAAATAATTCATAGTTTGGCAAAAATTTACATTTTATATGTATAGAGATAGCATTTAAATGTACCATACCAAGGACACAACCTTGATAAGGGGAACCAACTATATTGTAAATGCAAAGTCAATTTGCTTAACAAAAACTTTTTGAAAGTAAGGTTGGTAAGCCCATAAGAACGATTAAGGTGCTAAATTTAATCATCAGCAAAGAATAAATAATTTCTTGTCATGATCAACATTTGAGGAACTTATGATTTAGCCTTTAATAAACACACACAGGTACAGTGTGTAAACATTAAAATGAAAATTTCACCAAATTGTTTTTAACGCTGAAAGTTTAATTTACTTTTCTATGCATAAACTGTTTTGCATAATGTTATCATTTGACAGCACAGTTGTCACTGTAAATATTCTGGGCACATGCGGTCAGTTGCTGAGTGGAAGCACCATCCAGGTGTAAGGCACCTTAGCACCCAACAATCACCCTCTGGTGTAGTGTAATGGCTGAAAGACTGATGGAAGCACAGACTGGTGCGAAAGGAAAGCATCATGATAGCTGCCAGAATAGGATGTTCTTCAGCATGATGACCTAATTTTGTCATATATGAAATACATATTCAGCAAATGGTAATCTTTTGTGGTTGCAGTATATGCAGCATTGAGATGTGATGCTCTCAAAGTCGCATCACTGGATGACCACTGTGCTGATGTTTTTGCTCCTCTAGACTACCCAGTTTGGGAAACAGCCTCTTACCATCTGTCCCAGTATGCCCTCTAAAAATGCTACAAGTGACATGGACTAAGGCAAGAAGAGTGGTAGAATCAGGTGAGATATCTGGTGAGGCCTATCTCACCATTGAGATTTTCTCACAGCATTGTGTTTGTGAGATTCTCGTTGGAAGTAGTGAGTTCCCTATTGACGTTCGTTCTTACAACACCTTGTTAACAGCCCAACTCATCACTGGTTGTGATCTGACCAAAGTCACTGTACAAACTAACCATCAGGAAAACTTGAAATGGTAATCAGAGTGGGTTCTTAGGGAGTTCAACATGTCACTTGCTCCACAGACAAGATGCAGAGCAGGACACAATTCACCAGCACCAGCTGCATGTACCCTTCTACCATGGGCATTGGCATTCCACTTTCATGTAGTCATTGCCAATATCCTGGTGTCTTCCAATGCACTGGCACTGTTCACTGCAAGGGCAGACTAGTCCAGCAGTTCATATTGGCAACCAGCTGTGTACAGCTGAATTGGGTACAGGGGCTAAACAGAGAAGGATACTCTTCACGTGGCGTGGGCCAGGCTGTTTACCAGGGCTGGCCCCTTGCTGTCTGAGTGTGCATTCACTTGGTGAATCCTGGCTTGCCCTTAGTGTGCATGGTTTCCTTGCCCTGTCATGCTTTATATTGACCATTAGCCCATGAACAATTGGGCAGGTGGCCATGTTATGCAGCAGTCCTCAGTCAAGGTTGTGTACATCTTGCCTTGCCTCAGTATGCCATGTTACTGTAGGACCTGTACCACGTGGAAGTAGTGTTCAGGCCAAACCCACATGGCATCTGCAGCAGGTAATAGGACATGTCTGAAAATTTTATGGGAGTTGTCTGCAATGAAATCCATAGGAATGCAATCAGTCTGGAGCCCCAGCACAATTAGTCATGGGCAGTCTCCCATACCAGTCCCAGGTATCAACCACAGTCAGGAATGGTGGCACAGTGGTTAGTACTTCCGCCTCACAACACCGGGGACCGGTTTCGATTGCAGCCTTAGGTGACTGTGTGGAGTTTGCGTCTTACCCCCATCCCCCCAACTGCCTGTGTGGGTTTCCACTGGGTGCTCCGGTTTCCTCCCACAGTCCAAATATATGCAGGTTAGTTGGACTGGCCTTTACTAGATGTGAGGGGTGGGATGCTCTTCAGAAGGTTGGTGCAGACTTGATGGGCTGAATGGCTTCTGTCTGCACTCTAGGTCTGGTTGGAGTGGCTTTTCACAAGACAACTGTGCCTCCATGCTGCACAGAGTGACCACAGTCAGTCTTCTGTCTCCATGGGGGTTGTTCAATGGTGGGTTGGTACTTCAATGGTGAGGGAAGGTGGGGATCAGGACTGTTTCAGCTGGGAATATGTGTGTCCACCAGCCAGGGGGCTAGGCTGGGTGCTGACAGGTCAGCTGACTTGAAGGAGTGGACCATGGTCATCACTTCATCTCCATTTGCAAAAATTGAGAAGGGGGGAGCACAGATAGGCCGCTCGAGTCATGATTTGTGTGGCTTGGATGATAACCTGGGAAAGTGTGCAGTCTGTGGGCTTGGCCGAAAAGGATATCTAGAAAGGAGAAGGTGATAGTGGGACATTCCGTGGTTTATTAATGCTGAGGCTGAAAAACCATAGGGGTGCAGAGGACCATAGGGGTGCCAATCATGAAGCACATGACACAATAGTGTGTAATATTGAGGTGATTGGCTGTGAAGAGACTCAGAGGGGGCAGGGTAAGTGAGCCGACTCATAACGAAGGGGCCTGTATCATCAATAGCCAGTGCATGGGAACAACATTGTCCTTTAATACATGTTACCTGGGAAGCACTGGTATGCAGGGTCCCTACTTACTGGCCATCCTGCATCATGAGCTGTTCTGGTTACACCTTCCTATCACCGATGGGGATCTTCCTGAAATACATGATCCTGTGCCCACAGCTAACCCAGCAGTAGGTAACGACTGGAGGGAGGGTGGTACTAAGGTGTTGGAATGAGCTGATGCCATGTATACACATTTCTGGACCTGCTCCCACACAATGTATTAGCACCTACATTACATTCCTAATCATTGCCCCAATTAATGGCCGAGGAGTGATGCTACAGGGCGCATCGAAGCCTCTACAGGCAAAACAGATACAGGGACAACCGTATCGCTGGTGAAACATGAAGGTTTGTGATCTGTAATAACTATTGAACTCACATTATTTGAAAACCAAACTTTCAACAGGTCATTGTTTGCAAAACAAACTATTTACATCACAGCATGTGCAGTACAAACATTTTACATGGGTTTACCAGCCATTAACCACACATGCTATGAGTCAAGTTATTATTTCGAGTCTGACATGACCCTTCTTCAGAACTGCAGTTCTGGCAATTAATTCTATTTCTCTCTCCGTGGATGTTGACAGATCTGCGGATGTTTGCCAGCATTTTCTGTTTCTTTCAGATTTCCTGCATCTGCAATGTTAACTTTTATTTGCTATTAGTAGAGTTTTCTCCTCCTGTCCTTCCTATTGTAACACACTGAACTCCCCTGTTTAACAGACAGGGTGAAAGGACCCTACACCTTAATGGGTCCTGCCAGCCCTGGAGGTTTGCTCAAGTGATCCTAGGGACATTTGGGCTTGGATGGTAACAGGGCTACGGGGCTTCTTGCCAAAGGGAGTTTAATCCTCCTGGGCTAGAATTTCCAACTAACAGAGGAGGGGCAGGCAGGGTAGAGGTGGAGTTGCAGGTGGAGGTGAGGGGCCTGGTCACCCCTGCAGCAAGATTCCCTCTGAAATCTGTCTAACTCTGAGGGTCTGCGCATAGAATTTGCTGTGTCACAGGCTACTGAAGTACTGACTTCTGGTTTTGGGCATCCCTGTCGCACATGGACCTCGGAGGTTTGTGCAGAAGAGAAAAAGAACTCAGTGGAAACACTGCTCTGTGGTCTCCTGTCAAGAGGCCACTGAGGGGCTCCTCCTCCTGCTGATGCCTTGTGACACTGTCCTGTCTCCTTGTAAGGAGGGGCATATGACTCGGCTTAAGGTTCCCATACCAATCTCTCCCTGCCTTCGGTCCTGACGACCAATGCATTGGGCAATGGAGTGTAGGGGTTCATTGACCCTTCAGCAGCTCCTGACGGTTCTGGGCTTGGCTCTCCATGGCAGCTGCCAATCTGTCGCTGGAGGCTGTCTGACAGTCACAGGACTGGGTGCAATGCTGGAGCTTCCCAGCAACGAGGACCGGCGCCTGGCACCGCTGCTCCTCCCGTGCATCGACATCTGCCACAAAGTCTTTCATTGCCAAGACTGCTGAGGCATCTCCCTGCTGAGGACTCAGCAGGTACCTGGTCTCCACAGTACTCTGACTGCCAGTGGCCTGGGGTATTTCTCCCTCACCCATCTGTGGAGCTGTCAGTGTATAAAACTCACTGCATCTCCTTATAGAGCCCACTGAGAGGTCCTCATCTGTGCTGCTGGGGATTCCAGTAGGCAGAGTTAACAATGGTTCCTTCCATTCACTCTCATCAGTGGCTCAGTGGTTAGCACCGCTGCCTCACAGCACCAGGGAACTGGGTTCTATTCCACCCTCTGGTGACTGTCTGTGTGGAGTTTGCACATTTTCCCCGTGTCTGCGTAGGTTTCCTCTGGTTTCCTCCCACAGTCCAAAGATGTGCAGTGTAGGTGGAATGGCCATGCTAAATTGCTCATAATGTCCAGGGATGTGCAGGCTAGGTGGATTAGCCATGGGAAGTGCAGGTTTACGGGGATAGGGTAGGGCCGTGGGTCAGGGTGGATTGCTCTTCCAAGTTTCAGTGTGGACTCGATTGGCCAAATGGGATTCTATGAATTCCTCTCTATGGGCTGGTCCTGGTGAGGATGGGTCCACTGTAAGGAAGAATAGGCAGACAACATTGTGCCATTGGTTAGTCATGGTGTTTGACACCTGGCTAATGTGACCATCTCAGTTGGATGACAAATATAACTGACTCGGGTGCTGGGGCATGGATATCTCTGTATCCCCACAGGGGCAGTCCCTGTCAGAGCAAGAATCCTTTCCTTGGAGAGGGGACAGACATCTGGGACCCAACCAACTGTCTGACATTGTTGTGCCCTGTTACAAGATGTCTTCTGCTGCAATGACATAAAGCTGGTGCTTGTTATGGGGTAGATGTTGAGGTGTTCGGAGAGAATAAGGGGGATTGAGGAGGCTTGTGGGAGGATCGGGAAATAACAGCGTGAGTGAGGGAAGGTGTTAGATGCAACTGTAGGGCACATCAAAGCATAAGCATTGGTGGAAGGTGTGTGTGTGTGTGAGGTAGTAGAGAAATAACTATTTCATTTACCATAGCAGAATGGTCATTGACCTTCTTCCTGCACAGCTGCCTGGTAGAACTCACCCTGGAGATGGCATTGACCGAGACAACAATCTCTGACCAGGCTGGCATGGTATGGTCAGGGTGGCCTTTTTGCAAGTCCTTCAGGAAGAGGAATCCTCTCCTCTCCACAATCGTGTCCTCCAGGACCCTACAGGCCACTTTCAGGGAAGTGTGGTGCCGGCTGCTCCTTCATTGCCATCTCTCCTCATTCCTTCCACAGCCGAGCAACACAGCTTGCAGATGGCAGCGTCCTGCAGGTGGGCTGTGGGCTTCAGAAGATGGTATAGCTGCAAAGAATTCTGGTCTTGTGGAGGACCTCCACTGAGCGGTAAGTTGTTCTGTGAATGGTGTGTGGTGTGTGCTGAGATGGGGCAGAAATGAGACGTGAATCCCATTGTGAAGGCTAAAAGAGAAATCTGATGCATTTGCTTAGATTCAACAAGAAATCTCGCTTGCCCTTGTGGTGAGAATCACTCCACAGAACTTGCTGTGACTCATTCCTTACAAAAACACAATATTCAATTCTATGTGTTTCAATGAGATCACCTCCTAAACTCCAGGGCACTCAATCTCTCCTCAGAAGACAACTCTCTCAATTTTAGGATTCAATCCAGTGAGCCAAAGATCAGAAAACCAGGAGATCTTAGATACATTACCTGCTTCATCCTGGAAAGATCCTAAGACTAAGACCTTCAGGGTCAGAGTCACCTTTCCACTCAATGGCTGCACTGTCCTTATCCTGCTCTGAGATGGGAGCCTACCTCAAGCAACTCTTTTTGAAGGGCAAACAACACACAAAATGCTTCTGGACGAGGCAGTAGTGGGAGAAGTACTCCCAGGAAATCCAAGGCATTTTCCTCCCTCTGCTTTCAACTTGTTCTCATCTTTGTTACCTCGGCTCTATCTCTCTCTCATGTTCTAGCCCTAGGGGAATTACAACGAAAGCACCCGAGAGTGGGAGTGAGTAATGTGGCCAGAACCCTTGAAGCCACAACCTTGGTGACGTGTAGCACAATTTCCTGTCGATTCACCAATTGTAACCAGCTGTCAAAGCACCAAAAGGTGCCAGAAGTTGTACAGATCCATTAGCGATTAATCAACAACTATCCTGTAAATTGTTAATTATCACTTTATGTAGAATTAGGATGAGGTTCAACCTGCTGCTGAATGTTTGTCTGACTGTGTGTTTTAGAAGAGTGGGTTAACTGGAGTGTCAAGGTAGAAAGTAGCAATGTTGGCATCAAATCAGCAATCCAAGGTGACTGATATGCATTCTGTTTACTCTGCATACTTCCAGCATATATTCCTAATGATACACAGCCTTCGACCAGATGATCCAGGTTGGAAGCAGTTGGGCCTGCGATTTTACAAAGCCAGGCTTTAAGCCAATTCCCCAACACTGTGCCGGCCCCGAGCCATTTCCAAAAAGTCTGTAGTGGGGTTAAATTGGTTCTTTCCTGGCAAGTATGGGGAGGGCATGTACCTTGGTGGCAAATTGATTTAATTAAGGGGCCTGTGTTGGGAGTTCCAGTCAGCAATGCAGACATTCCACATTTGGGTTGAAATTCGTCCAAGTGGACGCAAGGTGTGTAGGAAAGGGCTTATGTGAGACAAATGGCTGCTGGATCACAGATGTACCCAAGACGAGTTGCCCCTTCCAGAATCAAACAGCCCAGGCTGTTTTAACTTTGTTGGAATAGCCATAGAAAAATACTGTGCAATGCCTAAATGACACATACAGCATATCCTCTTTCTTCTGTACTGATCCAATTTCTTTCCAAATTTTCTCCTGGAGATGTTGCTGGCAAACCAGAATTAATTTTCCTCTCAGTGCAGTTGGTCCAAAGAGGCCTGGCAAGTATTGGTACTTCAACTGAAAAAGTTGGATGAAAATGTGACCTGATTTTCAGGCTTCCTTCTTCAGGTATGCACTAATTTCTACCTGAAGCAGTTGTACCTTATCTTTACAGATGCTGACTGACCTGCTGACCTACATTTCCAGCATTTTCCATTTTTATTTCTGCCTTCCACACAGGCTTTAGTCTGAAATCTCTATGATAGCTTTCCCTTTATAATGTCAACTTTCCTGGAGCAGCCATCTTCTATTTGTCTGGATTGAAGTCAAAAACTGGGGAAAGGAGATGCATATTAGCCATGGGATTGAAAAAATTTTAAAATAATCTACGTAACAACAGTATTTATTGAAAGTAAAAGGAAATCCTGGGTAGGCTAAGTGTAAAGAAAGACAATGAAAACACTCTCAAAACAGTGAGCCAAGGTCAGTGGTCAAGATGTGTACATTATAAAGGTAATACTTTCAAAAGCTACTCACCTAGAAGTCAAAAAATAACATTTAAATCCATTTAACAAGAACAATTTGTAATAGATATATTTTTGTATTTTAAATCCCATTTCTAAAACACAAATCTCTTATCATGCTGGTTCCTTTTCTTTTGTTGTAAGTATCTTCTCTTCAAATGAATGTTATGGAAATGGATAATAAGCATCCCTGCAAGCTCAATTTCTAATCTCTATGAATATTAATCCTCTCGTATGAAAGAATAAAAAAAATGATGACACCCTGCAGACTGGCAGACTGCCTACTATCAGAAAAAAAGGGTCATTAATTTTTAAAAAGGAAACATTCATTATATTGCTTTCTTAGACAAGACTTTGATTTTTAAAAAAAATTATGACCTTAATTTATCTTCTGATAATGAACATTGGTAATACTAAACAGCCTCATGCATATACTATTAGCAGCCTGAGAGGTGCAGGTCTAAGTACAGAATTATGTCTGATCACTGGCTATTTAATGTCTGTTTTGCATGTCTTTAAAGGACAAGGGCTAATAACGGACTGTTTAACATTCCAGTCACATGACACCTGAGGAGAATAAATCAGTTGCACAGCAAGACACCGCACAACTAATTTTCATGTAAAAGGGTGATTGCCTTTTTGCCGTTGTGATGTTTTTCAAAGCTGTTTAAGCACAAACATCCTCATCTATTGGATATGAATTATTAATAATAAAAAGAGAGGCAAGCTTTCTTTTACTAAATACCATCCACAGGCTGAAGTGCTTAAAGGGATTCCTGATTTACATAGTCCCAGTTGGAGTTTAATGAACACTGCCGGGCCACCCTTCAACATGGAAATGAGCCTTCATGTTTTTAAGCAGGGAATAAGTGCTTTTTGCTAGCAATTTATTCACCTAAGATCTAAAGTTTTTGACACAATGTGCATCAGATAAACTGTCGTCTAAATTGCAAACTAATTAGTGATTCAAACATTTTCAAGCTGATTGATGACAGAATAATTTACACTTGTTTCTCAGCTTCCAGCTGGCACAGTCTGGTGACTTGAGCCCTAATTAACGCGAGTACATCATTCATGTTCTGTCATACCAGTACATACAATTAAAAGGTAGTTTAAATGAAATCTCAAATAAAAAGGACTGGTGAGTGCAAATGTGCAGAGAGGAGTTCTGTTTATACTGAGGATGATTTCAGGAAGAGGCCTTTTTTTAAGATGAAAAACTGACTTATGGTATATTGGAGTATTCTTATCATTAACCAGTAATCTTGTTATTGCTATTTTGAGCACATATTTTACGTGCTATATACTTTTAATATGCCGTGTTAAAGTTGGCTTGCAAGTATTTTGATTGGTCCTTTTATGGTTTGAATTTATATATTGGAGTACTCTGCAGAGCTTATTTTTCTTTTTGCCGTAATAAAGTCAATTTTCAGGTTACAATTGTTCAAAACACACTGAACATCAATGCTTACCCAATGCCTTTAAATATTAATCAGTGTATTTCACTGACAAAGGTGAATTATGGTCATTCTTACAGGTACATGAAAGACCAACAGCTAACAAGAGCTGCAGACACCAGTGAATTATGATGGTTTATCACTGAGAGAAAGAATGTCGAGGGTATATGTCTGTAGGTCAGATATTCTGCATTGTCTCTTCCTGAGCAGGTTGTTGAGTTCTTAAGTGCAATCTCAGTTAACAATTGGGCGTGTTATTGTATATCCATGAATTAATAGTTTTGATTTTTCAGTATATTAAATATTGACCCTGCAGGCAGTGAGGTGGAATATTACACAATAAAAAAATTATAATGTACACATTAACATATTTAAATTTCTATGTCATAATAATAATAACTAATGTTGATCACATTTGATTTTCTATGTCAATTTACACAGTGTCAAATTTTGATTGATAGCACTCCTGTGAGGCCCCATTTTATTACATTAAAGGTCTGATATGTATTGAAGTTGTTGTAACTAGATACTTTATATAAGTCCATGTACATCAGAAAGAAAAGCAACAATACATGTTTTGTTCAGTCCCTAACCTTTTGAATTAACCGTTGTTTCATTCACAGACTGAAATAGTGTTATTTAGGTGAGCTGCTTTGTTGAACTTGCATTGATTTATAGACGTACTATGCCAACCTCACCAATGAACTTTAGCTGGGAGCATCAGTCATTCCGAACATCAGGTGCAATTAAAATCTAACCTCATGAGAAAAAAACTGTTTCAGAAAGAAGGGAAGCACATGAATATATATGTATTTAGTAATAGAGTTTGCTTTATCATTCCATTTATTAATTCCTATAATTTATTTTATAAAGTTTACAGTTCTACAAACATGAAAGAGCCATCAGCAGTTAAATGGTAGAGCTGGTAATTCTGACAGAATACCTCTGTTGATGAATTGAGCAATCTCAAACGTAAAAGAGGAAGGGGCTTTGTCAAGAACTAACATTGATTCTGGGCATTTTAAGTAACTTTCCAGTTCTTCGTGACCAATGACAAGAAGAGTCAAACATTGTCACATCAAATGCATGAATGGAAGCATCACAAGCAAAAATGCAAAGAATTGATTTGAAATAACGTGGGGTGCAATTGCAATAGAGGTATTATATTGTTTTGTGGAAATCATTATCTGTCCATATCTACTTCAAAGTATTCCAAATAAAAATGAGACACTCAATAGAATGTAACCTTACTTCACAGCATTCCAAGAAAGTATATGATAGCTTTCAAAGAATACTTGCTGTTTAAACATTCTAACAATCAAAGTATGAACAATGAGTTTACCATCCCAATTGCTGCCAGTTTCTGTGGTGGAAACACAGTTTTAAATGACAGAACCAATAGTTTCTCAATTTTTTTTATTGATTATCGAAATATCTCAACATTCTGTGTCAGATCAGGAACTGTGAACAGGGATTAGAGCAGATTAGCAAAAAAAAAAAGACAAAAATTTGACTTGAAACGGTGATCTATTAATAAGGCATAGATATGAATATGTTTTACATGTTAATCTTGATTAAGATATTTTCCAGTCCTGAATTACTTTGGATTTGGGGTGGGATAATCAGTAGGCAGTTTTAAAATGTAAATCCTGTTAATGAAACACTTATGCAAATTTAGAGTAAATAATTAAACAGCAGAAGTTATATTAAAAAAAACAACATTTCGACATGACCACATCATTTAACTGCCATTAGGGATTACATCATTAGTGTGTTGAAAACTTCCCAGAAGTTAACAGATGATATCACTGACCTAAACATATGACTGATACAGTGCAGTATAACATTACTGTACAGAAAATGACTGAAATTACATATAGTTGAAAAATGAATAATATATTATTATGAATAAATAATGACAAAATTGCTGCAGTCAATGCAACAATCTATTGAACAGATACAGTTGCACCACATTTAAGATTTATACCTTATTGCTCAAGAAAAGGAAGTAACCTTATTAAATGTTGGCTCTTATAATAGGCATTTATGAATAATGATCATTTCCCCAATATATGTATTCCTTCATTTTTCTTCTTGTGTTCAAACCCCAGTGCAGACAAAACTGATAACATCCTATTTTAACTTTTTTTAAATTAACTTTTAGCAATTCTTTACAACTTCCTTTTAAATTGTCCAATTTTCTTTTCAAGACTTCAGCTTTTTGTTGGGGAACAGTTTTCCACGCAGTGAACACTCTGCAATCCAAGTGAACATACTTCACATGTCAGTATTATGTACACATACTCTTTAACAGGGAGACAAAGATCACTTCCCTCTCTACACTGGGCACACTGAGCCAAAAGTAGAACACCCACTGCTATTCCAGCTGAGATAAGCCACCATAAGACCAATTTATAATGAGAATTAGAGATAGGTAACAAATGCTGCCCTTACCAATAGCGATCAACACACACCAAGCTCCCTACTCCCATCGCCTCCCCATACCCAACTTCCAACCACCACTACCACCTCACCTCCACTAAACTGGGAATCAAACCAGAATTGTCCTTATCCATTGATCCTCATTCTGTTGCTTTCCTTCTGATCCAATGGGTAGAAACTTCTCCATAAGGTCAAATATTGAGGTGTTGTTACATTTTTCATTTCTTTTCTCTTTCCATGCCATAACATCCGTTCCTTCAACACAGATACCATTCCACTCCCTGGCAACTCTTTGCGGTGAAGCCAGTTTACATTGTAACATTATGATATTATTTGACCCTCACGGGCTTTAAATTACACAAAGCATAATGGTGCTTGGCTGACATCATCAATACTCAGCTTTTTTGAAACAGTTGTGACCATGGGAAAGCATTGCTTGATTAATAGGTTTTCTCAAAGATCTATTTCCCAATTGCTTAACATTTATTGGCACAAGATAAAGGTGTCAAGTATTTACAGTTTTTACTATTGATATTTTAACCTTTCTAAGAAGCCTTAGGAAAAACAATTTTCTTCTGTCATCAAATGAATGACATCTAAAAAATGTTTTTATACTCATGGTATTGCTACTATAGAGTTTATTAATTTGGTGTAGAACATTCTAAGAAAATTGGCATAGATGCATTTTGGGTAGACTGAGAAGGTTTTAAGGTACACTGTGGGGGCTGGATGGTGGGTAAATTTAACATGGAATGATTGCATAGTGGATCAGGCTCCGGGGGCCAAATGGCCCACTCCTGCTCCTAATTCATATGTTTGTATAAATTCAGCTCTGATCACAAGTCTTTCTAATTTAAAACTTTGCTCCCTCATGCCTTAATTCACCTCAAATGCCTTTCATCCAACACTTCACTGTTCATTTATCTACACTAGCTCCTGGTTGAACTTATCCCAACTTTAAAATTCTCATCCTTGTTTTGAAATCCCTCCTTGACCTGGTCTCTCCTGAAACAACTTCACAGAATGTCCCATCACCCAGTTATCCATTATTTAAATGTTCACATCACTTGATGCTGGTCCAGCTTCCTCAGAGCCAGCTCTCAGACAGAACAGAACTCCCATTTATGTCTGTTAGCCAGGGCTCCCTAATTTGACCAGGATAAAAGCCCCAGTCAGGGAACTCATATTCTATGCGGTCCACCTGGCTGACCTTGTACAATCACTACACCTCCCTATCTTTGAAATCTCCTTTGGCTACCTTCAGGCTATGTTGTTGCTTTAATTTCAACCTCTTGAGCTTCCCCAGTTTTATTCACTCCGCTATTGCTGGCTGTCATTTAAACTGCTTTGACATTTCGCTCTGGAATACCTTGGTGCCTCTATCAATGAGTTTTTTTCCTTTAAGACATTCTTTGAAATCTACTTCATTGACAAGCTTTTATTTGTCTTTACTAACATCACCTTCTGTAGCTTGGTGCCATGTTTTGTTTTATATTGCCTCTGTGAAGCACCTTGGAATGTTTATTAGTTCAACAGCTAATATGAATACATGGTGCTGCTGTAATATGCATCGGATTGCAAATGTTTTCAGAAATCACTATCTACAATAATCTGGTAAAACTGAGCAAATACTAATAATTTATGAGATCCTCATTCATCAAGTTCATGATCTGTCATGTCCCATGTGACACACTGGTTTTCGCTTCAAAGTAAAAGTCACCTGCAAAAGCCAAGAAAATGGTCACTGCTCAACGAAAATGAAAATCTATTTACATGAAAAGAATCACTTTGGGGTAAATTATAGTAATTGCAATTTGAATGCATGTTAAAAATACAAGCACTGGTTGTGGCGTGGAGTTTGCAAAGGACGACTGAAAAATCACGGAAAGTTGTGCTGTAATTCCTGAAAAAAGCTCCTTTTACTCAAATTTCCGTCCAAGGAATGCTCATTTAGAAAATGCATCATCTGTCAATGCCTGTCTAACTTTATAATAAAGTTTTGGAATTAGTCTCCTATAGTTCGTAAGTTGTATTTTGCCACATGTTTTAATTTCTAATTTCACCTGAAAGTAGTGGAAGGAAACCAACCATTTTCTCTTGATTTCAAAAGAACTAAAAGAACCATGGAATATAAGGTTTGCCAAAAAGAAATTAGCCTCCATATGATTTCAGCACGTATCTGCATCATGGCAATGAATCTTTGTGACTTTAAAAGGATAAACCATATCGTATGCAGAAACCGCTTAACAACTGTTGTATAGAATTCCTGTCCTTATAAAGGTCTGCATCATACATGGATTTAAGATATGAATTCAGATGGTATGTTCAATTGATGATCACGGATCAGTTCATTTCACTCTGAAAGTATTATGTTACCTGAACCACTTGATTATATTCCTTTAGTAATTCAAATGTGGGGTATCATGTATTTTCCATTCATTATTTTTCCTTTTCTGTCATTGTTTGATTTCCTTTCCCACAATGGTATCCTTCTATTACTACTGACAGTAGTACCGAAGACTTAGATATGTTGCACACTTGTGACATATTTGCAGTATATGGCGTTAAAATTCTTCTGGTCTAGTCTGATAACCTCTTTTTATTTTCATTTCAAAATGTTTTCCCCAAGAGGACTGCGCACAATAAAAGTTTCCATTAAAGCTATAGAATCTCTTCAATTTAGAAGGTATGTGCACATAAAATGTTATTGAGTTTATTATCAATTTTGTAAGTGTCCAACTTTAAACATATAAAAAGCAGTCACAATGAAAACTTTGTTCACATTTACTGAAATATTAGTTATTAAAAAGAATCAAGAATTTGATTTTAGATTATTAGTTCAGAACCAAGAAGAATGGAAAATAACATTGGGATATTAAAAATTGAACAGCTTGGCCTGAATTTTAGATTAACACTTTGAGTGCTCAAGGCTGTTTTTAATAGTCGAAAGGTGAATCTGAGCTGCAATAATGCCCTAGATGTCGAAGATCATAAAGTGTAATGACAGAAATAAACAGTCTAACATTTACACAGATTTTGTAATAGAAACTGGTTTGATTTTGAACTTTGTTTCAAGAAATACCACTTCTTAAGAATTTTCAATAAGTCACTGCCATGATGTATTTTCTTATTCATACCTGAAAGAAAACAGTTGCTTATCCCAAACAACATTGGCATTGTTTTCCCAAACATAGTTTAGCCCTCTGCTAAAAGTTGAAAGACTTATGCATTACTGTAGAAGTGTCATCACACTAAGATTCCTGCACAATGAGGCATAGAGGTCTATTTCTACTTAACTTTTGCAATGGATTTATAACCATAAAATCACAGTTCCAATACAACCTTTGATAACATTTTCTCGTTTTAAAAAGCAAAAACACATACTGAGCAAGGAAGTATTCTCAATTTTTGTACAGAATTGTAAAATGGACTGAAAAATGTGAACAAGCATAAGCTTGAGAATATAGCATTACCTGTGGCATTTCCATTATGCCTCTCTCTCCCTTTGTTTAAATGTCAGACATGAAGTAAAAGAAAAGGGTGATTATTACCTACATCATGGACCACAAAAAGCAAAGAAAAGCAAATGCTGTTACAGTTATCTGATTAAAAAAACATGTCATCATATGTCCTTCAGCTCTGCAGAGCCAAGTTCAAAATCAGCCAAAGGATAAGATGTAAATGTCAACATTTGTCAGTTACAGGTCATGATTAAAATAAGTTTTGACAGTTTCAGGCTTCAGTGTAACACAGTGATGGATCTATGATCAGCTGCATCGCACAATGGAAGGATCAGGGTCCAAAATCAGAACTCCCACCCTATCACAGCAAATTTCTAATGCCAGATAAGTTAAACGGAGCAGACGTCAATTGGAGCTAATGTACTTCCTCAGAGCAAAGACGAAAATAATACAGTAGCATCAAAAAAGTAAGAGATAGGCATCTGTTATAGCTGTCTGGGTTAAATGGTGGAGTAGACAACTTATTGTTGGAAAAATTGCTTGTTTCCCTGAACAGCATGGAATTTTAACTCAAGGCAGTGTTTTAATTCATTCCTCCAGGTTTCCTACACAGCAGCCAGTCTCATTAGTAAGCCGTCTGTCTGTTGGACAGGAATTTCTGTGGCACAAGGCTGCAGCCCCAGAGAAGGTGAGCCTGGTGGCGATAGTTCACAATTGGGCGATGAATTAATAGTTCAGCTTGTTAGGCCAAGAGGAAAGTACTTACTGGCTGCCATTACTTAGAAATGAAAAAGAAATGTTAAAATGAAGGCATGCCCGCTCCTTAAAAGTTGATACTGACCAACCTACCTCCTCCTCAACTTGCATCCATTAACACAAGAAACGGATGTGTTCAAGATGGCTTGGATTTAGATTTTACATTTTAGAGGGTTAAAATTCTGTGTAATGACTCATTGTTTTTTGTTAATGAAATGCACTGGCAGAAAGCCGGTCCTTTCTTTACTGTCTTAGGTACAGATTACTATATAAGGCTGCTCTCAAGCAAAGGAAAAGCAATTTTATCAAAGCGACAGATGGGGGTTTGAGGCTAAAGACTAAAGGCTGTTAATTTTTAGACTGCTCCTATTTTCAAAATGTGTTCACTGGTTTCCAAATATAGACTGTGAACAATTGAAGCATTCTGCTTTAGTAAATGGCATTCTTCTGAATTATCTGGCTTATGATGGCAAAGTCTACCATTCCTGCTTCACCTGCTACGCTTCATGCAGCAATACTTGGTAAATGCAGGTAAATAAATCAAGTCTAATTACTAAATTTTTGCTAAATCCAGTTTCGGTTGTGTCTTTGAACCTTATTATGAGTTAAAGGTGTTCTCTCCCACTTTGAACTGTCTTTTAAATAATATATGTAAAACCTACTGCAGAGATGCATTTTTGTCTCGAAGTCAATGCACAAATTATCAATCTTTAACTTTGAGGGCAGAAAAATGTTGCATTAAAAAAAGTGAAGAAAACATCAACCAGTTAATGAACTCCATCTGGAAAATGAGATTTCATGGCCAAGGCTTGAAGCTGGGGTTGGGAACCAGGTGGAAGAAAACTTGATTTGTTACAAATATAAATTTGTTCAAATTGTATTTCCACTGAGGTAATGCTGTTGTTTCTCCAACAACTTTCACGATTAAACTCAGGAAAGATTTTTTTTTGCTTACTATTGGAATCCCATGAAAGCATTATTTTAGTCCTTCAATAAATATTGTGGATGTTTTTCTTCCTTGGTGGCATGAAAACAAATTACACTAGTGGCTGTGCAGCATTTATTTCTGCCAAGAAGAGAAAGTAGGTTGGTGTTTCTCAAAATAGGACTTTTTTTTTACATTTTTTTTCTTTGCAGTCAGAATAGTTTTCCTGAGCAGGACTAAATGGTCATAGAGTAATTTAAATCATATGATCAAAATATTTTCATCATTATTCGGAAAGTATTTTATTTCTCGCTTCCGTAACATCAGTCTCATTCTGCCCCTTGGCCACAAGGTTATTCTTTATGTTTAAGCCTCTGCAGTTGTGTGGGAGCAGACATTCAACTGTGGAAAGCGTTACAGCTGAATCCATTTCAATCGGCATTGGTTGCACAAATGAGTGCCTGTTTTGTCATTAGAGCAATGGATGCATTCACAACTGTTTATTCCCTTTCTAGGACATGAGTGTTAAGATCAACTATAGAGCTCCTAGCGCAGGTCTGCTAAGATCAGCTAATTCATAACAGATTGGGAATCAGATCTATTTTGTTCCACTTGTTAGTATTTGAATTCTGAACATTAGTTTCTGTAAAGTTACAGATTTGTTAATAAATGTAAAATAAATTTTAAATATCAGCAAATGCAGTGAAACCTATATCTTTCTGATATATTCCAAAAGACCGTGCACTTTTAAGTATTAATGCTGTGGAATCTGATGTGAAATTCATTTTGAAAAGAAGTATGCCTTTAAGAAAACTACAAGAATTTCACTAAAGTCTTTATGCAGCTACTGTCATGTGGCATTCACATGAGAACAATCAAATCAAATTTGATTTGAGCATTGTCAGCTGGATCAAGGTTTATCTAGCACTTTACAGTGTGGAACTAGCAGGCTGAACAGATGAATGGGAGCACTGATCGTTGAGTTGACAAGGCTTAAAGATGGGTAACTTCCTTTCCCCCTCCCTTCCCCACTTCTCCTCCCATTCCTGCTCTGCACCATCAACCATTTATTTCAGTTCAGCCTCCAAACTGTAGCAGCACTTTGATTTTGAACATTTCTCCTGCTGGGCAATCAGAGCTTTCCACCCCCTCCCAATGTTGTCACCAGCTACCGTTTCATTTTATTCTTTAGCCGTTGGGGTAGTGTTAGAAAATTGAAGAGATTAGGAGCCCATCTCTTTCCTGTTCACTGCGTTTCTGTTTCAGTAAATTGCTACCAACCTTCAATCTCCTGGTCAAGGCTCTCCAAGCACTTTCCACTGATATGACAGCCCAGTCAGCTTGATAAATGGTGCACACCCCCTCAAGCACAGTGTAAGAGATTTACAATAGGAGTCCACCATCACACCTTGTGCACATAAAGGAAAAAATTATCTTCATGGTTACTATTCCAATAAGGCACATTTCATTACATAATCATTGCTCCCTAGTTTTTTATCTAGTGAAATACAAGGGGCATTTTTAAAAAGAAATCTGAAATTCTTTCATACAACCCTACTGTAACTTATGGGAAATTCTTGAAATGCACCTCCCCTATGTGCAATATTTTAGAGCAACCTTCAATAAATTATGACCAAAACGAATCATTTTCAATTATGTGCTACAAATGTCAAATGCATGCTTTTCCTCAACCAAACTGCAAAATGTAATGTCACTCAAACGTTTATAATTACAGCTTTGTCAATCACTCCAAGGCTTAATGTTATTTGGGCCTCATAGTTTGCAAATCACTGCCCTGATAAAATCACTCACAATTACAGGTTATTGCAGAATGTGAGGTGCTGCTCGAGGTGCTGCAGAACGTGAGGTATTTGTGTTGCTTAAACACTGGTTTGGGTCTGCCAGCATCCTCAGGCTAAATCGAATTCAGCTGCCACAGACTTATAATAAAATAACTTCACCGGCTTGTATTACATTCTCAGTATAACCTGACGATGAAGCAGTGTCTAAATTGTATATTATTTATTAGGTAGGCAACAAAAAAGTAATCCTGAAAGACAAATCCCTTTAGTTGCACATGTAGCTGCTGTAAGTTGACAAAGACACGGTAACTGAAAGGTCTAGTGAGGAGGACAATATCTATTTAACATAAGTGTCATCTCTGAGCACACAAATCACGGGGTTACAGAAAACCTGCCATGGGACTGCTTGCGAGACCCACTGATGCTCACAATACATTCAAGTTCACCTTGTGCGAGGATAGGTGCCTGACGGCCACAGAGAAAGCAAAATCCAAATGTCGATTTGTAGATGGAGTGAGGAGAGCCTGCTGGCTGACAGGCTGATTTATTGGATTCTTCCAATTAATCACCACCAGCCTGTGGCCAAACTGATTTCCAGCAAAGCTGAAAGGCAGCCGAGGGAAACAGGCTTATAAGCATAAAGCCGCATAATGGTGTTCAATGAAGTGTGAGACTTTTAGTTCAGTTTCACTGAGCTTACCACACCACCGGAATGTCAAAGAGGATTGTGGGTGGAAAAATTATGGATTTAAACTGCTAGCTGTAAATGAGGTCAATATGTCTGGTTCATAAACAGTCCAAACCATTCCTTGAATTCAGTGAGGAAGAAAATTAGCGTGCAGCCAAAGCTGTAGACAAACCTCATTGAGATATAATTGCAGCTATAAATACAGGTGGAAAGCCTAAGTCACACTAGCACATAACACATTTCTTTTGGTGTCTCCACATTGCAATATTTGCATCTCCACCGTGTATTCATGGATCAGCTACTGTTCAAATTAATTGATGGGTCTATTATATCCTACCTTATTTTGTTCAGGCAATATTGAAAATCAAAGCAGCACATCAGAAGGATTTTTCCTGGTTTTTCCATTTAAATTACATTGAAATGAGTGACGAGACGTACATATTTTAAAAGCAGAAAGCTTTTAAAACAACACCTCAGTTAGATCCTTTTGAATCTCAATTTAACTAAGTTACATCAAATCCTAGTGCAATATATGATGCTGATTTTTAACTATAAGTGAAGCGCACAGTGGTCTAAATTCATCATTGTTTTACAATTGCAACATGGACGCGTTGATTTATAAATTTAGCAGTGAGAGTAAAGTTTCCTTTAATATCTCTTTGCTGGATGTGTCCTACTTGTTCTACAACAGTTCTGTTAAGATTGATGCTTATATATGTCTTAAAAGAATCCCTGTTTGTGTATATCCTGTTGGTCCACATTATAACAGACTTCTGATTGCTATAGAGCCATATAGATCGGGGGAACTTCGGTGGGAAGGCCCAAGTCCGAACTTTACACGAGCACTTATAATTTTGGTAGTTGCCCTTTCATTTCAGGCAGCCAAGTCATTTGCTTTAAATGCATGCAGTCATTGAAATGGGGTCCTCTTCCCACTTACAAACCTGTTTCCCAAAACTGGTGTAACATTGTCAAAATTTCACTGTGCAACAGTCTGAGAAAGGACCCAGGAAGAGGCTGCTGGAGTATGTGGAAGAAGAGTGCTCCTAATAGCCTTCACATTAAGATTACTGACACTGTCATTTCAAATGTGATCCTTTTACAAACACCTCACTGCCCCCACCAAGCAACTCACTCATGCACCTCAGCTAATGTGAAATTTGAATAAACTTCGAAAGGTCTCATTTATGTGTATCAGGCTGTGATGATTAGAAAGATAGCTTACTGCTTTTAATATTGCAGGGATCATAGAGCAAATTAAGGAGGTTCCTTGGGTGTCTCTTTCTGACATGTAGTAACTACTACTAGACAATAAAAACACTTTGCTCTCTGCTCAGTTATAACATGTTGCTTTCCCCACACCCTCCCCTTGCACCCCTCTCATGTTCCATCTATGTTAGCCACATCTCATCTCAGGTCATAATGATTCAGACTGCTTTGACATCAAGTGCAAAATAATTCACAATGCAGAGAGTGCAGAACAAATTTGAGATGATTAGTGGATCAGGTCAAGGAATTGTCCAATTTACAAATATTGAACTGTTCTAATTTGGGCATGAATGACAAAAATCTATGAAGGTTAGGGTTTTGTTATTGCATTAATCCAGACAGGCAATATTTTTAAAAAAATCATTTGTTGGGTGTGGGCATTGCTGGCTGGCCAGCATTTATTGCCCGTCCTTAGTGATCCTTGAGATGGTGGTGGTGAGCTGCCTTCTTGAACTGTTGCAGTCCACTTACTGCAGATTGACCCACAATGCCATTACGGACGGAATTGCAGGATTTTGACCCAGCAACAGTGAATGAACAGAGATATATTTCCAAGTCAGGATGGTGAGTGGCTTGGCGGGGAACTTGAAGGTGGTAGTATTCCCCTGCAGCTGCTGCCCTTGTCCTTCAAGATGGAAGTGGCCGTGGGTTTGGAAGGTGCAGCCTGAAGTTCTTTGGTGAATTTCTGCCGTGCTTCTTGTAGATTGTATGCACTGCTGCTACTGAGCGTTGGTGGTGGAGGGAATGGATGCTTGTGGATGTAGTGCCAGTCAAGTGGGCTGCTTTATGGTGTCAATCTTCTTGAAAGTTGGAGCTACACCCATCCATGAAAGTGGGGACTATTCCTGCACGCTTAAAAACAACTTGCCTTTAAGATAGTCAGATAACATCACAATGTGTGATGTTCCAGTATAAAGATGCTCGCCTCAACCGATAGTCATGATGTGGAGGTTCCGGTGTTGGACTGGATTGGACAAAGTCAGAAATCATATGACAGCAGGTTATAGTCCAATAGGTTTATTGCAGCAACAGTAGCAGTACTAACAGTAATAGCCTACTTGCTGTTTCTGTATCCTTGCTCTATCTTGTCAGTAAGCACAAAATCCAGACTATCTGCAAGTCTGAGCTCTTAGAGAAATGTAACTGTTGTTGTTAATAAAGCTCAAGACATTTGTCTCAGCAAGAACCCAGCCTTTGTGGTAAATATTACAAGAGCCAGCACATAGTGAATGCTCAGACCTTATTATGCAGCCATTGGTGTTTTACCCGCATAATAGTGGTAGCTGGTTGGGATGAAAATGTGATAGCAGCAATTTCTTAACTCATGAATCACCCATGTGAGTTCAAAGCTAAAATTTACAAGCAAGAAACAACCAGGACCAAAATGCTTCAAACAGCAAAGGTGGAGTTACAAAGAAGAACAAGGGAAATCAAGAACTAATAGTGGACTGAGAAAACTAAGGAGCTGCAAATCCTTGGTGACAAGCACAGCACCCAGGATTTGTTCAGTGCCACCAAGACAACATACTGGCCCGACAGCCTTGGCTTCAAACTGGTGTGGAGTAAAGATGGAACCCTTTTGAGAGACAGAGAAAACATCAGCTTCTAATGGAGAGACCACTTCAAAGAACTCCTAAACTATGATACGATTGTCAATGAGGACATGTTTTGAGTACATCCCCCACCTCCCCATCAAAGAAGATCTTGGACTCCCACCTAGTATGGCAGACATTAAAATCTTCTTTACACACGTGAAGAACAGAAAAGCTACTGGAGTAGACGGAAATCCCTGCCAATCTCAGGGATGTTGCCATCAATGCCGTCTTCAAGAACGGAGGCAAGTTGGACTGTGGGACCCACCAAGGAATCTCCTTACGCTCCATCACTGGGAAGATCATCACCCAATCCTCAGTAGACACCATCTCCCTAGCTCTGAGGAAATCCTTGCGGAAAGCCAGTGTGGCTTCTGAACAAACCTCAGAACTATGGACATGATTTTCTCTGCTTGGTAACTCCAACAGAAATACCAGGAACAATACCAATCACTCTGCATAGCCTTCATCAATCTGACTAAGACTTTTGACTCAATCTGGAAGTTATGGAAGACCTTGTCAAAGGCTGGCTGTCCAGTGAAATTGATCAATATCCTCTCTCTCCTCCATGACAAGATCACAGTGATGATCCTCACCAAAGGTAATATGACAGAGTCTGTTGAGGTCAAAACAGGGGTCAAAAAGGATGTGTCATTGCCCCCACCATTTCACCATCTTCATCACCAGCATTCTTCATCTTGTCAAGAACAAACTTCGCAGTGGTGTGGACATTATCGACAGGATGGACAGAAAACTTTTCAACCTCAACCAGTTGAAATCCAAGAAAAAAGTAACACCTACTTCATTTGTAGAACTTCAGTAAGTGGATGACACTGTCACCTCTGCTCTCTTGGAAGAGAATCTTCAAGCCTTACTTAATGTCTTTGACGAAGCATCCTGAAGAATTAGTCTCAGCCTCAATTTCAAGAAGACTGAAATCCTTTATTAACCCATCCCCGGTCAAATTCCAATTAATTGTTCCATTAAGATCAATGCAGAAATCCTCACAAACATGAAATATTTTCCTGTGAAAGCTGGGAAGCTACTTCACATCTAAAGCTGACACTGATGTGAGATTCAACATTGCATCCAATTGGCAGTTGCTGTCTTTGGATACCTAAGGATGTATAAAAGAATCTGGGTGTCTTAGTATATCAGTCAATGAAAGTTGACAGGCAGGTGAAACAATTGAATTACAAGGCAAATTGTTTCCCTATGAGGAGAGATTGGTTTAACTGGGCCTGTATTCACTAGAGTTTAGAAGAATGAGAAGGAATCTGATCGAAACATTTAAATTTTTATCAGGGCTAGACAGACTAGATGCAGGGCAGATTTTATCCACATTGTGGAGTCTAGTCCAGAATACACTGTCTCAGGATATGGGGTAGACTATTTAGGACTGAGATGATTTTTCTTTCCTACTCAAACGGTTGTGTACCTATGGAATTCTATACAGCAGAAGGCTGTGAGGGTCAAATTCCCGAATTTATTCAAAAACTGAAATGTTAAATTTTGAGATTTTAAATTTTATCAAGAGGTTTGAGAGAAAGCAGGAATATGATATTGAGATAGAAGATCAGCTATGATCATATTGAATGGTGGAACAGGCTCAAAAGGCAACTGACTAATTATTCTTCCTGGTTTCTATGATTTTAAATGAAAACTGTGAATGGAAATAGCTGTGACCAGACCCAGAGTGAGTTTTCTGTCCCAACATATGGGCTTTACTTCTAATGGATCGGTGGCCCTTCAAGGGGTAATAGCATCAATCATGCACCTGCACAGTATAAGTTGAAGTAATTTGCAATCTTAGCATTGTGCATGTGAAATACATAGTTTTCAAGTGTATGATGTGCAAATGCTGATTATAAGTAACCTCAACCCTGTAATAGGTCTTTGTAGATTGAAGATAGCTCTCTGCGTGAAACAGAAATAATCACAGGCAACTTTCAATGTGAAGCCCGTGGGCCACAAAGTGCAAAGATAATATAGAACATCATGGGCTGCACTGGGACACAGAACTGAGTTCCTGTCACCTTGAACAGGGAGTATAATGAAACATGCTCTTATATGAAATGATGCCTTTCTTGAATGATATGGAGCTGGGAGCACCCGGCTTCAGTGTGCTTGTAGCACTTAAAATCTCCTACAGTCTCTTTGTGATATGACTGGTGTTAGATCATCAGAATAAGGTACAATGCCAAAGTGTCATGGCCTTCCACAGCCCTTCTTGTCAGAGTTCTCCATGTCACATGGTATGGAGGGGTATGTTGAGTTGTCATTCATGTGCGATGTGACTGCTCACACTACTGAGGTTCTGTTCTGTTTCTGGAGTTCCCCACATGAGTTCTTTGGAACTGTGACTGATGGATCCAGCCACATCAGGCATTAATGTCACAAATGCTGCAATGCAATAAATGTTCAGAGAGATTGAAAAGGAAAAGATCTGCGTGCAAGCCCAAGACCAGCAACAACTTTTGCATAAAAAGGTTCCTGAGGAAGGACCCCGCGGGATATGCAGGAAGTACAGGAGGATCTGAGTCTATCACTCTTGATGGCTTTTCCACTAAATGAGTGAGGCGCATAGGCAGCATAGAGTGCAGATTCACAGAACTATATCGGTGCTGGAGTGAGGCCTGTAAATGAGTGGCCATCCTTTCCTGGTGAAGTTTATAGCTATGTTGAACTTTGATACAACTTGCACCATCCAAGGAGCCACTTGGGATCTGTACAAGATCTTATAATCTGCAAGCCACTAATGTATCAAGGCCATTACCAATGTAATTTGGCAATTAGATGGGATCAATCCTTCAGCCCAAGCAGTAAGTTTAGCCAATAGAGCTGGTATCCCCCAGGTATAGGGCACAGTTTACTGTTGACAGGCCCATATTTTAAAGCAGCTGAGTTTATCAGTAGAAAGGGGCTCCATTCCATCAATGTATAACTCATCTGTGATCACCAGCTTTACAACCTCAAAATCTGTGCCACATACGCTGGGAGCTGCCATGATGTCTATATCATTGACAATTCTCATGTTTCTCTTGCATCTGAGGGGCCAGATGCCTTGCAAGGAGGGTATTAAGGAACAGGAGCTGCCCACTGTGACCAAGGCTGATGACTACATTATGTAACCATTGACTGAGGCCCAATATCAATATAGTACAGTCCATTCTTCAAATAAGGCCAATGTGGAGTAGATGGCAGGTTCTTTCTTCCTTTCCGGTGTTTTTCTCTGACTTCCAAATCTCGCCAAGAACAAAGATATTCCTTTTGACCTACAAATGAAACTCTATTGAATCTGAGTTGGAAATAATCAACATTGATCTCAGACATTTTTGTTACAGCCAAGCAGAGCAGATTCAGCCAGCTGCATCATGATGATGACCCAACCATAAGACACAAAAAGATCCTCATCAGTGGGTGTCTGGATATATTCAATAGATCCCCAAGCTAGCTCATTCATTCTGTCCATTTAGAAACAAACTAGGATTCACCAGGAATTAAGTTTAAAAGGCAATCTGGTATTGTAAAACATTCTGGACCATATACATATAAGCTGCATGGTTACAGAAAAAAAATTGGCGTGAGTCCATCTGTTGCTCCAGCATCAATAAAGATATTGAACAACTGTTCAAGTTGTGTGAAACACGCATATTGCATCAACTTCACCAATCGAGAGAACCTCTCGTCCCAGCTGAAATTCCTTCTGAGCCACATTGCAAGACTGTCCAAGAACATGATTATATGTTGGTCACTGACTATTTCATTAAATTTCCTGCTTCACGACAAATCAATATAGCACCCGTGCAATGGTTGTTGATACTTTGACTGCCACGTTCAGTAAGTCCGGTGTTCCCTAACAAATTGCATCTGACAGCGGTCTGCAGTGCGCCAATGGTCCCTCCCAGATATGTGCAGGAAATGAGGTATCTGCAACATGTTACCTTGTCACATCACTACCCTATCCTGGCAGCCGCAGAATGCACTGTCTGTATTGTAAAATTCATGACAGTCATGTGTAAAGTGACTCCCAAGATTTTGGACAATAATATTAAGCCTACATGCTACTCCTCAAGGCAATTACCTACCCTCACCAGTCATGTTAGGGAGATAGATTCACACAGTTATCGCTCACACTCTGTCACTAGCCAACCACATGTACATTATTGGAAAGATGGGAAAAGTGGTACAAAACCATAATGAACAAGCAGGTAGCTAGTGTTCCTAACTTGAACTAGGACAATATATACAACTTTGAGATTGTCATATGACAAAGTGCATTCTTGGAAAGGTAAGACAATTTTGTGTTCAACCTAGGCCAGATGACATTATAATGACTAATCGTCAAGTTCTGTAATTAAATAGGCTACATATCTGAACGACAAATAATCAATCACCCATCACACAGGACAATCATTCCAATACTGAAAGTATAATGGCACTGCTAGACAACACATATCTACAACAAATGGTACATATCCATCTGTGGTGACAGACAGCACACGCAAATTGGAGCTATGCAGCTAAGTCATGAGCCTGCTTAAGGACTCAGACTGAAAATGTCAAGTGTACATTACATGTTGTCTTAATGTATAGAGATAATACATCATGCATATTAGTACATTTTTATCAGAAAGTGGTTCCCATTCTTTTAAGGAAAATGCATTGGTGTATTTTCAGTCAGGAGGTGAGTTACTCACCACAGTATTACTAGCTTCTGACCTGCTCTTATAGCCACTGTGTTTATGTTTCTGGTTTCTGGTCAATGAACTAACTAAGTTTCTGGTCAATGATAACCCCCAGGATGTTGATAGTGGGGGATTCAGTGATGGTAACACCATTGAATAGCAAAGGGTGCTGGTTAGATTGTCTGTTGTTGGTGATGGTCATAGCTTGGCATTTGTGTGGCACGGATGTCACTTGCCACTTGTCAGCCCAAGCCTGGATATTGTCCAGATCTTGTTGCATTTGAACATGGATTGCCTCAGTGTCTGAGGAGTTGTGAATGGTGCTGAACATTGTGTAATCATCGGTGAACATCCCCACTTCTGACCTTACGATAGAAGGAAGGTCTTTGATGAAGCAGCTAAAGATGGTTTGGCCGAGGACACTATCCTGAGGAACTGCAGAGATGTCCTGGAGCTGAGATGACTCCCAACAACCACGACCATCTTCCTGTGTGTCAGGTATGACTCCAACCACTGGAGAGTTTGCCCCCGATACCCATTGATTCCCGTATTGCTCGCGCTCCTTGATGCCACACTCAGGCGAATGCAGCCTTGATGTCAAGGGCTGTCATTCTCATTTCACCTCTGGAATTCAGCTCTTTTGTCTATGTTTGAACCAAGGCTGTAATGTGGTCTAGAGCTGAGTGGCCCCGGCAGAACCCAAACTGGGCGTCACTGAGAAGGTTATTGTTGAGCAGGTGCTGCTTAATAGCACTGTTGGTGACACCTTCCATCACACACACTCTCTCTCACTTAAATGTTCCATTTGGGAACACTCAGACCACATCATTCTGGCAGAAGTGTTTCACCCAGATACCACATTGGTCAGTAATGCATTTCATAAAGAATAGTGTTAATGATGTGAATGTTATTGATTGCAATGGTGTCATGCCTATGGAAGTGAAATTGTATAACATAACTGCTCCTGCCATGTCCCATGGCCCCAGCCTCAATTGCTTGATTGGCAGAGGAGCTGTCAAACTGATGGCCCAGAGTAGGACATCCTATGGTATCAGGGGACACTGTGCCTTGGAGGGAGATTCTGACACTGTGTTTAAAGACTGCTAGCAAGGCAACTGACATACGGAGGGGCAGCATCTGGCATTTGATAGTCCATTAGCTCAGAGGTTAGACAGAACTACAGGGAGAAATGGGATAAAATCACTGTGTCAGACACCCAACCTTGGATTGCTAATTCCTGTCTCACTGACATCCCTTTCACTCCTCAGGTAATTGAAGTGGAGATCATAACTGCTTCCCCAGGAACCCCTCCCTCTGGTGGATCAGAGTAATTCAATCTCATAGTATTGGCTACCTGGAGCATCAGAGGTGGTGAGATACTGGGCAGCCCCATCAATTGATAATGGCTCTCCGTTTGTCCTTCTCCTGGTGGCAACTAAATGGCAGAGTTTCTTTTACCACAGGTTGGGAAGAGGTGAGTTCTCCACTAGACCAGGCAAGCCTGGATACAGTTAGCAGAGAAGGTCCATAACTATTGGGGCATCTGAGGAGCTAGCTACACTGCTGCAAAAGGAAGAACAACCTTCTCCATTCTACATGGATGAGTGATAATCCTAATTCTATAGGAGGGCATACAGATGACGTACACTAAGTGTTTCCCATAGAAATGGAGGAATGAATGTTGGGTGCGTAGCCACAATACAAACACAAGGAGCCTTGGCACTGTGCCTAATTTGTGTGAGTTGTGATGATCTTCAAATGCAATGGAGAGCAATATTCAACTTTTTGTCTTTGGTCCCAGCAACCACCACACCAAGAGACTAAAATTGACCTCTGAGGAAGAGGAGGTGGCATTAGAGGATGCACCATCCTTAATCACACCTTTCATCTTCCATTAGCTCAGATACTGGAACATCAATGGGAATGAACATGCTCACTGAAAGAGTTCTGGTTCAAGCTCCATGTGAGCAGTGGCACACATTCAGAGACTGTGACTACCTAAGCCTCTGATACTCAGAGCAGTTGGGAGTCTGGGCAGATGTTGAGCTCCAGGTTGACAACAAACCTCTGGAATGATCTATAAGGTGGCAGATGCTGGGCACACAACAGCGGTATGTGTATAGAGTATGTGGAGCCTGACACAGTCAGTAAAGGAGTCCATCCAAGCCATAAATACTGTGGCTTCCCTCTTATTTGCAAAAGTGCTTTATTCAATCAAGAGATTGATAATTCTCATGGAGGGCCAGAAACAGCAGAACATTCAGGAGAAGCTGGGTTTACACGTAGACCTGCAATTCATCACCTTGACACTGAGCTCAATCAGGCAGAGCCAATGTAAGAGGAAAACAAGGCACAAGGATTTCCACAAAGTACAACTGGAACTCACATCCTTGGCACACTGGCAACTGCAGATAGTTTGAGAGCTCAAGGAACATCCTTTTTGCCGGTTAAATTCTTCTTGAATGGTCTTGCTGACAATGGTCTCTGCAGTCTTGGATCCCTCCAACCTCACCAAGTGTCTCTTGCAGATGGTTGGCTGTCATGGTCTCACATCCTTCTCCTGCCTCCTCCTCACTACAGAAGCCTCCATCAGGGTGTAGAATGCCCTCTGGGAGTGTAAATTCTGTCCAATGATAGCGGCTGGCAGGCAGTGTGGTTGGTACTCGCTTTTGTAACTGGGCCAGTTGCCTAGGGAAGCACAAAGTAAAATCAAGTTTGAAGTTGTTCTTCATACTGCTAGTAGCAGAAAACTTATCTCATTTACTTTATGGCTCTGAGCCGCAGTTGCTACCAGTGGCAGCACTTTGGCAGCAACCAGGTCATCGTACTGGAAATCCAGTATAATGTGTGGCCAGATGAGATCCACACTCTTGTGAGTGAACAGCAACAGGCCTTACTGAAGATAACTATATACAGAGATTGGTAAGAGAGAACATCTTACTAAGAGTCTTATAAACCCAGGTTCCATATGACCTGACGTACACCTGTTTAGTAACAGTCCCCAGAATAAAAGTAGAAGGTCAGGGGACTGTCAATGTCACACAGATTGCCTACCCTTCCTTGCTGGTGCTTAGTGCAGCTCAATGTGGGTGCAAGTTATCGGGTCTGGTGGAAGGCAAGGAGGATGAGTGTTGGCTCTGGGAGGTTCAGGTCTGTTGACTGGAGCAGAACAGGAATATTGTTGTCGGGTCCAGTCTGACAGGGCAGGGTTTAGGGGTGTGAAGGTCAAGTGTGGAGTCCGAAGAAGCAGGAAGCAAATTGAGTAACTTAGGCACATTGGGTTGATCAAGTCCAGTGACAAAAGAAGGAGGTCAGTTATGGAGTAGGGAGGAAGGGGTGTTGAATCAGTGACAAGGGATGTAAAGCATCTGGGTATATGCAGAGATAGTGGGAACTGCCGATGCTGGAGAATCTGAGAAAACAAGGTGTAAAGCTGGATGAACACAGCAGGCCAAGCATCATCAGAGGAGCAGGAAAGCTGACTTTTCGGGTCTGGACTCCTCTTCAGAAATGGGGGAGGGGAAGAGGATTCTGAAATAAATAGAGAGAGAGGGGGAGGCAGATGGAAGATGGATAAAGGAGCAGATAGGTAGAGAGGAGACAGACAGGTCAAAAAGGCAGGGATGGAGCCCGTAAAGGTGAGTGTTTTTGGGGAGTTAGGGAGGGGATAGGTCAGTCCAGGGAGGACGGACAGGTCGAGGAGGCAGGATGAGGCTGGCAGGTAGGAGGTGGGGATGGGGCTTGAGGTGGGAGGAGTGGACAGACAGGTTAGGGAGGCGGGGACAAGCTGGGCTGGTTTTGGGATGCGGTCAGGGAAGGGGAGATTTTGAAGCTTGTGAAGTCCACATTGATACCATTGGGCTGCAGGGTTCCCAAGCGAAATATGAGGTGCTGTCCCTGCAACCTTCGGGTGGCATCGTTGTGGCACTGGAGAAGGCCCAGGATGGACATGTCATCCAAAGAGTGGGAGGGGGAGTTAAAATGGTTCGTGACTGGGAGGTGCAGTCATTTTTCGCGAACCGAGCATAGGTGTTCCACAAAGCGGTCTCCAAGCCTCCGCTTGGTTTCCCTGATGTAGAGGAGGCCACACCAGGAATAGCGGACACAAGAGACCACATTAGCGGATGTGCAGATGAACATCTGCTTGATGTGGAAAATCTTCTTAGGGCCTGGGATGGGGATGAGGGGAGAGGGGTAGGGGCAGGTGTAGCACTTCCTGCGGTTGCAGGGAAAAGTGCCGGGGTGGTGGGGCTGGTGGGGAGTGTGGAGCGGACAGGGGAGTCATGGAGAGAGTGCTCCCTCTGGAAAGCAGATAAGGGTGGGGAAGGGAAAATGTCTTTGGTAGTGGGGTCAGATTGCAGGTGGCGAAAGTGCCGGAGGATGATGCGTTGGATCTGAAGGTTGGTGGGGTGGTACGTGAGGATGAGGGGGATTCTGTTTTGGTTGTTGTCGCAGGGAGAGGGTGTGAGGGATGAGTTGCGGGAAATGCGAGAGACACGGTTGAGGGCATTTTCGACCACTGTAGAGGGGAAGTTGCAGTCCTTGAAAAACGAGGA
The DNA here is from genome assembly GCA_024137785.1 of Ginglymostoma cirratum. Taxonomy (NCBI): domain Eukaryota; kingdom Metazoa; phylum Chordata; class Chondrichthyes; order Orectolobiformes; family Ginglymostomatidae; genus Ginglymostoma; species Ginglymostoma cirratum. Next base: position 68,671,815 of record JAHRHZ010000012.1, on the reverse strand, counting down.
TATCTGGGATGTCCAGGAGTGGAATGCCTCATCTCGGGAACAGATGCGGCGGAGGCGAAGGAATTGGGAATAGGGGATGGCATTTTTGCAGGAAGGTGTGTGAGAGGTGGTGTATTCTAGGTAGCTTTGGGAGTCGGTAGGCTTGAAATGGATATTGGTTTCTAGGTGGTTGCCAGAGATGGAAACAGAGAGGTCCAGGAAGGAGAGAGAGGTATCGGAGATGGCCTAGGTGAACTTAAGGTTGGGGTGAAGGTATTAGTGAAGTGGATGAACTGTTCGAGCTCCTCATGGTAGCACGAGGCGATGCCGATATAGTCATCAATGTAACAGAGGAAGAGGTGGGGGATAGGGCCAGCGTAGCTTTGGAAGAAGGATTGTTCCATGTATCCTACAAAGAGGTAGGCATAGCTTGGGCCCATGCAGGTACCCATGGCCACTCCCTTTGTCTGTAGGAAGTGGGAGGAATTGAAGGAGAAGTTGTTAAGGGTAAGGACGAGTTCAGCTAAGCGGATAAAGGTGTCAGTGGAGGAGAACTGGTCGGGCCTGCGGGACAGGAAGAAGTGGAGGGCCTTTAGGACATTTGCATGGGGAATGCAAGTGTATAGGGACTGAACATCCATGGTAAAGATAAGGTGTTGGGAACCAGGGAAACGGAAGTTTTGGAGGAGGCGGAGGGCATGGGTGGGGAGTTCCTGGACCAAGGAGGAGAAAATGGGAGTTGAGATAAGTTCGGTGGGGCAGGAGCAGGCAGAGACAATGGGTCGACCAGGGCAGTCAGGTTTGTGGATTTTGGAAAGGAGATAGAAACGGGCAGTGTGGGGTTGGGGAACGATGAGGTTGGAGGCTGTGAGTGGGAGGTCACCTGAAGTGATGAGGTTGTGGATGGTTTGGGAGATGATGTTTTGGTGGTCGGGAGTGGGTCATGATCAAGGGGGCGGTAGGAGGAGGAGTCAGAGAGCTGGCGTCTGGCCTCGGTGATGTAGATGTCAATGCACATTTGGGGATGCAGTTGGGGATGAGTAAAGCAAGTATGGGGTCTGTCAAATAGTTACTCAGGAGTTAGACTATGTATTTAATAGCCTAACTTCTAGTGTAACTATCTTAATTACTCTGATTGGAATCTTCCAAAGACCCCAATTTAAATGGTTCCAGGCAAATAGAAATTACCCAGCGGAATCTTTAATTTCCAAAGCCAGCTCCAATAGGGATTCTGCAAGGTCTCCATGTGTGACTCCCACCTATGCTGGAATAGTGACTGTTTGGCTGTCAGAAAATCCAGGCCATGATCCCGTTATATAAAAAAATTGATTTACACACAGAAAGTTACAGTATAAGAACATAGGAAAAGAAACAGAAGCGATCTCTTTGGTCCATTGTTTTGATTTGCAATTCAATAAGATCATAGGTGGGATATAAATCAACTCCACTTTATCATTTAATCCCCTTGTATCTTGGTTCCTTCAAGGCCCAAATAACGATATCTGTGAGGGTAATTTTTGCTCATGCGATACCATTTCAAACCTTATTATGTGGAATAAGTTGATTCTGTATTGGCAGACACATTCCTCATTGATACCATTGAAGAAACTGATTTGCATCACATGGGTAATGGCTCAGTGGGCTGTCTGTTTAGGAGAATTGACAGCCTACTTGATGTAGCAATCCATTAATGAGTCTTACCTCCCATCGTCCCGAGACTTGAATATACTCAACAATTACAAATATGCCATATTGGAGATGAAAATTTCAAGGAATCACATTCCACTGATTGAAGAAATTTATCCTCATCACAGCCCAAAAGATTAACCTTTTATTTCAATATTAGAACCACTTAGTCAGAGGTTCTGTAGCCAAGGGAAACAGCCTCTCATTATCTGCTTTTTAAGAATTTGATATGTTTCAATAAAATCACCTGTCATTGTTCTAAATTCCAGGGAAAATAAGCCCATTTCATTCAAGATAACAAGGTGTAGAGCTGGATGAACACAGCAGGCCAAACAGAATCAGAGGAGCAGGAAGGCTGACGTTTCAGGCCGAGACCCTTCTTCAGAAAATAATTCAAACTGTTCTTGAGGCATGGTCCTGCCACCCCCAGGATCAATCTCATTGCACCCTGAATGAGACAACTGTATCATTTCTAAGATGAGGAGTTCAAAACTGTACACAATACTCCGGGTCTGATCTTACTAAAGTCCTAAATAATTGCCAAAAGATCTCCTTACTTTAATACTACAGATCTCTTTATAATAAATTTGGATGTACAATTTAACTTTTTCTTAACTTATTCTTTTATGGGATGTGGGCATCATGGGCTGTATATCTGTTGCCAATTGTCAACTCCAGTTGACAAGTTGGTGGTGAACAGTCTTCCTGAACTGCTGCAGTTCATAGGGTGTTGGTGCACCCACAGTCTGTTAGGAAGGGAGTACCAGGATCTTGACCCAGTGCAGTGAAGGAAAGATAATATCATTCCAAGCCAGGATAATCATTTCCTTGGAGAGAAAATTTCAAATAGTGCATTCATTCCATTCATCTGCTGCCTTGCTGTTTTTGATGATAAAGATTGCAGATTCGAAACGCTTTGTCAACGGAACCTTGATACGTTTCTGAAGTGTGTATACAAACTACAACCAGTAGGTATCAGCACTGGAGGGAGTGAATGTCTAAGGTGCTGGATGGGGCACCAATCAAGCACATTACCTTGTACTGGATGGTGTTGAGAGTTGTTGGCGCTGTAAGATGAATCCTTTGCACAACTCACCATGGTGTAAGATTCATCTGGTGGATGATCTGCAACTTCTTCATTCCTGGTTGTAGGGACAAATACGGGAGAGAAAAATTACCTGGTATTCTAATGAGAAGTGGGACTTGTCTTAAACCAGACAGTTTATTGCATGATAGTTACTAGTTACATTTTACATTGGTATGATGGACATTGTAATTAAGACTATGAGGGAGAACTGACTGATTCCATGTGCCATTATCATATTAAACAGTCCTCAAGGCACTCTGCACCATTAACACTTACAGTCCCTTATACCTTCCAGGTACATATACAGCATTCCATCACACTCTTGAATTCGCCCTTGTTGGGATTCTACTCACTGGAGTTTAGAAAAATGTGAGGTGATCTCATTGAAAAGTATAAGATTCTTTCGGGGATTGATAGGATGAATTTTCCCCTCATGGGTGAATCTAAGACTAGAGAGTTTAGTCTCAAAGTAAAGGGGAACCAATTTAAGACTGAGATGAGGACAAATTTCTTCACTTAGAGGATTGTGAATGTTAGGAACTCATTGCCACAGAAAACTGTGGAGACAAAGCACTTGTGTATATTTAAGGCTGGGATAGATAGCTTCTTGGTCATTTGGGGAATCAAGGGTTATAGGAAAAGGACACAAATGTGGATGTGAGGAATGTTGGATTAGCTGTGTTCCTATTGAAGGGGGAGTAACCTCAAGGGAGCAAATGGCCACCTCCTGTTCCTATTTCTTAAGGTCTGTTATCTTATACTTGGGAAATTTTCAATTTTACCACCTATCTGTCAGCATAGAAGAGCAGCTTGGCTAGGGGTGTGACTAGTTCTGAAGCACGAATCTTCATTACCATTGCCAAAATGTTATCTGGCCCACAGCCTTTGCAATATCCAGTGTCTTCAGTTGTTTCTAAAACCAGTTGGAATTAATCAAGTTGGGTGAAGATTGACATTATGGATCACTATGGTACAAAACCAGAAACAAGGCTGCTCACTATGACAGGCCGGACCATGTAAATTCAGAGCTGGACAGAACAACATGGCTTCAATGGAGGCTGCACAGCACTGACAATGCCACCTAGAAGGGAGACAAAAGGTTTGCATGAAAACCAGTCAGCTCGGTGAACCAACCAACAACTCTGAATACTGAGCAGGGTGTGGGTAGTAGGTATTGGGTAGAAACAGGAATAAGCAATTCAGCCCTTTGTACCTGCTCTGCCATTTCATACAATTGTAACTCATCTCATCTTGAGCTCAACTCAACTTTCCTGCCCAGTATCCATACCCTTCCAGGCAACTCCTCATGACTACATACCACTGTGCCACCATCTCAGGTGGATTGTCCTGCTGGAGGGACAGGACGTATCCAGGGATGTTGCTGGTGATGCCTGGGACATTGTAAGAAATGTTTCTGTGACAATGACCATGTCAGACTGTTGCTTAACTGATCTGTGAGACAGCATTCCCAACTATAGCACAGCACCCCAGATGTTATGATGTGGAGGTGCTGGTGTTATCCACCCCAGACGTCAGTCAGAGGAGTACTGTGTTGCATCGACAGGACTGCATGTACTGTTGTTTTACTTTTGATTCTTAGGTTAATGCTGCGTGGTCCATCAGGTTTCACTCCTTTTATAATGCTTTCTGTTCGGGTTTTGTACAACTGAGTTTGCTTGTTGAACTGAGATAGTAGGAACTGCAGATGCTGGAGAATCTGAGATAACAAGGTGTAGAGCTGGATGAACACGGCAGGCCAAGCAGCATCAGAGGATCAGGAAAGCTGATGTTTCGGGCCTCGACGCTTCTTCAGACCCTTCTTGTTGTACTCGCAGGTTAATCTTTTGTGGTTTGTGTTCAAAGATACCCAAGTCTTTGAGTTACAGCATTTACGTCTTCCAAAAATTTTGTGAATTTTTCTGTTCTTGTTTTCTTCCTAACAAAGTGAAAAATTGCATTGTAATTTCACATTATATTCCATCTACTATCTTGTTGTCCGTTTGACCAATCTGTTAGAAGCTAAGGTCTTGTGGCCTGCTGCAAGCTTACTTCCCCAGCTAGCTTTATTGCTTCAGCAAACTTGGAAATATTACACTTGGCTAGCTCAACTGTATCATTTTTACTAGACCTCTAGTTCACCATTCCTAGAATGATTTTTCTGGGTCTTATCTGCAATGAAAAGAGCCAAGAAAACATCTGTTTAATCTCATTTGAGCTCACCCATTATTATTTCTCTCATCGTTATATCTAAGGAATCTGTCGTTATTTTTGTTAATCCTTTCCTTTTTACATACCAGTAGAAATGATTAGAATCTGAGCCAATTATAGCTAGATTTGTCTTGTTCTATTTTATCCCTGTAATACTTCCTTGGGCATCTTTTGCTGATTTTTAAAATCCTCACAATCCTTAGGCTTACTATCCATTTTGACAACATTGTAAGCCTTTCCTTTTAAGCTAATGCTGTTCTTAACTTTCCAGTTAGCCACAGTTTTTCCGGTGAAGTTTTATTCCTCAAGGAAATGTATATTGATTGAGAGTTATGAATTATTTCTTTAAATATTTGTCATTGCTTATCCATCGTCAGATCTTTTAATCTAATTTCCCAAATCTACCTTAGCCAACTTGCTTTTCATATCTCTGTAATTGGCTTTATTTAAATGTAAGGCCCTAATTTAGCGGAAATCCAGTACTGTCTCTCCACAAGGCTGTGGATGTTGGGTCAACTGAGATTTTCAGGGACCTGAATCAACAGATTTTTATTAAGTAAATGTATTGAGAGATACAGATCAAAGGCAGGTGATAGTGTTGAGGTAACAATCAACCATTATCTAATAGAACAGGCTGGAGTGATGCATGGGCTTTTCTTGTTCACATCTTTCTAGGTCTGAGGTTCATATGCACTTCTTTTTTAAATTGCAGAGGTGGTAAAGCAAATTAAATATAACAGTGTGAATAAACAGCATTCATATGACGTCTTATGGAGAAAAAACAAAATGATAAAAATTGACTTACTTGATATGATGCCATCAAAGTGAAATATCCTTTCATTGCCAATCCTGGTATTTTAAGCACTGAATAACATATTTTGCATTCCAGGATAAAGTGCTGTTGCGATGGCCTTTGAAACTTAATTCTATTTCCCAAACATAGAAATAAGAAATACATTTGCAGGGAAATGCAGACCTTCTAATGAGTTGTACTTAGCATTTATCATCCTTGGGTAAGCATCTTCTTATGGCCATACAAAAGCATAAATATTGCAAATTCTGGAAATTTCAAATATACACAGAAAATGCCAGAGAAACTCAGCAGGTATGAGAACATGTGTGGAGAGAGAAAAACAACGTTAATGTTTCAAGTTCAGTGTGACTCTTCCTCAGGCTATCTTTGTGTCCGTGTTGATCCTTTTTCTGCTGGATAATGTAAGTAAATGGTGTGAGTTCTTATTGGGCACTCCATCTGGCTGCTCAGCTTGCTGCTGACTTTGATCGGCCATCCATTCAGCTGTATTCTTATTCGTCTACTTTGGGCACATACCTGAGGGCTGCTGTAGGCGAGCTCAGTGGTCTGCAATTTGTTTCCTGAAATGTGTTGATGCAGCAAGTCTTGGCAGCTCAGTCGTTTTCTTTAAGTGTTCCCGTAAAGCCCAATTAGTGGCCAGCCTCAGGAGTACACACTTCCTGCATAGTGTCAGTGCTCGGTTTAAAAACTCACCCAAATTTATGGTCATCTATGATTTTGTCTCTATAAACAATAATCCATACGCTCATTTATTTTTAAACCCAAATTTCTAACATATAATACATGGAAGTAGGTCTTAGCTTGATACAACCAAGTGACTGCAAAATGATGGACTGAATAACGAATTGACTTCAAAACAAATAAAAAATCAGGCCACTGATTCTTTATCATTCATTCTACACAGTTGCACAAGATCCATACCATTTGTAGCTATAAATGTTCACATGAACTTCCATACTCTCTGTTTGTGGTGCATGCTAGTGTAGAACAAGTATAAAGGAAAAGATCATCAGTACCACAGTGAAATTATAGGGAGTGAAATTCAGATACCTCAAAGTTCCAGTTGTCATACATTCCTACAAGCAGATTAGGAAATTCAATAAAATGCTGGACTTGATAGCCAAAATTCCAAACTGACCACTGCAAATTGCTCACACTTATTCAAGCTTATTATACGATTGTGCCGATCAATCAGAGCATAGTTAAACCACTCTCATTCTTCTAACCATGAGTGAATACAAACCTAACCAATTCATATGTCAGTCCTGCCATCCCAGGAATCTGTCTGGGAAACCTATGTTGCACTCCCTTCATAGCTAGAACATATTTCCTCAAATAAAGTGTCCAAAACTACACCCTGTACTCCAGGTGTGGTCTCACCAAGGGCCTGTACAATTGCAGCAAGAAATCCCTGCTCCTGCACTTAAATCCTCTTGCTATGAAGGTCAACATACCATTCACCTTCCTCACTAACAGCTACTCCTGTAATTTACTTTCACTTGCTGATTTATAAGGACACCCAGGACTCAGTGCACCTTCCCCTGTCCCAATCTATTGCCATTCAGATGATAATCTGCCTTCTTGTTTTTCTACCAAAGTGGAGAATGTCACATTTATCCACTTCATTTATCTTTCATTTGCCCGCTCACTTAACTCATCCAAATCACACTGAAGCATCTTAGCATTCTAGAACATAGAACAGTACAGCACAGCACCCACGATGTTGTGCTGACCTATTATCCTACTAAGATCAAACTACCCTGCATACCCTACATCATACTATCATCCATGTGCCTAGCCAAAAGTCGCTTACATGTCTCTAATGTATCCGACTCCGCTACCATCGCCGGCAGCGCATTCCACACGCCCACCACTGTCTGTGTAAGGAACCTACCTCTGACATCTGCCCTATACCGTCCTCCAATCACCTTAAAATTATGCCCCCTTGTAAGTCATTTCCGCCCTGGGATAAAATCTCTGGGTATCCACTCTATCTACGCCTCTCATCATCTTGTACACCTCTATCAATTCATCTCTCATCCTTCTTTGCTCCAATGAAAAAGCCCTCGCTCCCTCAAACTTTCCTCATAAGACCTGCCCTCCATTCCAGACAGCATCCTGGTAAATCTCCTCTGCACCCTCTTTAAAGCTTCCACATCCTTCCTATAATGAGGTGATCAGAACTGAACACAATATTCCAAGCGTGGTCTAACCAGGGTTTTATAGATCTGCAGCATAACCTCGCGGCTCTGAAACTCAATCCCCCTGCCAATGAAAGCCAACACACCATACGCCTTCTTTACAACCCTATCAACTTGGGTAGCAACTTTGAGGGATCTATAGGCGTGGACCCCAAGATCACTCTGTTCCTCCACACTGCCAAGAATCCTGCTATTAACCCTGTATTCTGCATTCAAAATAGACCTTCCAAAATGAATCGTTTCACACTTTTCTTGGTTGAATTCCATCTGCCACTTCTTTGTCGAGCTCTGCATCCTGTCAATGTCCCGTTGCAACCTACAACAGTCCTCCACATTGTCCATAACTCCACCAACCTTCGTCTCATTGGCAAACTTACTAATCACCCTTCCACTTCCTCATCCAAGTCATCTATAAAGATCACAAAGAGCAGAGGTCCCAGATCAGATCCCTGTGGAACACCACTGTTCACCAAGCCCCAGGCTGAATACTTTCCATCTACTACCACCCTCTGTTTTCTATTGGACAGTCAGTTTTGTATCCAGATAGCCAAATTTCCCTGAAGCCCATGCCACCTTACTTTCTGAATGAGCCTACCATGGGGAACCTTTTCAAATGCCTTGCTAAAATCCATATACACGGCATCTACTGCTCTGCCTTCATCAATATGTTTTGTCACATCCTTAGAGAATTCAATAAGGCTTGTGAGGCATGACCTACCCCTCACAAAGCTCCTCACAGTTCACCCTCCCACCCAACTTTGTGTCATCTCCAACCTTGGAGGCATTACATTTTGTTCCCTCATTGAAATTATAATTATATATTGTGCATACTCAGGACAAGCACTGATCCCTGCAGTAGACCACCGGAGAGATGAAAATGACAGCCCTTGACATCAAGGCTGCATTCGAATGAGTGTGGCATCAAGGAGCCCTAGAAAAGCTGGAATCAATGGGCATCAGGGGCAAACTCTCTGCTGGTTGGAGTCATATCTGGCACACAGGAAGATGGTTGTAGTTGTTGGAGTTCAGTCATCTTAGCTCCATGACATCTCTGCAGGAGTTCTTCAAGGCAGTGATTTGAGGCCCAACCACCTTCAACTGCTTCTTCAGTGACCTTCCCTCCATCATAAGGTCAGAAGTGGGGATGTTCACCAACGATTGTAAAATTGTTCACTCCATTTACAATTCCTCAGATACTGAAGCAGTCTATGTTCAAATGCAATAAGATCTGGATAAAATCCAGGCTTGGGCTGACAAGTGACAAGTAACATTCGTGCCACACAAATGCCAGGCAAGGTCCACCTCCAATAAGAGACAATCTAACCTCTGCCCCTTGATGGTGTTGTCATCACTGAATCCAACATCCTTGGGGATGACAGTGACCAGAAATTCATCTTGTCTCACCACATTAACAAGAGCAGGCTAGAGGCTAGGAAAACAGTGGCGAATAACTCACCTCCTGACTCCCCAAAGTCTGTTTGCAAGGCAGCTGACCACTGCCTTCTCAAAGGTAACTGACAATGAGCAATAAATACTGGCCAGCCAGTGATGCCCACATGCCAAGAGTAAATAAAGAAAAAGCCATGGGCTGCCACTCAGAAAATGATCCATTTATTCCTACTGCTTCCTGTCTGCCAACTATTTTTCTATCACAATTAATACACCACATCAATCCCATGATTCTTAAATTTACATTGCTAATCTCTTTTGTGGAACATTATCAAAAGCCTTCTGAAAGTCCAAGTAAACCATATACTCTGGCTCCCCCTTTCAACTCTATTAGTTATTTCCTCAAAAAAATTCCAGTGGATTTGTTAAGCATGGCTTCCCTTTCATAAATCAATGCCGCTTCTGTCCAGTCCTGTCAATGTCTTTCAAGTGGTCTGCTATCAAATCTGTTATAATGGACTCCAGCTTTTTCTCCACCACTGATATCAGGCAATAATGCAACTAATTCTTTGTTGGTGAAAGCAGCAGCGACCTACTACAAATGCCTCCTTTCATAAATGCTGTAAAAAACAGGGCTGCTGCTGCTATCAGGGTTATAGTCACTTACATCAATGTAAACACGATGCTAAGAAGCAGTGTATCTCAGGTGTCCATAGAATTTGTGTTTCTCATGATCTCAGAAGTGCAGAACACTGTTAGATTAAATATTCCAATTAGAAATTAAAGGAGAAAGTAGAATTGAAAAACTGTGCTGAAGTGACTCAATGCATCAACTAACAGAGATTTTCAAGAAGTGACAAAGATGATTGATGAGGACAAAACGGTGCACATGATCTTTATGGACTTCAGCAAGGTGTTTGACAATGTTCCTCATGGTAGACTGGTTTGCAAGGTTAGATCACATGGAATACAGGGACAGTTAGTCATTTAGATGCAGAACTGGCTTGATGGTGGAAGACACAGGGTGGTAGTGAATGGATGCTATTCAAACTGGAGGCCTGTGGCCAGCAATGTACCACAAGGATCAGAGCTGAGTGCACAGCTTTTTGTCATGTACATAAATGATTTGGATGTGAACTTAGGAGGTATGGTTAGTAAGTTGGCAGATGACATCAAAATTGCAGGTGTACTGGGCAGTGACAAAGGTTACTTCAGAGTATAACAGCATCTTGATAAGATGGGCCAATGGGCCAAGGAGTGGCAGATGGAGTTAAATCTAGATAAATGTGGGGTGCTGCATTTTGGAAAGGCATATCAGGGGACGACTTATACACTTAATGGTAAGGCCCTGGGGAGTGTTGCTGAACAAAGAGGCCTTGGGATGCAGGCTCATAATTCCTTGAAAGTGGAGTTGCAGGTAGACAGGATAGAAAGCCTTTGGTACGCTTGCCTTTATTGGTCAGTGCATGGAATATAGGAGTTGGGAGGTCATGTTGCAGCTGTACAGGGCATTGGTTAGGCCACTTTTGGAATGCTGCATGCAGTTCTGGTCTCCATGCTATAGGAAGGATGTTGTGAAACTTGAAAAGATTCGAAAAAGATTTACAAGGATGTTGCCTGTGTTGGAGAGTTTGAGCAATAGGAAGAAGCTGAATAGACCAGGGCTATTTTCCCTGGAAGGTTGGAGGTTGAGGGGAGACCTTAGACAGGTTTATAAAGTCATGAGGGGCAAGGATAAAGTGAATAGTCAAGGTCGCTTCCCCACGGTGGGGGATTCCAAAACGGGATGGCATAGATTTAAGGTAAGAGGGGAAAGATTTAAAAGGCACAAAAGGGGAAACATTTTCATGCAGATGGTGGTGCATATATGGAATGAGTTGCCAGAAGAAGTGATGGAGACTCATACAATTACAACATTTAAAAGGCATCTGGATGGGTGTATAAATAGGAATGGTTTAGAGGAATATGGACTAAATGCTGGCAAATAGGACTGGATTTATTTAGGATATCTGGTCGGAATAGATGAGTTGGACCAAAGGGTCTGTTTCCATCTCCATGATTATGACACTAAAAGGTGCCCAATGATACAATTTATGGTGTAACAGTATCATCAAATTGACAAACATATTTAATTCTTAAATTATAACTTTATTTTCAAAAAACAATAAAGGATTTTATTGTAAATAATACAATATATAATACAATGTATTATGTATGACACAACTTGTTATAGGAATCAATGTGACAGCATATTAGTTGAGTTTTGTACTCAAACCTTCCCTTCAGCTGATATCCTTTTAAACTGAAATTCTAATTCATTCCTACTCAGAGAAGACTTATTTTGTCTAGAGGCTTTAAGGACCATGCTGAAGATATGCAACTATTTCTGCCAGATATGAATCCATTTAATCTGCACACTTAGAGCAGAAAGTGTTTCAGAGCATCCCATTTTGCAGTAATATGTAGGTTGAAAAAGTCAGTGTTTAAATCACTCCTTGTCAGCACAAAGGGCCCTACTTACATCTCTGTCTTTTCAAAGAAAAAGGTGACATTTACAGAGATTTGTTTTTATTTCTCTAACTCCCTAAGGTATTCATTCCTTACTGGGGTGCAGTGCATTGGTGCTAGCAGCCCACCACTATTTATCCAAACGGCTATCACCAATATGTGGAATAATGTACAATAATATAAAACCTTTTGTGTTGTCAGGTTGATAACCAATAAACTGTAATCATGTTGGTTTGTAAAAGGTGTTTGGTTCTAAAAGGGATAATGCTAGGGAGTGCATTACCCAATATAGTGATGTCATAAGGACTTGGGCAGGAGGAAGACCAGGTCCTGATCTTGACATGAGACAGATTTACTGTTTTCTCATAGTCTTAGCAACAATGTCTATCATACCAATGTAACTTGTACTTGATTGCTATCCTGCAACCACAACTTGCTCAAGACAAGCCTTTCTTCTCATCAGACTACCTGAAGGTTTTCCTCTACCAAACTAGACAAAGCAGGCTTTGTAGATCCTGACCTAAAGGGTGAATGGTGGGAGCAACCTACATAATGGTGACCAAGAGCCCAGTTAGCTCATACACCACAAAGTCTAGCCACAAGAATCTATCATACAACATTGGTGCAGCGGTGGGCATTGCTTTGCTTGGTAACATGGTGAAACAGCAGCGTGACATTCGATTTATCAGCACCAAACAAAAGGTTAGACAGTAGTGCAGATTCCATTGAGATCAGAAGAATTTTCCAGACACAGCTTTAAAACGTGTAGACAGTCAGTAGCTAAAAGAGCTGAACCATCCATAAGCTTGCAGAAGAGCAACTTGTGGCATGATTCAGCAATGCTATAGTCAATGCTAAAAGCATTTCAGACCTGGTAACAGAGAAACGGAAACAGGTGTGAACTTGAAGCCACATGGAGTTTGAACACTTGGCAGTCACAGATTGCAGTGAGTACCAATGAATTATAGGTACAGTCTTCAGTCAAGGTTCAGCTGGAAAGCAAGCATATATACAGGGTTAGTGACATTGGGCGTTGTAGTCAGTCAGAGTGAGTGAGAAAAGATATTACAGGCAATAGTGAGAGTAATTGAGCATGATCTTTCTTGGGAGCTGGGAGTAGTAGCAGATACTGGGGGCTTGTCAGATATTGAAGAGAAAATAATGGCATTTACGCTGATGGTCATCAATCTTTCTCATATGCTGTTGGGCTTTCCCCCAGTTGACTGAGACTACACCAACCCAAGTGGCAACTGCAGATCATGCTGGTATGGTTTGGCATTGGTATGGTTTCCCTGCCAGTCCTGGGAGGAAAAGTCAGCTTACCTGTGCACTAACCCATCCAGATTACTGCCCATGTAGCAGGGAACCCATTTTTCCTTGTCTGCCATATCTGGGGCGGAAACCATATGGGGTAACAAGGTGTAGAGCTGGATGAACACAGCAGGCCAAGCAGCATCAGAGGAGCTGGAAGGCTGACGTTTCTGGTCTAGACCCTTCTTCAGAAATCAGCCTTCCTGCCCCTCTGATGCTGCTTGGCCTGCTGTGTTCATCCAGCTCTACACCTTGTTATCTCAGATTCTCCAGCATCTGCAGTTCCTACTCTCTCAGAAACCATATGGAGCAGCTCAGGACCATTGGCATTAAAGATGGCACCAGCACTAAGGATGCCAGTCCATTTTGGGATACCCCAAAGTGGAAAATTGACCCAGGTTCAGTTAGTAGTAAAATAAGGCTAGAATTGGGCAAGAGAGGCAACCATAAGAACGGGGTAGGTAGCTTGTGAGGTGAGTTTGATAAGACTTAGTGAGAAAATTCGCTAAACCTCAGAGAGAGAAACCCTCCATAACTCGATGAATGTAATGCTTACCTGAAATAAGTGAAGTGTCCAGCCAATGTCTATCGCATTGATAGAACTCGTACTTGATTGCTATCATGCAATAATGTACATTTTGTTTAAGAAAAGAGCTTATTCTTTTTAGAGTGCCACCATTTAATAAGGTTGAGGTCAAGACTTGTTAAACTTGCGTTTTTCCTCTGTCATGCCAGAAAAAGCAAGCCCTAAAATCCAAAATGTGAAAACTAGAAGCAGCAACCCTACCTTGTAGAAACATAGCAGGTCAGAGCAGGAGTGAGCCATTCAGCCCTTCGAACCTGCGCATCCATTCAATATCATCATGGCTGACCTTTATTTCAATACCATATCCCATTTGCTCGTCATACTCCTTGATGCCATTAATATTTGAACATTTGTCTATCTCTTTCTTGAATATTTTCTGTGATGGCCTCCACAGCTTCCTGTGGTAGCGAATTCCACAGGTTGATCAGTGTGTGAGTGAAGAAATGTTTCCTCATCTCAGTCCTACATGGTTTACCCTGTATCACGAGACAATGAGCCCTGGTTCTTGACTCCATGGGTGGCCAAAAGCCCAGCTGGTTCAGGCAATATGAGGATAAATCAGTGGTGAAGATATATCATACAATTTTTTTTAGCAGGCACACATGGACAATGACTAGTATGCAGTGATGTTCCACAAATAATTATCAATTGTTATGGGCTGAATATTCCCATATTTTAACTGAATGTTGTTTTCATTATTTTTCATGCAGAGGTTCGCTCTATGAGGCCCTCATTAACTACCTGCCATGCCCCTATGCAGGCCCTCTCATTCAATGTCAGCCTGATTCTCCAATTCAGGAAGGCAAATGCAATGTTGGCATTTATTTTGCGAGGACTTGAATATAAAAGCAGGGGTGTACTACTGAGGCTTTATAAGGCTCTGGTCAGGCCACATTTGGAGTATTGGGTGCAGTTTTGGGCCCCATATCTCAGGAAAGATGTACTGGCCCTAGTGCAGGTTCAGAGGAGGTCGATGAGAATGGTCCCAGGAATGAGACTTAACATATGAGGAACATTTGAGGACTCTGGGACTATACTCATTGGAGTTTAGAAGGATGAAGGGGGATCTAATTGAAACTTAGAAAATACTGCATGGCCTGACAAAGTGGATGTTGGAAAGATGCTTCCATTGGTAGGAGAGACCAGGACCCAAGGGCACAGCCTTAGTGTAAAGGGAAGGCCTTTTAGAACAGAGATAAGGAGAAACATCTTCAGCCAGGGAGTGGTGAATCTATCGAATTCACTGTCACAGAAGGTTGTGGAGGCCACGTCATTGAGTACATTTAAGACTGAGAAAGATAGGTTCTTGACTATCAAGGGGATCAAGGGTTACGGGGAGAAAGCGGGAGGATGGGGTTGAGGAACTTATCAGCCATGACTGAATGGTGGAGCAGACTCAATGGGCCAAATGGCCTAATTTCTCCTCCTATGTCTTATTATCTTATGGTCTTATTTGCAGGAGCCAGAAGTAGCTGCTACCACTGAGATATCCCAGGAAATGCCAGCATCCCTGGCATGAGCACCATATTTAACAGGCCATTGAGACCCAGTCAACTGGCAAACTGGAACTGCCCTGCTTGCTAGTAGATAATCACCTCGGACATAGCAGTCAAGGGGAAAATCAGTGCCTTTGCTTGGCAGAGAGGAACCTGCAGGTACTGGTTGATGTAACGGTGCAGAGAAGGGGCATCCACTTCCCTGAAAACTGGCAGGGCTGTCCATAACACCAGACAATGCCAGCCTGGCCTAAGGTTGCTACCCTTGTCAATGAGGTGTCTATGGTCCAGAGACCGCCCAGTAATGCAGGTGTTGATGAATTTTTCTGCTTGCCCAAGTGAAGGGCCATTGTCTTCTGTCTGCTATCACACACTTACTCCATTGCTGCTACTGCTAACCACCAAACACCCCCACCATGCTCTATTACTATCACATATTGACTACAATATCTTCCCTCAAGTGTTCTCACCTGCTCCAGTCTCCCCTCACTACCAACTCTGCATGGCGTCTGCATTGTCCACTCACTCACTCAGCACACCTTCCCACCTTTCCTCCACCTGCAGCAACAGTTAGAGCTGTGTCACCTATTTTCACCCCATTTAATTACTCTCTTTTTCTCGTTACTGGAGGAGGAAACAATTCCTAGTAGGCTCGAAAGCAGCAGAACCAGTGCTGGATATTCATCTCCTCACCAAAACAGAGGACAGGATCTAGGCCCTGGCGGGCAAAGACTGAGACCCCTTCTATGGAGATGTAGAGACCTGGAGGCTCTGTGTGTGGTCCCTCCTCTGGGTGGGTGCTTATTGGCATGGCTGTGAGTCCTTGTCCTGGCAACCAAGTTAGAAACATTGTACGTTGTTGTACATTGCTACTCTCTCATTAGCCCCACTGTGAATTTATTGTTAACTTTCTGTAACCTTGATTTGGTCGCAATGTTTTCTCTCTTTTGTCTCTGGCAGGTACAAGCAGGAAGTCTGCCACAGGTGTGGTCAGGAGACATGCCATCCCCCAGCTTTGAGGAAGATAGCAATGATGCCTTAGCTGCAACTTCAGCAAAGCTGCCTCCTGCACCCCCTACTCGCTCAGATAGTGACATTTCTGTGGGAGTGTTAGCTAAGCTAGTTGAGAGTCAGGAGTACCTGCTGGTGGGTTCATCTCTACCAAGTTTGGGCAGCTGGCTGAGGAACAAATCTCCCTATTGTTGGCACACAGAGGAATGCCAGAGACCAGGCAGGAGTGGGCACCATGGCGTCAGACATTAGAGGCTCATACATCTGTATAAACAGACACAGGAGCATCAGGCAGGTTTGTCAGTGGCACTAGGAAATCTAGCACGAAGTCTATATGGCTGCAGCAATAGGTTTGGAACCCTACTGCGTCAGGCATCAGAGTATTAGGCTGCCTTAATGGACAGGTTGGCAGCTGCCATGGAGTGCCAGGTCCAGCACCCTCAGGGTCTGCTCAATATGTTCACAGAGCTGCATTCCATCCTTCGAACCATTGGTGTTCAGAACCAATGGCATAGTGACAGGGGGTGAGGAAATTGTGCCATATGCCTATTCGTTATAAGGACTCACAGCCATGCCAATAAGCACCCACCCAGAGGAGGGACCACGCACGGAGCCTCCAGGACGCATCCTCTCAGGACACTTCAGAGATGGCTGGGCTTCCCACCTTCATTTTGCCTACAGCTCTGAGCACCTGGGAGTTCAATCTGAAGAGAGAGCATGAGCCTCTGGGCAGCACGGTGGCTCAGTAGTTAGCACTGCTATCTCACAGCACCAGTGACTCAGGTTCAATTCCACCCTTGGGTGACTGTCTGTGTGGAGTTTGCACATTCTCCCTGTGCCTGTGTGCGTTTCTTCCCATAGTCCAAAGATGTGCAGGTTAGTTGGATCGGTCATGCTAAATTGCCTATAGTATCCAGCGATGTGTGGGTTTAGGTGCATTAGCTACGGGACATGCAGGGTTACAGGGATAGGGTAAAGGATGAGTCTGGGTGGGATGCTCTTCAGAGAGTTGGTGTGGACTTGTTGGGTCGAACGGCCTGTTTCCACACTGTAGGGATTCTATGGACACACTCTGAATGCCTGGGTCCTCTAGATACAAATGCCCATCCTCCAGTGTTAGCTGATCAAATTCCCAAGACCAATGGGCTACGCTGTAGGTGGGTTTCCTGCAGAACTTGGGGCTGCATTAAGAGGTGGAGTACCACAGTGGCTGAAGCATGCGCTGAGAGGTTGATGCTGGAAATTGAATATGGAGGTACTGAGGAGCAAGAGGTAAGCTGGAGTCACCAGGTACCTGCTCTGACTTTCATGTCAAGAATCCCTGGCATTTGATTTCTATCCAGTGGGTTGGACAGTGGGAGCCTGTACATTAATGATGTGAGATTAAGTAGTAATGAGGGTGATAATGTGATTATTCCCATTAATAGGCTTCTCACAAGCCAGAAGCTCATCTTGACATCTGTGTTTTGGTTGGAAAATGGAATTTGTCAGTTTCAGTGTCACAAAATGTCTTGATTGGCATCTCACAATTCTCCCAAATTTCTCCGCATAGCCCATGTAGTCCAGGACATTGGAAGATTCAACCCTATTTTTTTTGATATTTGCTGAGAGATAAATATTCATCAGGATACGGGGAACTCTCACCACCTTTATCACCTAAACACGAGGCTTTGTCATCCTATCCAAAAAGAATCAGAATTTTAGATTGCAGCATGGATATAACGTGGATGATATTAGATTGAATGCCTGTTTTACACCCCACTCAAACTTCTTTTTCCACTGAGATCAGACAGTTGAAAGTTGAAAGTTCTACCAGTCTTTCAAAGTTGAAAGTTCTACCAGTCCTTGCAACATTCCCTCTGTATTGTTGTGTCAATCCAACTTCTGTGCCTGAAGATTGATCACAAAGCTGGGCAGGTTACAAGTAGGTAGGATTGTTCAATTCAGTAAACTTAATGATCAAGGTATTTTAGCTTCCATATTCCATTGAAAACTGTCAGGTAGATTTGCCTTCCCATTTGTGGTGACAACTGCCTATGTTTTTGAAACAAAATAAGGGCATCCCTCTTGAGCAACAATGCATCCTTTAAAGGAAGATTGAACATTGTTCTAACCCAGTGCTTTCTGGAAACTACCTGGGAGCAGAATGGAAATGATGAGTCACAGATAAGTCCTGAAGTCCTCAGGAGTTTTCCTAATCTTCTGAGGGAGAGGAGGGATTCCTGCATCTCAGCTCTGCATCTCACCACTGCAAACATGGTATGTTATAGGCAAGGAGCAGTGGCAGATATTTTAAGCCCCCAGAATCTGATGCCCTGGACTCAGATCAAATACAGGTTGCATTTGAATTACCTCATACATGTAGCAAGCATCTGTACATTTTTTCATATCTCCAACCCTCTCAAGAATGCACGACTACAGGTTTCCCACAGATTTCTCGAGAACGCTCAACGATTTGCGGCACGGTGGCACAGTGGTTAGCACTGCTGCCTCACAGCACCAGGGATGCAGGTTTGATTCCAGCCTCAGAAAACTGAATGAGTGGAATTTGCACATTCTCCCCGTGCCTGTGTGGCTTTCATCTGGGTGCTCCGGTTTCCTCCCACAGTCCAAAGATATGCAGGTTAGGTGGATTGGCCATGCTAAATTGCCCTTGGTGTCCAGGGATGTGTAAACTTGGTGGATTAGCCATTGGAAATGCAGGGCTACAGGGATAAGGTAGGTCTGTGTGGGATGGTCTTCAGAGGGTTGCATTGGGCTGGATGGCCTGCTTCCACACTGTAGGGATTCTATGAATTTCTTCCCTGTTTCACATCCTTCACCAGCAAATACAGTCACCCTTTCCTTGCAGCAGTCATTTCCCACTTGTTTATTCAACTTTCATGACTCCTTCCTCACTTCATATATTTGTTTTCTATTCAACACCTCCCACATCCAGCTCGAAGCTTGCTTCTTTTCACCTCAGCAGATGCATCACCAGCAGAAACAGTCATCTTTTTTTTCAGTAGCATGCATCAACACCCATCCGCCTAGCTGTGAGACAAGCATGTGTGTGGCACCAGAGGGGAGGGGTTTGATTGGGGGAAGGCCAACCTACTTTCTTGGCATGTCAAAACTGAGTCAATAAGCTCTTGAAATTATTGAACCTGCAAAAGCTTTGCAGATTAGAAAACTGAGCCTGCTTTTTTTTTCTGAATATGGTCTCTCTTATTTGTACCCTCTCATAAAGCATGGGATTCTGACAAGGAATCAGTGGCATGAAAAGTTGAACTTAGTTGAACATAGGCTTTGAGACACCGCATCAAGACAAAATGAGGGACCTGATGCTGTGCATGCCAGCAAAATCCAAACAAGTCCTATAAAGTAGTTTTTTACAGGACCCTATAATTTGGAATCAGTTGCCAGTCTCCTTGGACTGGGCAGCAAATACGGATTGCTGCACGCCACTGGTAAAATTTCCCAGCAGAGGGACGACATTTTGCAGTCATTATTTTGCAGTCATTACTGGCTTCCCTTTCATGCCAGTCATCTGGGGCCTGTTAAAAATCTGCTCATTAACTCTGTTTCTCTCTCCGCTGCTGCTGCTAGATCTGCTGAATATTTCCAAGGTTTTCTGTATTAGGTCAGATTTCCAGTACGCACAGTACTTTTACTTTCGTCCCAAATTAAAATAGCTCTCAAAAGATTTACAGTGGCACTGGGCTTATCAAAGTTTACCTACTTCAGAATTTCGCCAGCTCCATTCCTGCTGGATGGATGTTTTAAGGTTGACTTGCAAATCCATTAATAGTTAAAGTTCTTTGAACTCAGAGAGCAGAGCATTGCCAATGAGTCAAGCTGAGCAATATATGCATCTTGATGGGGATAGTACTCACTACCAGAGAATTGCAAAAGTAAATCATATGCATGTACTTAAAAGGAAGTTAGATGGTTAAATCAGGGAGAAACAGCTAAAGGATTACAATGAGAGATTTAGATAATGAAAGATTGGTGGAGGGTCAAATGGAATGGGGCATAGCCTGTTTTTATGCTGTCTGTCTAATCTAATCCTATGTAAAACAAAACCCCAGACAAGTTCCAACCCCATGTCAGTCATAACCTTCACATTTCTTGTTGTTGCCAATAAATTGATTGTGTTCCTTGCCTTTAGGATAATTCACCTTTAGGGACCCAATTTGCCGTGGGGATGCAGTATTGTGACTCTGCCTGCCAGTTAGTCTGCTTCTGTTTTGCAAGCTGTACACTGACAGAAACTTGGCTTGCTGTAATGTCTGCTTCATAACTTACATACTGTTTTAAATGCACGAACCCACTATCAATCAATCCACAATAAGCACTTGATTATTGCACCAATATCATAAACATGACGAGAAGGGAAAACCCTGGCTGATTTCCCC
Source organism: Ginglymostoma cirratum (assembly GCA_024137785.1). Classification (NCBI taxonomy): domain Eukaryota; kingdom Metazoa; phylum Chordata; class Chondrichthyes; order Orectolobiformes; family Ginglymostomatidae; genus Ginglymostoma; species Ginglymostoma cirratum. Next base: position 68,651,142 of record JAHRHZ010000012.1, on the reverse strand, counting down.
CCATATGACCAAGGTACTAACTCAATTAGAAACTACAGTCACCCAACCATGGGGATTGAATCTGCAAGTCAATGATATTTGTGACTTAACTACTCAATGAGCAAACTCACTAAACCATCATGGAATCTAAGAGAATTTAGCCTTGTGGAAATGAATTTACAATAAAAATAATTTTTAAGTACTGCAGTGAGCTGGATCTATTTGCCACACATGGCTATTCACATTCAGTGTCTGCAATTCTATGAGCAACAAGCAGATAGCGGGGCATCTCATGATTCCCATGCCCACATTTAGAGCAATGTTGGAAGGTGTCCACAAGTGTGTTCCCTTCTTCAAGCACTGTGGGTGTACACACACCCGTGGACTGCCAACAGTTTAAGAAAGCAACACGCCAGCACATTTTCAAGGGCAGTTCAGGGTGGGTTCATCTCACTAATAAACTGTAAAAGTTGCCTTCAAACACAGACACGTGGGGAATGAATGGTCTGGTGTCCTGAAGAGGGGAAAAGATTTTAAGTAATATAAACAGAAATGCATTGCAAATAAAAATATCGAGATATGTGGGAACATGGAGGAGATCTGACAAATGAGATTGTCCATGGAAAATAGGAGAGGGCATGAAGTAGCTGCCATGATGTATTGAATTGGTGGGGGATTAGGGTGGTGGAGAATATATGGAAAAGGTGTGGGACATGCTAGGGATCGATGTTTTGTGGACAGGGAGGTCTTGAGGGCCTCAAATTCAAGAAAATAACAGAGCTGACATCTAGTGAATGGGAACAGGCTTCTAAGTTGATTGTATCACCGTCCCCACTGCTTCTTGAGCCTTGACTAACTCTGGAGGAAATGGCCCGTCTCGCATCTGCCCAACACAAAACTGGCCTGCTCAAGAATAAATACTGGATTGCAAAGTCAGGAAAGTTCACTTTGTCTTTATGAAAATCCATTCCCCCAAATCCCAGTCCACAAGGAATACTATACAAAGCATGTTACTTCCAGGATCATCGTCTCCTGTTTCCATTCTATTGTTGACTTTCCCCAACCAGATGGGATCAGCTGGTTATGTTAACATTTAAACCAGACTCCCAATTGCACGGTGGGAACCTGATTAAATATTTAAATTAAGCTCGGTACCACGTATCCAAGGTGGGATATCAACATAACACATCAGATAAAATTGTGCCAGGCATGTGTCTCTTTTGGGTTATGTTTATTGTTTTTATGTTGGAGGGAAGGGCAAGGAGACATTACGTTGGTTTAGCCCAATGGCTTTGCACCAGAACTGGAAAATGTTCAAGAACAACTTGTAAACAAATGCACAGCCAAAGACATTGGAAGGCAAGGGTAAGGACAAACCAAAATGGAACTCAGGAACAAGGCTAAATCAGGTGATCATATTAAAACAAACAACTGTGGGTGGTAAAGATCTGAAATAAAAACAGAAATTGCTGGCAAGACTCAGCAGGTCTGGCAGTATCTGCGGAGAGGAAGCAGAGTTCACATTTTGAGTCCAGTGACCCCTCTTCAGAACTGGTGGTTGCTGGGAAAGGTGGAATATATGCTGTTGTCGTGGGGAGAGAGGTCAGGGGCTGGGTGGTGGGGTTTAGAAGAGTGAGTGGATATGTGGAGATGGAACCGAGAGGGAGAGAGAGAAAGTTAGGCAGATAAAGGGATGTCTGAAAGTAAGCTAGGGGTGGAGAAAAGTTGTCAAGATGGTGGCTTATTATAAACTGTCATTTCTGCCACTTCTAGATATACATTCCCCTCCTGTCCCTTGTCAGCATTCCTCAGAGACCATTCCCTCTTGGACATCCTGGTTTACTCCTCCTCCTCCATTCCCAACATCTCCCTACACCCCCGATGCACCCTCCCATACAATCGCAGATAGTGCACAACTTGCCCTTTATTTCCTCGCTCCTCACTATCTAAGGGTGCAGAAGCACCTTCCAGGTGACGCAGCAATTGACCTGCATTTCACTCAATCTAGTCTACTATATTCACTCCTCACAATGTGGTTCTGTCTGTAAAATAGCCCTGAGCTTCCAGTTTGCGACCACTTCAATGCACACAGAGGTGCACATGTGGATTGAACCACCTGAGGAAATTGTAAAGGTGGGTATAATTACAACATTTAAAAGACATTTGGATAGGTACATGAATAGGAAAGGTTTAGAGGCATATGGGCCAAATTCAGGAAAATAGATCTAATTCAGTTTAGGAAACCTGGTTGGCATGGATGAGTTGGGCCGAAGGGCCTGTTTCCCTGCTATATGACTCAATGACTCTATAACTTCACCGAGATCCCTGACCAGCATTTCTGCTTGCTGCAGTGTTCCAGTGAGGCTCAGCACAAGTCAGAAGAACAAAATTTCATTTCTGCTTGGCAATCATTTAGCCGTTAGGACTCAATATTTGAGTTCAATAATTTTTAGGGCCTGAGCACCTTCTTCCATGTCTTTTACACACCCTCACACCCCAAGTCCTGTCATGACATAGGCCGCTTTCAGCACAGCCAACCCATTTTCATCTACTCATTGTCCCCCTTATCAGTTTTTCGCCTTCCTTGGCTTACTTTCTTTTTCTTTCTCGGGGCTCTGTCTCCCCCTATCCCACTCACTTCCTTCCCACCAACCGCTGTCATTAGCATAAATACCACTTTTCTCCTAGCTACCATCAGTTCTGATGAAGGGCCACTGGACCTGAAATAATACCTCTGCTTTCTGTCCACAGATGCTGCCAGACCTGCTGACTTTCTCCAGCAATTTCTGCTTTTGCTTCAGATGATTGTGACACAGGTATAAAAATGAAAGCAGAGTCCAGAGAATGTGAAAATGAGAACAATAAAGGAGGCGGATGCTTGGCAACTCTGATAAAGGGGAAGATTTTTGTGGCCCAGGAATGTGGTGGAAGAAAAGCAGAATTGTTATATTGGTGTCAATGGACAGTTTTGCTGCCAGTTTCTGAACAGCTGATCTTGTGAAGGAGATGGCAACCTTAGTATAAAGCTGTTGGATTTTCTAAATCTAACTGCCAGGAAGGCCTGCTTTTGAGTCATTGAAATGAAACTGGAAGTGAAATTATTTAATGTGTTTCTATCATGCCAAGCAGGTTAGTATAACAAGAGTACAAGAAAGCTACTTTCAAGTACTAACCTTGGCTGACATTTGCACTTGGGCTTCCCCCCTGACAGTGAATTGAATTAACATTAGCAACAGCATTCAGATAGTGTCAGGATCTTGCATTGTCAAGTACAAAGGCTTTACAGAATTCACACTGAATATTGGATGACTGACTGTTTGTTGTAGAACTTCTGCTCTGCATAATTAGCATCCTCCTGACTAACCACAGACAAAAATGTTGCTTAGAGAACATTTTAATGGGATCAGACACATTGTTTAAAACTTTTACTTTGCATACTAATCCATCTACATGTTTAATGAACTTTAAAAAAAATGACTCTCAGATAATTCACATGTGAATATTTAAAACTAATTCATGTTGCGAATTCTGCTGGAAATTGAATGGTTAATGATTGAATGATGGTGCTACAATGAGGTACTTCTACAACATGCATGTTGTTAATCATTGTGTTATCATCTCTTTTTGCTGGACTTTCCTGCAAACAGAATTCAAACCTCCTGAGGATGTTAAAAAAAGTCATGCATATTTATTAAATATAATAACGTAATAATCCAGATACTGCCTTGCCAAATGTCGGTTTGGTCATATTTGTTCTCCAATAACATGTACATTGAAATATTAATAATAAAATATTGAGCTATCTTATGGGCCAGTCGACTCAAAGAGTCCAGTTTTCTGAGGAAGGATCACCAGACCCGAAACATTAACTCTGTTTTTCCCTTCACGGATGCTGCCAGACCTGCTGAGCTTTTCCAGCAACTTTGTTTTTGTTTCTGATTTACAGCATCAGCAGTTCTTTCAGTTTTTATCCAGTTTTCTCATTGTTGGAGGGGTTCCAACTTCAAACGTCACTGTATGTTAAGCAAAGTAATTTTTGTGAGAATTTTGGGTGGCTACAGCAGACATTGTGGTGGGTGGGAGAAAGCAACTTTAAAACACAGACCCAATAGTGATGAGTTAGCCAGGTAAGCGGAACAATTACAACTTGTATTTACATACTCTCTTTAACAAAGTAAAATCTCCCAGGGTGCATTATCTTAGAATCTTAGAATCCCTACAGTGTGGGAATAGGCCCTTCGGCCCAACAAGTCCACACCGACTCTCAGGGCATCCCACTCAGACCCATCCCTCTATAACCCACCTAACCTACACATCAAACACAATTCAATACTGAGCCAAATAAGGAGATCGAATTGTAGAACCCCTGTAGTGCAGAAACAGGCCACTCGGTCCAGTGATTCCACTCCACCCTTCTGAAGAACATTCCACCCAGACTCACTCCCCCCATCCCATCCCTTCATTTCACATAGCTAATCTACCTAGCCTGCATAATCCTGGACACTATGGACAATTTAGCATGGCCAATCCAACTAACCTGCACACCTTTAGACTATGGAAGGAAACTGGGGCACCCGGACGAAACCCACGCAGACACAGGGAGAATGTGCAAACTCCACACGGACAGTTGCCCGAGGCTGGAATCAAATCTGGGTCCCTGGAGCTGTGAGGCAGAAGTGCTAACCAGTGAGCCACCGTGCTGCCCTTAGGCCAGGCCACTAAAGTCTTAGTAAGTTTTAAGAAGAATCTTAGAGAAGGAGAGCAAGTCATGATGACATTTAGTAGGGACTTCCAGAGCCTAGGTTCTTGATAGTTGATGGCAATGGTTACAAAATCTGAGAGAGACAAGAGGCAAAATTGGAGGAATGCAAAAAATCTTAGATGGTTCGAGGAGGAGATTGCAGAGATCGACAAGGAGGCAACCATTGAGGAATTTAATAATAGGGAGGAGAATTTTAAAAGGTTGGTTTTAACATAATGCCCATCAATGTAGGTCAGGGAGCACTGGGGAAACAGGCAAATGGTACTTGATGTGAGTTAGAATGTGGGCATCAGAGATTTGGATAAGATCAAGCTTATGAATGATGGAAAATAGGAGTCTAGGCCAGGAGAGCATTAGAATAGTTAAGTCTATAAATAACAAAGGGATCCAGTAGCAGATGAACTAAGGCAGGATTGATGACAGCCATTGTTATCGTGATGGCAATCAATGGTCTTGCTGATTGACTGAATATGCAATCGGAGTCACAGAAAAAGGTCCACTGAGTTTGTGCTAATCAAAAACATGTACCTGACTATCTAAGATAACAAGGTGTAGAGCTGGATGAACACAGCAGGCCAAGCAGCATCAGAGGAGCAGGAAGGCTGACGTTTCAGGCCTAGACCCTTCTTCAGAAA
>JAHRHZ010000012.1:68495730-68645366 GCA_024137785.1 Ginglymostoma cirratum | reverse complement strand
CATCAGAGGAGCAGGAAGGCTGACGTTTCAGGGCTAGACTCTTCTTCAGAAATGGCCTAGGCCGGAAACGTCAGCCTTCCTGCTCCTCTGATGTTGCTTGGCCTGCTGTGTTCATCCAGCTCTACACCTTGTTATCTCAGCTTCTCCAGCGTCTGCAGTTCCTACTATACCTGACTATCTAGTACCATTTTTCAGCACTTGGCCTCTAGCCTTGTATACCTTGGCATTGCAAATACACATTAAAAGCTTCTTAAATATTACGATGCTTTCTGCCTCTACCACACTTGCAGGAAGTGAGTTCCAGCATCCTACCACCCTCTAGATGAAGATTTGTTTCCTCAAAGCCCTTCTAAACCTTCCACTCCTTGTCTTAAAACTGTGCCTCGGTCATTGATTCCTCCAACAAGGGGAAAAGTTCCTCCTTATCTACCCTGTGTACGACACTCATAGTCTCATACATCTCAAACATGCCCTGCCTCAGTCTCCTCTACTCCAAGGTGCACAATCCCAGTCTATCCAGTCTCTTTTAATAACTAATGCCCAGATAATTATGTTTCATGGATCAGTGGCAGCTTCATACATCTACGGAAATTCAGGGCAGGGCATAGCTTTACAAAACTAATCATTTTTGCCACGAATATTTCATTTGGATGAAAATGAGTGCATTGATGTCCAATTTCTACACCAATGCACTATACTGGCTACTAATTTTCATATGAATGCATAAACAACTTTTTTGCTGATATTGAATATGTTTGCATTTCTGCTGAGGACTTTCCCTGATATGCGCAACTTTAACTTTTACTGGCCTACCAATGACTTGTTCACTATTCCGGCAAAAACACTCAGCACCAGTTTGTTTATAACCTAGCATTTCTGCCCAAGTTGTGATTGCCTTTGGCAGCGTATCTGTAATGTAAATGCATCATTTGAAGAATTTACAACAACCATGAGCCATTTCACACCCATCTGTGATTTGCATGGACAGAAGTTGACACGGTTCATTTGTAAAAAAAAATGCTTGACATTTGCAGTTAAGTTGCAGTAATACATCTTTACTTATTTCATAGCAGCAGGAAATTATGGCATAGTCAGAATTTGCAAATATTAATGTCTAACTGATACCTAGCTCTAAAGTTATATTTTTCCCCAATTGTCTCACAGCCAATCCTTGAATGTATTGAGTTAAACTGCAGAAAGTTCTATTGATGGCAGCAGGTCCTCCAGGGCAATAATTTATATAAGATGCTTATTACATAATGATATAATGACATAATAAACACTTCCTTTAATTGGACACGCATAATGTTAATCTTTCTGAGTGCCATCCAATGCATAACCATTTTTAGCCACAAGGATGAAATCAAAGTCTGTAAAATCATGCAGTAAAGTGCAGCACAGACTGCAATGAACAAGTCTAACCAGTTCCTGGTGATCTACCCACTGGGATGGCGAAGAATTTAACTGGAATGTGTGAGGTCTAATCTTCAAACTGACACTTCAGATGCCATACGGTCTTAAGTTGCACGGAACTAAAAAAGCCGAATGTGCATTGGTTTAAAGGGTTCATCTGAGTAAGACAATCTTTTAAACCACCAACCAAACTTGTTTATACTGGTTCACTGTGAATTTAGAAACAGGAGAATATGGGATATCATGGGATACATTGGAAGGCAATGATGTGTATGAGAGGGCTCATGGGCCATTTAGTTTGTATATTAAAATATGAGAGCCAATAAAATTTTATAAATCAAAACTAAAAGCGAGGAGGCTTGTAGTCTGAATATAACATTATTTTGAGCATAAGAAAGAAATTTTGCAAATGGCATTTGGTCCAGACTTGTATGGTACACTAACAAACTTTCTTGCTGCCAAGAAAGCAAAAGATGTGTCATTCAAAATAATCATCCACAACTTGGAGGAACATTTCAGCTAAAGTCACGAGAGACAGAAGACAGTTACAGATTCAGAATCAGAAATTAGAAAAGCAGTGAAACATTTGGTGAGTATATTGTGGCACTGATGAATTTATCCTTATGTTGCAACTTTGGCACATTCTTAGACCATGTATTATGAGACAGCTTTGTTTGTGGACTGGCAATCAAAAAAAAATCTAATCGAAGTTACAAAACACACAGAATTGTATATTTGAGCTAGTTTCTAAGGTTGTGTTCACCATCAAAAAATGTTCAGGAATTTCATCCTATGCTTGTGACTACTTATCATGCAATTAACAGAGATGTTTGTACCGATATATTGGTAAGTGACAGTATATTAACATGCTAATCAATACAGCTTATTGCATTATGAATAAAAATATGCACATGAGGGAATTCTGTGAGATACCTCTAATTGAAAGCATAATTCAGTTGAAAGCCTGCTCTGGTGAGGTGATAGAAACACATGGGCAAATCGAGTGTGATATCCAATGTAAGGGTATGTCCGTCAAGTTGTCCATTGCTGTAGAGAGATACGGCGACAAATCAAAGTTAATAAGCAAAGACTGGCTAAATAATCTGAAGTTATGCGAGAAGCATATTTTGTAATCTGAGTTGATAGAGAGGCTTGATCATCTATTGAATAGAGACAGCAGCAGCTGTATTGCATGGCTAAAGCAGTTCCTTCTGTCAAAACCAAGACTGAAGAGGAACTGAAGAAGCTAGGGAGATATGGTGCCCCAATGAAAGTTGGTCACTGTGATTGCAGAAATCTAATTGCAGTAGTGCCCAGGTCACATAAGGTTGTAAGCTTATAAGGAAACTATGACATCACCATCAATCAGTGTTTGGTAACCAGTATTCAATAATGACCTCCGAGATTTGCATGCAGAGTTAGCAGGATACAAGCTGGTCACAAAGTTTAACTTGTCTCACACTTATGATGGATAGATATATAGAGAGAGAGAGACAAGTGTCTTACGATAAACATAGAAAATAGCAGAACATAACGCTCTGTCCCATTGTGAGTTTGGTGACAAGGGGGACATCAGTAGTGGGTGTGACCCCTGCCATCTTTGTGCCTCTGTCCTGATTAAGTTCATGGTTGGAAGCCTAACTGAGGACCTCATCCCACCACCTCTGCTGTTAACCGAGTGGAGGGTGGCAGACTGTTTATGAAAGGAGGGCAAAAGAAGCCCAAAAAGCCTTGCTGAGTTTACTTGAGAGCTCCCAGTGAGACCTTTCATTCAAAGACAGACAGAAACTGATGGAGAGATTCAAGTATGGGAAAGAATGGGACGCATTAAGAGTCACCCTGCTCTTGCTCCATCTTCCTCCATCTACCTTGGTCCACAATCCATGGTCCGCCCCTCCCTCTGTCACCTCCCTGTGCCTTGGTATATCTGTGATTCTGGCTGCAGGTCAGTGTGGTACCAGCAGTAGCCAGCAGCTCTCTGATGTTGCTGCTAAACAATGAAGAGTTGCAGGCTCTGATTGGCTAGTAGCTCTTAGTGGGTGATAATTTTTACCCTGGGGTCCTTGATCACGGGAATCCTATCACTGCCCAGCTAATGGCCCAACTGGCACTTAATTTAGTGGATCTTCCTGAAAAGAAGCAACACTGGGCTCCCACTCACCCTTCAATTTGCAGGAAAGACCCTCATCACCCCAATTAAATAACACTTGAGGTCGTACTCATACATAAGCTGCCCTACAGTGTGAAATCTTCTCCAATAGTCTTCTCAGATGTAATGAATCAGATTTTGCAAGAAGTGCTGCATCATATGTGGAATGAGTGTAAGGTGTTGATTGTACAAGGAGAGAATCTTCAAGTGTTAGATGGAATGTTTAAAAAGACAGAGATCACAACGCAGTGTTGAAAAGGAGCAATTGTGTAAGTGGAGGCATCTGAAAATCAAATGCAATGGGCTACAGACAGTGAAAGAAAAAATAGAGAAGGTGGACACCATCCTAAAGGTCGAAAGATATTTCTCAGCCTAGATCTTTGAAAGACATATTCCGATTTTACTTGGTAATTCCTGCCTGACCTTGCAATAGTGTTAGCCCCACTATCTGAGTTAATAAAGAAAGATCTAAGCCATGGCACAAGATTACCCTGATGCATAGAAGAGAAGCTTGTCCAGTTCTGAATTACTTATGCATTACGGCACAAATTGCAATCCGAAGCCAGCATTCAAGGTTGAGTCTTACTATATTTCAGCAAAGTGCCATTTCAATAAGTTTCATGTAGGATTTCTCTCCATGAGGCCTTGTAGGCTTTCTCATATTGGCATCACAGACTCACCTCATTAACAACCAACCATACCCATCTTTCCCCCACTTGCACCAGCACTAACAGCTGTGCCAGCCACTTCTATCCTTCACTCAATCCCTCCCTTTCTCTCATTCCAGGAGATAGTGGCGCACAATCGAACAGTAAGAGCTAAGGAGGCTGTCAAGGTGCCCAACATTCAGCTCCTTAACACCTACAAGAAGAGGATCCTGACCCTGACAACCTCAATTTGTCAAATGAACATTTCTAGGCCCCGGACTGATCTTGGAGGCTGCCCTTGAAATGACCGAGCTAGGACCAGCTCACTGAAGGGTTTCTCCCTGGAACTGACTGAGAGCTGCTTGCTTTTGACTTTGAGACTTGGCCATTTGGTTGCAGCACATGCCGTGTGTTTATTGTGTAGGCCGCTGGCACATGGTGTAGTTCTGAGATTGGCATTGTACTAACTCATACAGATACGTATCTACTCCTTTGACTGATGACTGCTAACAACCCTGACAAGTTTTCTGGTTTTGTGTCTGTGCTAAATGACAGGTCAAGACAGAAGACCCAGCCATAGGCCCAGCAGCACATGCCATGCCAGTTTGAAATAAGTAGCTCCTGTGTAGCCCAGAGCCAGCACAATCTGACCCTCTGTGATGGGTTCAATGAAGTGTTAAAGCACTGCAAGTCATCTTTTGGTATAACTTGAAGATCTGCTTGTTAGTAGCCTGGAGCTTGAGGGGAAAATATATGAATATGATGACCCTGATTGATCAAGCCCTGGTGATGATTTTAATGAGGTAGCAGAGATCTCAAAGGAAAAAGTGCAGTACAGCACAGGAACAGGATCTTTGGCCCACCAAACCTACACTGATACATAATGCTTTTCTGAATTAACAACCTTTTGTCTCCATGTGGTCCACATCCCTCTATTCCCTGCCTAATCATATATCTGTCAAGATGCCTCTTAAAAATGTTGTTATTGTATCCACCTCCACTACATCCTCTGCCACACATTTCAGGTACTTACCACCCTCTGTGTAAAAGGGCCTCTCACATCTTCTTTCACCTTAAACCTATGTCCCATAGTAATTGACATTTCTACCTTAGGAAAAGATTCCATTAGAACAACACAGAACAGTAGTGCACAGTACTGGCCCTTCAGCCCACGATGAAATGCCAACCTATTATCCTAGTAAGATCAATCTACCCTGCATACCCTACATTTTACTATCCAAGAGTTGCTTAAAAGTCTCTGAAGTACCTGACCATTCTGTCCATGCCACTCAGAATTTTGAAACCTCTATCAGGTCATCCCGCAACCTTGGATATTCAAGTGAAAACAAACTACTTTTGTCCAATCTCTCCTCACAGCTAATACCCTCCAAGCCAGGCAACATCCTGGTAAACCTTTTATGAGCCCTCTTCAAAGCCTCCACATTCTACTGGTAGCGTGGCTACCAGAACTGTGTGCAATATTCCAAATGGGGCCTAACTAAAGTTCTATACAGCAGCAATATGACTTACTAATTTTTATGCTCTAGGCCCAACTGATGAAGGCAAGCATGCCATATGCTTTCTTGACCACCATATCCACTTGTGTCGCCACTTTCAGGGAACTGTGAACCTGTACGCCTAGATCCCTTTGTATGTTAGCATTTCTACGGGTTCTGTCATATACTGTACACTTCCCTCCTGCTTCAGACTTTCCAAAATGCACCACATTTGTCTGGGTTAAGTTCCACATGCTATTTCTCTGTCCTAGTCTGCAGCCTGTCAATATCCTGCAGAGGGATCTTGTCAAAGGCCTTGCCATACTCCATATGGAAAACATACACTGCCCTGCCTCATCAATCTTCTTTATCACTTCCTCAAAAATTCCATCAAGTTTGTGAGACATGACCTCCCCTGCACAGAGCCATGCTGCCTATTGCTATAAAGTCCATGTTTCTCTGAATGTGAATAAATCTGGTGCCCAAAGAATCTTCTCCAATAACTTTCCTAACACTGTCATAAGGCTGACTGGTCTGCAATTTCCTGGATTAGCCCTGTTGTCCTTCTTAAACAAAGGAACTACCTTGGCTAATCTCCAATCCTCTGGGGCCTTTTCTATGACTAAAAAGGATACAAAGATTTTATACAAGGCCCCAGAAATTTTCTTCCTCAATATTCTGGGATAGATCCCAACAGGTCTTGGGGATTTGTCTACCTTGATGCTTTGCGAAACACCCAACACCTCCTTCTTTTCTGTATTCACATGCCCTAGAATATCAACATATTCTTCTTGAGACTCACAATCCACCATGTCCTTCTCCTTTGTGATTACTGATGCAATGTATTCATTAAGGACCTCACCTACATCCTGTAGCTCTGTGCATACATTTTCATCTTTGTCCTTGAATGGACTTTCCCTTGCTACCCTCTTGCTCCATCTATACGTATAAAAAGCCTTGGAATTTAGTGGAGACAATGGCCTAGTGGTATTATTGTTGGACTATTAATCCAGAGACCCAGATAATGTTCTCGGGACCTGGGTTTGAATCCTGTCACGGCAGATGGTGGAATTTGAATTCAATTAAAAAATCTGAATTAAAAGTCTAATGATGACCATGAGTCAATTGTTAGAAAAAAAACCGTTCTGGCTCATTCATGTCCTGCCATTCTTACCTGGTCTGGCCTATATGTGACTCCAAACCCTCAGTAATGTGTTTGACTGTTAACTGCCTTCTGGACAATTAGGGGTTGGCTATAAGGCTGCCCAGCCAGAGATGCCCTCATCCTGTGACTGAATAAAGAGGAAAAAAAATCCTTAATCCTGTTTGACGTTTCATGGCCCCTTTTAACTCCTTGTTTAAGTTCTTCTCTGCTTTCGTCATGTACAGACAATGGGTGTGAATAAAATGTTCTTGTGTGAGAAGACAGAAGTGCTGTGAGCCCATTAGATCTGGCTGAGGGACAAAATGCTGAAAAACAAGGCAAAGCTGGGCTGTTGTGAGCATCCAGGTAGATGCTGAGTGAGTGAGAGCTAACAGAGCAAGTGAACAGCTCTGAGATGCAGCCTAGTCCAGTCAGTGAACTGGGTCCCTGTCCTTACACACAAAGTGTCCAGGCAATAGCATTCCAAAAACTATTACAGATATGCTCCAAATTGCAGCAATACAGTGCAGAAGTGTACTACAAGTAACAGAATGCCGAGAGGCGAGCATGTATCAGAATAAAAACCAAAAGAACTGCGGCTGCTGTAAATCAGGATCAAAAATAGAAATTGCTAGAAAAGCTCAGCAGGTCTGGCAGCATCTGTGGAGAGAAATCAGAGTTAACATTTCAGGCCTAGTTTTGAGTAAGAATCACTGGACCCAGAACGTCAACTCTGATTTTTCTCCACAAATGCTGCCAGACCTGCTGAGCTTTTCCAGCAATTTCTGTCTTTGTGGCATGTATCAGATACTAACATCTATGGACATTGTGCACGTGCAGTTACTGCCCATGGAGTGTGCCTGAGATGTTGGTACTGAGTGTCAAGATGGATGTCTGAAGGTACAAATGGCAAACGGGAGTTGCCAAGTCTCATTCTGACCTTTGTGTTAGGAATTATTTGCATCTAGTTTCTATCAAGTGGGTGGGAGAAGAAGAGCATATCAATGATGTGCATCAGGAAAGCAGCCAATATAATCAAAGACCCCTCCCACCCCAGCTATACTCTCTTCCACTCTCTTCCATTGGGCAGAAGATAGAAAAGTTTGAATGCATGTGTCAACAGATTTAAGAACAGCTTCTTCCCTGCTGTTATCACATTATGAATGGACCTCTCATATATTAAAGTTGATCTTTCTCTGCAGCTGTAACGCTACACTCTGCATTTTGTTCTATTACCCTGATGTACTTACGTAAGGTACGATTTGTCTGGATAACACACAAAACAATATTTTACGCTCTATCTTGGTACATGCAACAATAATAAGTCAAATCAAATTGAGTAATTGTGAAAGTGATCGTGAGTAATGATGCCCATTAATCCACAACTCATCACTCACAAGCTAGAATTTCATCCTGACATTTGGAACTCAATTGGAAAATTTGACTTGTTGCACTCGAGAAAAATCATGCTCAACTGCCAATGAGATTCTTCCAAATTTCTCACCATAGCTCATGTCATTAAGGTTCTGGGAAGATTCTGCCCATGACCTTTCCATCGATTGAGTTGGAGAAGTAATGGATTGTTATGGATGATAGTCAAAAAAGATCATAGCATTCACATTACATACTCTTCCCAAGAATGAATATAACTCTGTGCAAATAGAAAAGGAAGTTAATGGAATCATCTTCAGAATTTTTTTTAAAAATCACCAATTTCTGTTGTGCAAATATTTTATGCCAGTAAAATAGAAATTGAGTGTTCGTATTATGTTGTGAAGGTGAAATCCTCATTTAGGGGTAGTATCATAGATCTGAATCACAGAATTGTTTCAACACATAATAGGCCATTCTGCCCACTTTACCTGTGCCGGCTCTCTGGAGAAACTCATCGCATGCCTCTATTCCACATTTCCCCTGTAACTGTGCACATTCTTCCATTTCAGGTAACATTCTAACTCTCTTTTGAATCTGCCTCCAGCACAATCTCATGGATCCATTGTAGATAAGTTTTTTTTCCAATCTGAGCAACTGAAACTGCACCTAAGGCTCAGAAAGACTTGCAAACTGTTGAGGAACAGACATGGAACATTTGGACAAAATTTGAACAGTGAAAAATGATGAACTGAAACTTTTCTGTAATTGCAATGCATTTTCATTTGAGTAGGAGGAAGCCAACCAAAAGACGAAACACACAGCCGGATTGAGACCATCAATCTATGACGAGAATGCCATGCTGGGAAAAAAAAACGACATGCCAGGGGAACTGGTAAAAACTGAGCCGGAGGCCTCCGCTGAAGAAAACCGTCACTGGGACAAAACCACCACCCTGAGCGACAAACGCTACACTGGGCCATCAGAAAGGCTGGGCCAAAACCAACTGCCAAAAAAAACGTCACCGGGAAGAGACCGCCCACCTGGATGAAGACGCCACGCCAGGGTGTCGGAACACCGGGCCGGAAGTGTTCACCGGAAATTAAGACGGACCGCCAATGAGACTCAACGCTGGGACAAAACAGCCACACCAGTAGGCCGCTCCGTAGGGCTGAGACCACCACGTCAGGAATAAACCACCGCTCCAGACTGTTGGAAGCCATCCCATCGCTGAATAAGCCATTAAATGAATGTCAGATGAGTTTTGATGTTTTAATATTAACTACACTAATTGGAAACGTTAAAAACAGAAAGAGAAAAAAAAATTGTAAAAGCAAATGGAGTAGATGAGGAGCATCTCATCTCAGGAAACTTAATTTTGTTTTGTTCTGTTCAAAAATTTCATGAAGCAAAACAATAACAAACATACCTTTTCTTGACCTTACCATCCAGCATAAATACAGCAGCTGAAATATCTGTTAAAATAGTTAAGGAGGCATTCAAAACAAATGCTGCATAGAAGTTCAAAGTCTTTTTTTTTCCATGAAGCGTAGGAAACCTCCCACTCCTCACAGGGTATACACATGCACAGCTTATGTTGGAGACTTGTTTTTAGAAATGCATCATGAAATCAGAAAATGCTGGAGAAACTCAGCAGGCCTGGCAGCATGTGTGGTGAGAGAAACAGGGGAAACATTTCAAGTCCAAAGACTCATTGGAAAAGTTAGCTCTGTTTCTCTCTTCAAATGCTGCCAGACTCGCTGAGTTTTTCCAGCGCTGCTTTTACTTCAGATTTCCAGCATCCATCTTATTTCTCTTTCATTGGATATATTTCACTAAGGTTCTGCCAAACTTGGCAATTAATGTTGGACATATGTGGTGCAGTCAAGATCCACAAGAGACAGCATACAAAAAAAAATACTGTTTCAGGCAACATGAGCATTTTGCGTTTTGAGATCCCTCACAAGTCTCTCAAGTGAAATTTGGGAAACATCATAGAGTGTATAGACACAAAAGAGATTTGTTTGCAATTGTGAGGGAAGTGAGAACTGTCCGTATGGATCACGTGATTCCAACAAAAGATCAACCAAAACACAAGTATGATTCTGTTGACCATGAGTTCAAAGCAGAGAATGCAGGAGCCTGAGCAGCTCAGTTGATAATATTCGTGCCACTGAATATGAAAGCTCCAGGTTCAAGTTCCAATCCAAGACTTGTTGACCACACAAGGAATGCTGATGTGGCTCAAAACATAACATTAACCAGTATCCAAAATCCTTCCAACACTTCACACTCTTCCCTAAGGGAGGAAGTAAGCATGAAGAAATACAAAATAAACAAACCCCCAGAGCATGAACCTGGTCAGATTTCAATGTATCAAGTTCCAATTTGGGAAAGAAATAGGAATTCTTGTGGGTAGTGAACTAAAACAAAATAATCCAGAAGATAATACTATGGTAATAACCTATTAGGAAGACTTTGTAAACAAGAAACTAAATGTGATTTTCAAATATATATTTCAAGAAGGAAATAAAGTATAGCAACACATTTTTTTAAGAAGGTGAAGCAGAGTAATGTATCCATGTTATGACATGGTGACATAATGATTTTATGATGGGGTACCACACAGGAGGCTGCTAAATAAGATGAGACCACGGTGTTAGGGGCAAGGTACTGGCATGAATAGACCATTGGCTGACTGGCAGAAGGCAGAGAGTGAGGATGGGCAAGAAATGCTGGCCAGCCAGTGATGCTCACATTCCACAAATGAATAGAAAATAAAAATAAAGGATCATTTTCAGGATGGCAGCTGGTAACTAGTGGAGTTCTGCAGGGGTCAGTGTGGGGAACACAGCTATTCACATTATTCTTTAGTGATCTGGATGATGGAACTGAAAGCATTGGTGCCAAGTTTGCAAATGACTAAAAGATAGTTGGAAAGAACAGGTAGTGTTGAGGAGGTGGAGGGACTGCAGACGGACTTGGACAGGCTAGGAGAGTGAATAAAGAAGTGACAGATGGAATACAATGTGGGAAGGTGTGAGGTTATGCACTTTGGTAGGAAGAATAAAGGTATAGACTATTTCCTAAATGGGGAAAGGCTTCAGGAATATGAAGCATAGAGGGACGTGGGAGTCCTAGTTCAGGACTCTCTTAGACTTAACATACAGGTTCAATAGGCAGTTAGTAAGGAAAATGCAATGCTCACATTCATCTTGAAGGGGGCGAGAACACGAAAGCAGAAATGTACTGCTGAGACTATATATGGTTCTATTTAGACCGCATTTGGAATATTGTGAGCAGTTTTGGGCCCTGTATCTGAGGAAAGATGTGTTGGTGTTGGAGTTAGCCCAGAGGTTTAGAAGACTGATCCTGGGGATGAAGGGCTTGTCACATGAGGAACTGTTGAGGTCTCTGGGTCTGTACTTGATGGAGTTTAGAAGGATGTGTGGAGTGATCTGATTGAAGCTTACAGAATACAGAGAGGCCTCGATGGAGTGATTGTGGAGAAGATGTTTCCACAAATAGGAGAGACTCGGACCCGAGGGCACAGCCTTAGAGTGAAGAGATGACCCTTTAAAACTGAGCTGAGGACGAATTTCTTCAGCCAGAGGGTAGTGAATCCATATAATTCATTGCTACCATGGCTGCGGAAGTTAAGTCATTAAGTGTATTTAAAACAGAGACAGATAGGTTCTTGATTAGAAAGGGGATCCAGGATTATAGGGAGAGGGCAGGAACATATCAGCCATGATCGAATGATTGGACAGAGACTCAAGTGGGCTGAACAGCCTAATTCTGCTCCTATATCTTATGGTCTTACAGAGATCAGAAAAATGAGATTCTCAACATTGAGAAAAGCAGTCCGATTTTGCAGCCAAGGTTTTAATGGTGAAATGAGAATTTTGCTGGTGAGCAGTAAGCAACATGCCCTCTGTGCCGCCTATTTGCATATGCACATAACTACTCTGAGCGTCCATGCATGGTAATCGGCGTACTGACACCAAATGCAGCGTTAACTTCTGGTTGTGGAACTTGCTGCTGCACACAGACCTTGGAGGCCCATGCAGACAAGGTAGCAGTAATCCTACTGTACTTACAATTTCCTGTTGTACTTGTACAGTATCCCTTGAGCTGCATATTTCAGAATAAGGTCCTGTATGTCAAGGGTCCGTATGCAGACATTCCATGGCCCTCTTTATTCGAATGTCCCACAATGTGCAGGAATATGCTAAACTATCATTTGTGAGTGATGCAAATGCTGGCTGCTCATATTACTGAGGACCAGTTCCAGTTTTTGATATTATTCACACGGCTTAAGTGGAACCTTAATCAAGCCGACTTTGCGTCACTGACTCCATCTATACTTCTCACTGCCTCGGAAAGGCAGCCAACATAATCGAAGACCCCTCCCACCCTGGTTATAATCTCTTCCAATCTCTTCCGTTGAGCAGAAGATACAAAAGCATAATCACACATACCAGCAAATTCAAGAATAGCTTCTTCCCTGCTGTTATTAGGCTTCTCAATGGACCTGTCAAATTTCAAATGTAATGTTGATTTCACTCTTTGTGCACCTTCTCTGCAGCTGTAACATTGTATTCCTCGCTTTGTTCTATTACCCTTATGCACTTAGTATGCTATGATCTGCCTGAACTACGCACAAAACAAAACTTATCACTGTGCCATTACAGAATTCAGCCATCTGCTGAAGCAGGATTTGTGACCTGAGGAAGTGAGCGGCCATTCTATCTCAGAGGCCATCCAAGTAACAGCTGCACTCAACTTTTATACAACTTGCTGCTTCTAAGGATCCACTGGGGACCTGTTTGGGACCTCAAACCCCACAGCACACAAATGCACCAAGATCACTCACTGAGACAAAGTCAATGTTGCTACCTGGAAGTAGACTTTCCCAACGCAGTTAGTTTTCCCAACAGCAGGATTCTATAGATTGTTCATACATTATGCTGAGAACACCCCAACAAAAGTCAGCCAAACTCAAAGTGTACAGAGGAATTATTGAGAACATTTTACGATTGCAAGAGTGTGATTGTAAAGGTATTAAAATTGAGAAACAGTTGAAAATCACTTGTGACACCATTGTAGAGCGCTTTATAATTCCAGTACAGATAGCTCCTGGGACATCTATCCTGACCCCCTTTAAATAAATAAGGTCTTCTTTGTTCTTTTTAATTTCCATGGGTTCTATGCTAACTTTTGTTAATTTGGCAGGTTCTGGTTTAACCTCTATGACTATTGTGGCTCCCGCTCCTTTATTCTGTCTATGTGTACAAGCATTCTCAACCCCTTTAGGACGCTTGGGACCTCTTCAGCCCTATGTAGTTGATTAGAACTTGTCTGCCCCTCTCCTGTTTGTTCCAGGCTCTTTGGACTGATGTGGTTTCTCTAAGCACAATGTCTGACTCGTCACCAAGAATTTTCACAAAAAATTAGGGAAATGCTTTGGTAGTTTTCCCAGTAACACTTTCCTTTCGTGTTTTTAATTCCACATTTAGCAACTTTGCTGCAAATCTTGTTTCTTTTCTGTTTCTCCCTGTCTCTCTCTGAAACACTCTTTCTTTCTCCAAGTCTTGTTCTTGAAACTCTAACCACATTGTTATATTTTCCAGTTCAAACAGCTGCAATTTGTCTGGCTAATTATATTAGAGAGGGTACCTTGATCAGTCTTAGTTTCAAGATCGTCTTCTCATTATTTGGATATTGACTGAAGTCCAAACGTCGAGCAGAATCTTAAGTAACCTAGGTATTTTTGTCCCATTGGGCAGGACACCCAGAGTTGTATTGTCCTAGCTACAACTCTCAAATGCCCTGTGCTCAAAGTCATAGAATTATAGAATCATACAGTATAGAGGCTCTTCAAATCATCAAGTCCATTTACCAGCAAAAATATACTTTTACTTACCCTAGTCCCACTTTCCCACAATAAGCCCATAACCTTGGATGTTTTGACACTTCAAGTGCTCATCCAAGTACTTTTTTATGGATTGTGAGGTTTCCAGCCTCAACTACCTCCCAAACACACTATTCCAGATACCCATTACCCTCTGAGTGAAAAACCTTTTGCCTCAAATTGCCTCTAAACCTCCTGCCTTCAAGTTTAAAATTATGGTCCCTTGTACTTGACTCTTCACCTAAGGGGAACAGCTGCTTTTTATTCACCAGCCCATGCCCCTCATAATCTCATACACCTCCATCAGGCCCTCCCTCAACCTTCTCAGATCCAAAGAAATCGACCCAAGCTTACCAAGCCTCTCTTTGTAGTGGAAGTGCTCCAATGCAGGCAATATTCTGGCTGAATCTCCTTTGCAACCCACCCAGTGCAATTGAATCCTTCCTATAGAGTGGTGAGAGTGTCAGTTAATCTCATTCGGCTGGACAGTTGGTTTGCGAAGCGGTGTGATGCCAGCAGTGTGTTGGTTCAATTCCCATCACCAACTGAGGTTACCATGAAGGACTCTCTTTCTGAACCTCTCCCCTCACCTAAGATATGGTGCCCCTCAGGTTAAATCACCACCAGTTGTCTCTCACTAATGAGAAAGTAGCCATATAGCCTGGCAAGACTGTGACGACTTGACAGTGTGGTGACCAGAACTGCACGCATGCTCCTAGCCCAAGTTCTGTAGAGCTCCAGCATGATCTCCCTGCTCTTATAGCCAATGCCATAACTGATAAAGCCAATTGATCCATATACCTTCTTATCTACCCTATTAAACTGTCCTATCACCTTCAGGGATCTTTGGACAAGCACCCGAAGATCCTTCTGTTCCTCTGAGCTTCCTAATGTCATGCCATTCATTGAGTACTCCATTGTCTTATTCCTTCTTCCAAAGTGCACCATCTCACATTTGTTCGTCTTAAATTCCATCTGCCGCTGATTTGCCCATCTGACCAATCAGATTATATTCTCCTGTAACCTAATAGCTTCCTCTTCACTGTCAACTGCCTGGCCAATCTTTGTGTCATCCTCAAACTTACTAATCAGGCCTCTCATATTCTCATCTACATCATTTAAGCTAAGTCCTCCATTCCCAAACACATTTTAGTATTGCAATTTACTGTCACTCTCATGTTAGTTTCAAGTAATTTGCTGTCGTTGCTTATTTGTTTGAAAGATTGTTTCAGCTATTGAATCCTTCCCTCACTCCTATTAGTTTTGTTTTAGGAACCGATTCAATTCATTTTCTTAAATTTGGACTCTGGTCACAGTTTTGACTCATTTGTAATAAATCAGTCTAGAATCACAGAAACATAGAATTGTCATTGCACAGAAGAAGCCCCAATGTGCCTGCACCAGCTTGTGAAATGAGTGTCATTACCTAGTGCCAGTCTCCTGCCACATCCCCCTACCCTTTCACATTATTCTGATCCAAATGATTATCTTCAATGCTTCAATTGCTCCTGTCTCCACCAAATTTCCAGGTAGTGCATTCCGTATCACTGTGTGAAAATGTTTCTCCTCATCTCACACTTGCTTCTTTTTGCACAGCATTTTAAATCTATGCCGTTTTGTTGTCATTACTTTTATGTGCAGGTACAGATTCTTCCTATCTACTCCATCCAGCCTGCATATGATTTTGTAAACCTCGACCAAATCTCCTCTCAGCCTTCTTTTCTCCAAGGAAAACAGTCCCAATTTCTTCAAGCTATTCTCACAACTGAAGTCCCTCATCCCTGGAGCTACTGTTGCAAACCACATTTGGATCAATGTGTTCACATCCTTAATATAATGTGACACCTAGAACCGTGGTCAATGCTCCAACTGAGATCCAACAAGTGTCACCTCCTTGCTGTTGTACACTATGCTTAATAAAGCCGAAAATACTGGATGCTTTACTTATTGTTGTCTCAACCCGTCCTACCATGCGTAATGATCTGAGAATGTATAATTTTTCTGCTCCTGCACCCTTGTGGGAATTGTGCCCCTTATTTTTATTGTCCTTCAATCTTCATCCTACTAAAGTGCATCACCTCACACTTCTCTGCGCTGAAACTCATCTGCCACTTACCCACCCACTGCACCAACTTGTCTATATACTTCTACAGTTCTACACTATCCTCCTCACAGTTTACAATTCTTCCAAATTTTCAGTCATCTGCAAACTTTGAAACTATCCTGTCCACACCAAGATGTAGATTGTTGATACATCAGATAAAACAAGAGTCCCAATACTGACCCCTGGAGAGCTCCACTACAAACCTTCCTCCAGCCACAAAAAATATACATCAACTATTATTCTTTGTTTCCTGTCACTCAACCAAGTTTACATCTATGTTGAAGCTTCAATTTCTGTTCTGGAAAAGGGAGAAAGGTGAAATGAATATTCATATGTAGAGTTGTTTGAATTTATTATTCTCTTCAGAAGAAAGCTATGCTGGTTTCCCCAAACACTCAACCCGTGAAGCCCAACTTTTACATTGACCTACAGCAAATTCTCTTTAGGGTTAAATCAGAAGCATGGCTTATGCATGTACTTGAACCTGGGAGATGACTGTCACAGCACACACACAAAAATAAAAGCAAATGAGGAAGTAAAAGGGAAGGAATACGTTTGCATTTAAGACTAAGTTTAAAAAGTACAAAGTTACATATATTAATTCAGATGATCATTAGAGTCCAGAAAGTTAGTGTAGATATTGTGTGTACAAATATTATACATTTCAGAATCATTGTTTTATTCAAGTTCTTCTGTTCAGATAGGATCTCGCCTTTTTGAGAGACTTGGCTCCACAATAGCACATTTGTGCTTCAGTCAAAAAGGTTGTCGGTTCAAACCACACTCACTGTACTTACCACATAATCTATACTACAGTTCAACACAGTATTGAAGGAATACTAAACCTTTGGAGGTACCATCATTCAGATGAAATGATCAACCAAGTCTCCGCTTACCACCGTCGTGTATGTGGAGAAGATTCCGTGGCACAATCTGAAGAAGAGGTCCTCTTAAATCCTGATTAACACATGAAGCAAATGAGCTGATCATTTATTTAATCACTGTTTCTGAAACGTTTCTGGAGAAAATTGCCTGCCACATTTCCCACATTACAACTAGCATATACTCTTCAAATATATTTCAAAGGGTGTGAAGTTATTGGGCCTGCAAATTCTTCCTTCTTTTCAAAAATCACTGTTCACTAGTTGATTTACCTTATTGTCTGTGAAGAAAATAAGTAACTGCTTGCTCCCATTTCTCAGTAAACAAATCCTGAATCAACTAAATGCCAAGATTATAAGTCAAAGAGGCTCATTAGCAACCACATAAAGAAAAGTTGATTATAAACATTAAGTGGTAACAAATAAAAATATGCACACATTTCCTTAATAAGACATGACAACATACATCATACAGTGGTATTGCTTGATCTTTTGTTTGTATCTCAACAACTTAGCAGTTAAAAATATAATCAGAATATTTTATAAGATACTTTGTACTTAAAATCGTTCATTGTAAATATGAGTAGCTGGCCATACTTTTGAATCATAGAATCATAGAACCCCTACAGTGTGGAAACAGGCCCTTCGGCCCAACAAGTCCACACCGACCCTTGGAGCATCCCACCCAGACCCATCCCCCTATAACCCACCTAATCTACAGACCTCTGAACACTACAGGCAATTTAGCTTAGCCAATCCGCCTAACCTGTACATCTTTGGACTGAGGCATGTTTTAAATGTATAACATTGACATGCATTAAAGTTAATATGTCCTCATTATATTTTCTTTCTGCAGTACCTTACATTTTAATTTTTGCCTTATTCTTTGTTCTCTGAGTTTACCTGAGAGACCGCCTAACATTACAGAATCAGATTATCGAGGTAATTGAATTTTGTTCTGCAGAATCAAATCTTGCAGACATCAGTTAAATCTTCTTTACCAGTGCTAGGACAATATCATTCAAGCAGAGCTTAATAGAGCTTTTATCATTTCTTCTTTTTCGTGGGTATGTATTTTATGAGCTCAGCACATCCGTATTCATAATGGGAATATTGCTACAGCAATTGCATTGGATTTCTGAGAGTAAAGTGTCATAATTGTTATATAGGATTTGACATTTGTGTGAATCATAACATTTGTATGAGAAGTCTGTGACTGCAATTCCACTACAACACAAAAGCAAAACACCAGCTATTTTGCATAAAACAATTTTATTTCTCAAAATTTGACAACCTTTCTCGCAGTTGGTTAGACTTGTAAGAAAGAAATTCCTAGTGAGTGAGTCATGATCTCAAAAGTTATTGTGGTAATTTAATTAGGATAATCAATACACACAATGTGATCAGATCGATCTAGGTTCTCATATGCAGATTATTGATTTTTTTTTTGAACAGTTATTAATCATGTAGTTAAATCAATGTAGGGACCTTTACAAACTACTGGGCACTCCGGTTCTTAACTTATATTGTTTTGTAATGAGGTTCTCCTCGTTGTATGTATTATAAAGCACTTTGCTGTTTTATTACCACATTAGATTTGCCAAGTAAGCCTAATGGAAGATGCAACAGGAACAAAGCTGTAAAAGGAGTGATGAAAAGATGAGAAGTGATGATAAGTTAAGCATATGCAGAAAAATAGCACTGCCAATAATAGTGCTAGGTCACTTTTTCATTTGTTGTGAAAAGATCTCAACCTTCTCAAACAGTTAAAATTCCCAGAAAATAAAATCAAAAGTCATAATATAAGAGTATTTTAGATCATATCCTTCAAAAGATTAAGGGGGTGAGGGTACAGTGTTAAACCTGATTACTTCTTGCCATAATTTGCAGCAGCATTTGCCTCTGCACAAATGTCATTTGATTATTAGAAAATAAACAGGAAAGCACACAGAAACGGTGTTATTTGTTTACCTGCTGCGGCTTTCTTAGAGAGTGAACAAATGTCATGCAAATGGCGCACTGGCAATAAGCTGCCAATCATTTGGCTGGCATTCATGATGATTTGCTAAATCATTTAAAGAGCCATGCTTTACTAAATGAAAAAATATCAGCAGTGAGGGCCTATGTTTAAACATGGGGCAAGTTATTATCCCTGAAGACTGGAATGAAATGAAGACATCTTCCAATTAAAGCTGCATATGAACCCAGACAAGGCCCCTTTTCATAAAAACAGGCAGATTATGAGTGGGAACTACAGCGACAGAAGCTTTCATTACAACCTGATTATGGTGATATAATTCCCAATGCTGTGTCTGGGCCGAACTTCACATTTGAAGGTTTTTAATATAATTTCCTTTGGGTGAATTGCTGAAGATTTATTAAACTTTATGAAAGGCTTAGAGATCCAATTTAAGAGGACATATCAGGGCAATACTGACAGAGGATAAAATAAATTCAAAGAAAGTTTAGCATTGAAACAGCTAGAACTGTGTTTTATTGAAATTATTCTTGTGCAAATGATTCATTTTAAGCATGAAAAACTAGGTTTGGCTTTATATGAGATTAAACTCGTGCATTCAAAATTTGTTTTCCCTTGAGAAATATAATTTGTATTATTATCTAGCAAAACCAAAGTGCTATTCTGTTAAAAAGGGTATTATGAAACAAAAATGAGGATAAAATATGCATTACAACGCACTTTTTTTCAACACTAAGGTATTTTAATTATAAGCCTTTCAATGGTAGCACACAAATGTTATGAATGACCTCAGTGTGCTAGGTTTCACCTTTGGTTCTGTTTTATCCTGAGAGCACATTTCTCATTTGCATTTGTCAGAACTAATAACATCCTACTCCATAGATAATTAACACAATAAAATGCTGCTAATTTCACAGTGTGCCATTATAGAATTAGCCAGTTTGCACTAGAAAATGATTAATCCTCTGTGGTGGGTGATGACATTTCAGCTGCTGATTCTTGAATTGAATTTGCAGGTTTTTATGGCAAATTATTTTACAACTAGCCATTTTTAATAATCACATCCTGTGCAGTAAGTACCCTTCAATTAGCAAAATTATGTGTAATTATCCAAGGCTCTTAATTCATACATGTGGTAGCAATAAGAAATTCCCACCTACTGTAGTATATTTTTTAACTGTTACATATTTTATGCCTCAGAATGACCTAATTGTGACCAAACTTACAAGAATGTCATGCAGAATTTCTCCGCAAAATTCATTGGTTATTTTTTACAGTGGAAGACCATACTTATGATTTGGCAGTGGAATTAAATTCCTGATTGAAATTTCAGTATTTTCTTAACTGAAAAATAGATTTAAAATCACGTACTAGGTTCCCTTTGTACCTCTATGAAAATATATTGGGTCGCATTAAAGGAATTTCAATAATTACAACAAGCATTGGAAAAAGGAGTGAAACTGCTCATCCTCTTACTGTGCTGACAAACTCATTCAGAGAACTTAACAAACCATATTTGGATTCAGATTCTCTGATAGCAGATATTAAATCCTCAAATTGGAAATTCAAAATTTCTATTTCCCTTGACAATGGCCAATTACTAAACTCATCACTTGAGTAATGTTTGAAAAGGCAAGCTGAAAAGTACTTCAAAACCTGCTTTGCACTGGTCAATGAAATAAATACAATTCTGAGAGGAGGAAGGGGAACAGATAGAAGTGAAAGAGAAGTAGCGAGACAAAAGAGGGAAGGGCAGAAAAAGTTTGAATTGATTATTCAGAAGAGAAGGGATCAGAACTCATATCGTTCTGACGAGAGGTCGCAGAACTCGACATGTTAACTCTGTTTTTCTCTCAGCAGAAGCTGCCAGACCTACTGAATTTCTCCAGAAGTTCCTGTTTTTGTTTGTTTTGGAGCTCACACTCCTCGTCCTCTCATGTATTTGTTCCTTTCTCTCTCTTAGTGTGTACTCACGCCACTTCCTTCTGTTTCTCCTCCACTTGGCCACCTACTCCTTTTTTCTTCAAATTGAGCCTTCAGTCTCAGCACTTTCTTATATCTCCTGCTCTATCTCAAGTGTTTTTTTGGCTTTTCTACTTTCTCTCAATCACCAGTCATACTCATCTTCTTGCTTTCCTGCTAACCAAACAATGTTTTTTATATTAGAGATAAAAGGTACTGCAGATGCTGGAGAATCCGAGATAACACAATGTGGGGCTGGATGAACACAGCAGGCCAAGCAGCATCATAGGAGCAGGAAAGCTTGACGTTTCGGGCTTAGACCCTTCATCAGAAATGGGGGAGGGGAAGAGGGTTCTGAAATAAATAGGGAGAGAGGGGGAGGCGGATAGAAGATGGATAGAGGAGAGGATAGGTGGAGAGGAGGCAGACAAGTCGAAGAGGCGGGGATGGAGCCGGTAAAGGTG
The DNA here is from genome assembly GCA_024137785.1 of Ginglymostoma cirratum. Lineage (NCBI taxonomy): Eukaryota > Metazoa > Chordata > Chondrichthyes > Orectolobiformes > Ginglymostomatidae > Ginglymostoma > Ginglymostoma cirratum. The sequence goes on along the minus strand of JAHRHZ010000012.1, from coordinate 68,623,843 downwards.
AGTGTAGGTGGGGGGGTAGGAAGGAGATAGGTCAGTCCAGGGAGGACGGACAGGTCAAGGGGGCGGGATGATGTTAGTAGATAGGAGATGGGGGTGTGGCTTGAGGTGGAAGGAGGGGATAGGTGAGAGGAAGGACAGGTTAGGGAGGCAGAGATGAGCTGGGCTGGTTTTGGGATGCGGTTGGGGGAGGGGAGATTTTGAAGCTAGTGAAATCCACATTGATACCATTGGGCTGCAGGGTTCCCAGGCTGAATATGATTTGCTGTTCCTGCAGCCTTCGGGTGGCATCACTGTGGCATTGCAGGAGGCCCAGGAAGGACATGTCGTTTGAGGATGTACCCGTTGTGGCTTCCTCTACATCGGGGAAACCAAGCGGAGGCTTGGGGACCGCTTTGCAGAACACCTGCGCTCAGTTCGCAACAAACAACTGCACCTCCCAGTCGCGAACCATTTCAACTCCCCCTCCCATTCCTCAGACGACATGTCCATCCTGGGCCTCCTGCAATGCCACAGTGATGCCACCCGAAGGCTGCAGGAACAGCAAATCATATTCAGCCTGGGAACCCTGCAGCCCAATGGTATCAATGTGGATTTCACAAGCTTCAAAATCTCCCCTCCCCCAACCGCATCCCAAAACCAGCCCAGCTCATCTCCACCTCCCTAACCTGTCCTTCCTCTCACCTATCCCCTCCTCCCACCTCAAGCCACACCCCCATCTCCCATCTACTAACATCATCCCGCCCCCTTGACCTGTCCGTCCTCCCTGGACTGACCTATCTCCTTCCTACCCCCCCACCTACACTCACCTTTACCGGCTCCATCCCCGCCTCTTCGACTTGTCTGCCTCCTCTCCACCTATCCTCTCCTCTATCCATCTTCTATCCGCCTCCCCCTCTCTCCCTATTTATGTCAGAACCCTCTTCCCCTCACCCATTTCTGATGAAGGGTCTAAGCCCGAAACGTCAAGCTTTCCTGCTCCTACGATGCTGCTTGGCTTGCTGTGTTCATCCAGCCCCACACCGTGTTATCAATGTTTTTTATATTGTCTAGTTCTTCCTGCTTCTAACGCTTCCTTTTTATTCCCATCTCCACTGTGTCCATCCTCTGCCTTGTTTTACTGTTCCCTCTTTCCTCTGGTACCATTGCTTCTTCCTAATCTCCTACACCTCCCATTTATCTACCCATCCTCCTCTTTCTAATTTCTTTTCCTACCTCCTTTACCGTACAACCTCCACCCTACTTCCTGCTTTCCCTCTTCTGGAATAACAAATGAACAATGATTTTTCTTACCCATATCAGGTGGGTCCATAATTAAATTCATTGATTTGCTATTAAATTTATTGACTTTTTGTACATCGGGGTTAAATTATAATGATGTCAGGGTGAGTTCATTCTATCAAGTTATGGATTGTTTCAAAATTTAATTAAAATTATCTGGAAAGAAAGGTGGAACAGGGTTTGCACATAGTAAATTACGTGCACATTGAAAAAGCATTTGTCATTTGTTATTCCAGAAGAGGGAAAGCAGGAAGTAGGGTGGAGGTTGTACGGTAAAGGAGGTAGGAAAAGAAATTAGAAAGAGGAGGATGGGTAGATAAATGGGAGGAGTAGGAGATTAGGAAGAAGCAATGGTACCAGAAGAAAGAGGGAACAGTAAAACAAGGCAGAGGATGGACACAGTGGAGATGGGAATAAAAAGGAAGCGTTAGAAGCAGGAAGAACTAGACAATATAAAAAACATTGATAACACGGTGTGGGGCTGGATGAACACAGCAGGCCAAGCAGCATCATAGGAGCAGGAAAGCTTGACGTTTCGGGCTTAGACCCTTCATCAGAAATGGGGGAGGGGAAGAGGGTTCTGAAATGTTCTTTCTCTCAGTTGTAACCCCACAGATTTGATATGTTGATTGTTAATTGGACCCAGAAAGTTAAGAACTCTACTGTGGGATGAAGTGTTCACAACAGATTATGTAAACCCGATCACCATTACTACATGCAAGAAAACTAATGCCATGTTGCAAAATGGTTTGGGTTGATAGCACAATAACATAAGAAAATCCACTAATTTACATCTCAGTTATCTTAGAGAAGAACGAGTCAATGGCAGATATCAATGCTACACACATTGCAAACACTCAACATGGATCCTAGGCACTCCAAAGTGGCAATGAGAATGCAAAAGAAAGATTTTATAATCTTTACACCAAATGAATTTATGCTTGGGCTCATTGAGAAAAGACTTGGAGCTGGCAAGGCAAAGTTTGAAGTATCAGTTCAAACTGGGTGCTATGAAGCAATAATGGAACTAAGAAGGCAGAAAAGCAGAATGATTTGGCACATGCAGAAGGGCAGTGTTTTATACAAACATAGAAAATAAGAGCAGGAGTTGCCCATTCAGCCCCTTGAGCTTGCTTCACACTGATCTGATTGTAACCACAAATCCATATCCCAACTAGCAGCTTTTGCTTCCAACACTTTTTCACTGAGATAATTCAAAGACCCATGACTCTCTCAAAGGAAAATAAATTGCCTTAGTTCTGTTCTAAATGGATGACCCCTGATTTTTCAATATTGACCTCCAATTCTAGATTCTTGGAGAGGAAACATCCTTTCCACTTTGTCCCTGTCAAGACTCCTCAGGATCTTATATGTTTCAATAAAGTTGTTTCTTTGTTCTTCTGAACTCAAACAAATATGAACATAGCCTTCCCAACCTTTCCTCATGAGACAATGCTCTCATTCAAGGTATTAATCTGATAAAGCTTCTCCAAAAATACCTCTGGTATCTTTACATCCCTCCTTCAATGAGATATCCAACAGTGTGCACTGTACTCCAGATATGGTCTTACTATTGCCCTGAGTCACCTCCCTACATTTGTATGCAATTCTCCTCATGATGAATTAAAACATTCTGTATCTTTCCTAATTACTTGCTATACCTATATATTAGCCTTTAATGTTTCTTGCACAAGAACACCAGATCCTGCTGTTTTTTAGAGCTCTGTAATCTCTCATCATTATGACAAAATGTTTAGTTTTTTCCATTCCTCCTGCCCAAATGAATAATGTCATATTTTACAACATTATACTGCATTTCCACATCTTTGCCTGCTCACATAACCTATCTATGTCTTTTTGTAGCCTTATGTCCTCTTCACAGCTTACTTCCCTCCTTAACTTTGTGTTGTCAGCAAATTTGGCAACCATACCTTCCATCACGTTACCAAAGTAACTTACTTTAATTGCGAACAGTTAAGGTTCCAGGACTGATCCTGACACCATATTGTTACATCTCATCAACTTGAAAAGACCATTTTATGTCTACTTTCTGCTTCCCGTTCACTAGCCAAGTTTCTATCCATGTCAAAATACTGACCTCCCAGGCCACGTCATTCGTTTTCCACAATAGCTTTTGATGTGCCACTTTATGTAATGACTTATGGAAATCTAAGTACAGTACATCCACCAGCTCCCCTTTATCCACAGCAAGTTACTTCCTCAAAAAACCTTCAAGGATTGTCAAACGTTCTTTGTCTTTAACAAAACTATGTTGACTCTGCCTAACTATCTAAATTTCATCCAAGTACTGTGCTGCAACATCATTAATAATTGCTTCTAACTCTTTTCCCTATGATCAATGCTAAACTAACTGGCCTGGAGTTTCCTGCTTTCTCATCTCCTACCTTTTTGAATGAAAGGGTTAAAATTGCAATCTTCCAATCTAATGTGAATGATCCTGAGGCAAAGAAGTTCTGGAAATTTGAAACCAAAGTATCAACTATCTCACTGGTGGCTTCTTTCAATACTCTTGGATAAAATCCAAAGGGCCAGGCACATGTCAGCCTGCAGATAGAATTATTTACCCTGAGATAACAAGGTGTAGAGCTGGATGAACAGAGCAAGCCAAGCAGCATCAGAAGAGCAGGAAAGCTGACATTTTGCATCTGGACCCTTCTTCAAAAATGGGAGATGGTAAGGGGGCTCTGAAATAAATAGAGAAAGAGGGGTAGGCGGATGGAAGGTGGATAAAGGAGCAGATAGGTGGAGAGGAGACGTACAGGTCAAGGAGGCGGGGATGGAGCCAGTAAAGGTGAGTGTAGGTGGGGAGTTAGGAAGGGGGTTTGTCAGTCAAGGGAAGACTGACAGGTCAACGATGCAGGGATGAGGCTGGTAGGAGGGGGTGGGGGTTGATCAGTGAGGTGAGAGGAGCGGTTAGGTGGGAGAAAAGATGGGACAGGTCAAGGAGGCGGGGACGAGCTAGGCCGGTTTTGGGATGAGGTTGGGGTGGGAGATTTTGAAGCTTGTGAAGTCCACATTGATACCATTGGGCTGCAGGGCTCCCAAGCGAAATATGAGGTGCTTTTCCTGCAACCTTCGAGTGACATCGTTGTGGCATTGGAGGAGGCCCAGGATGGACATGTCGTCCAAGGAGTGGGAGGGGGAGTTGAAATGTTCGCGACTGGGAGGTGCAGTTTTTTGTCGCAAACTGAGTGTAGGTGCTCCACAAAGTGGTCTCCAAGCCTCCGCTTGGTCTTCCCAATATAGAGGAGGCCACAGTGGGAACAGCGGATACAATATACCACATTAGCAGATGTGCAGGTGAACATCTGTTTAATGTGGAAGGTTTTCTTGGGGCCTGGGATTGGGGTGAGGGGGGAGGTGTAGGGGCAGGTTTAGCACTTCCTGCAGTTGCAGGGAAAAGTGCCGGGAGTTGTGGGGTTGGTGGGGAGTGTGGAGCAGATGAGGGAGTCGCAGAGAGACCAGTCCCTCCAGAAGGCAGATAAGGGTGGGGAGGGGAAAATGTCCTTGGTAGTGGGGTCAGATTGATTTTCCTCAGTTCCCTCCTATGTCATTTATCACTGCTTCTGGGGTGTTACTTGCATCCACCACAGTGAAGACCAATACAAAATACATGTTCAATTAATTTACTATTTCCTTATTTACCATTATTAATTCTCCAGTCTCACTTTCTTTAGAATGAGTGCTCATTTTGTTAATTCTTTTCTTCTTTTAATATTTATAAGAACTCCTACTATCTATTTTATAATTTTGGCTAATTTTCTCTCATAACCTACTTCTTCCCACCTTTTACTTTTTTGTATATAGTCCATATTTTATATTCCAATCTTCTGACCTACCACCTGATTTTGCACAATTATATGATTTTTCTTTTAGTTGGATAATACTTTGAACATTTTGCTAAGCTACATTGGGTCTATTCCTTCTTCCGACATACTCTTTAACCTGATATGCCAATTTACTTTAGCCAGCTCTGCCTTCCAGCTCTGCCTTCCTTCAATCATATCATGGCTGTTGCTACCTAGAGTTGCTTTCACTGTGAGTTCATTAGTGAATTTCACCTCATGGCACAATACCAGGTCTAGTATAATCTACTCTTTGGTCAGCTCCAGAACAAGCGGTTCTAAGAAACTTTCCCAAAAACATTGTACGCGCTCCCCATCTATGTTGTCTTTACCCAACTGACCTTTCCAGTCAATATGATTATGGCTGTGCCTTTCGATAAGCTTTCATTATTTCTTCCTTTATGCTCTACCCTACAGAGCAGTTACTGTTACAGGGTCTGTGCATGATTCCCACAAGTGACTTCTTGCCTTTATCATTTTTCGTTTTTACCCAAACCTGATTCCACATCTTGCTTTCCTGAACTTAGCTTAACACTTTCTATTGTGCTACTATCATCAGAAACTAACCAAGCCACCCCTCCACCATTTTCCTAGTTTCCTGGCATTCCTAAATGTCCTGTATGCTCCAATATTCAGATCACAATCCATGCCATCCTGCCACCATGCCTTGGCAATGGCTACCAGATCATACTTAACCATTCCTATTTCTACTCTCCATTCATCAGCATTGTTTCAAAATACTCTGCACATTCAGATACAAAATATTTAGTTCTACTCACTTTGTAAATTCCAGTCTTCTCTATTGGTTGACTTAGAAAGTACTCTTTATTCATTATTGTTCTGGTATGTTTATCATTTTCCATATTAATGCCTTTCTCTTTGACCTTGATGCTGCCTTTGATTTATAATATGGTTCAAATTTGATCCTTTACCCCGACTATTTAGTTTTAAGTCCTCTCTGTTTTTGTAGTTATGTGGTCTGCAAGAACAACAGCCCCAGCATGGTTCAGGTGGAAACCATCCCACTGGTATAGATTCCACTTTCCCTGGTACTGATGGCAGTGTCACATGAACTGAAATACACTTCAGCTACATCAGAGTTTGAGCCATGCACCATCTCTTTAATTTGATCTGCTCTAGGCCAATTTGCACATAGCTCCCATAGTAATCCAGAGATTATGACCTGTGACATTCTTTGCCTTAATTTGGTGGTGCCTGACCCCTTTGTACTGTCCATGCTGAACACTTTTTTCCTGTCTATGTCAATGGTGCACATGTGGACTGTTAAGACTGTATCCTTCTCCTCCCATTACAAGTTCCTCTAAGCCCTATGCAGATGTTTCAAAAGCTGACACCAGGTACTCACCCTTTGCTACAATGAATTGTATTGACTCCCCTCACCACACAGCGCCTAACTATCACCGCATTCCTTCCCATTCCCTCTCTTAAAATGATTTCCTGTATTACACTGTGATGATCAGTTCATCCATACTACAGATAAGCAAAATGAACCTCAAACCTGCTGGACAGTTGCAAAGGTTGAGGTTCCTGTCCTCTGGGTCCCCTGAGCTGCCTCGCTTGCAATCACGTTCTCCTGTCCCCAAATACTGACCCTATCAGAACAGCCAACCTAAAGAGATGTGACAGCCTTCTGGCACCAAGAACCCAAGTAACTTTTCTTCTCCCCAATGAGGCCACAGTGTCTATAATTCAACCTTCAGCTCACAAAGCCTCTGAGTTAAAGCTACTCAAGCTTGAAAACTCGCTGTAGATGTGTTGGCAGCTGGTGTGAAGAGACAAGCCCCTCAAGCAATGGATATGATGTGGGATGGAAGTAAACAGTTGACAAGCATGGCAGGAAAAATGTGTGGTTGAGATGTGAAAGCAGTTAGGAAAATTGAAGAAGGTTTAAACAGTACAGTAAATTAATAATCAAGATGTTAAGCAATAACTACGTATCACTGCAAAAAAACTTTAGTAATTTTGCAGATTGTTGTGATAAGAGAATGGATTGTATTTAGAATCAGGGTGTTCATAGATTTTAATTCTAAAAATTAATTTACTCATAAAATCACCTTTTATTTTACCTAATAATTTGAAATTCGATTCCTCTGTAACTATTAAGAAACTTACAGATACTTTCGTTAAATATGGCAGTGAAATAGTGAAGGAATATATCAACAGGATTCAGACTATTAATCCAGCTCCACCATTCAATTGGATCATGGTTGATCATTGAATTCAGTGCAACTTTCCTGCAAGAGCTCCATATCCCTTGATGTCATTAGTCTCTGAATTCTGTCTTGAACACAAGACCATAAGATAAAGGAGCAATATTAGGCCATTTGACCCATTGAGTCTGCTCCACTATTTGATCATGGCTGATAAGTTTCTCAAACCCATTCTCCTGCCTTCTCCCCTTAACCTTTGATCCCCCTATTCATCAAAAATCTATCTACCTCTGTCTCTCTTTTTTCTGCCATAGTGCATAACCTCAGACTTCCCCACATTGTATTGCATCTGTCACTTTTTTGTCCACTCTCCCAGCCCATCCAAGTCCTTCTGCAGGTTGTCCAAATCCTCAACGCTACCTGTCTCTTCAACTGTCTTTGTGTCATCTGCAAACCTAGCAACAATATCCTCAGTTCCTTTTCCCAGATCGTTAATGTATGACATTGTATCCTGCAATCTCATCCTTCATAATAGGCTCTAAAATCTTACTAGTGACTGAGGTCAGGCTAACCAGCCTATAATTTCCTGCCTTGTGCCTTTTCCCCTTCCTAAACAGGAATGTTTCATTAGCCATTTTCCAGTCCTCTGGAACTCTCCTAGACTGTAGTGATTCCTGAAAGCTCACCACCAATGTCTCTACAATTTCCTCAGCCAACTTCTTCCGATCCCTGCAGTACAGTCCATCTGGTCCAGGTAATTTATGCACCTTCAGACCTTTCAGTTTTCCCAACACCTTCTCCTTAGTGATGACCACCACACTCATACCTGCCCCCTGACTCTCTTGATGTTCTGGTAAGCTATTGGTGTTTTCTGCTGTGAAGACTGATGCAAAGTTTCTATTCAGTTCCTCTACCATTTCTTTGTTTATCATTTATCATTCATCATTACTAATTCTCCAGCCTCATTTTCCAGCAATCCACCATTCACTCTTGCCTCTCTTATCATTCATACATCTAATAAAACTCTTGCAATCTTCTTATATATTACTCACCTAGCCTTACATTTCATCTTCTTTACCCTTACTGCTTTTTAAATTCACCCGTGCAGCTTTTTTTAAAGGCTTTCCAATCCTGTGGCTTCCCACAAATCGTCACAACATTGTATGCTTTCTCTTTTGGTTTTTTTGCTCTCCTGACTTCTCTTGTCAGCCACAGTTGACTCATCCTCCCCTTAGTATGTTTCTTCTTCCTTGGGATGAACTTCTGCTGGGCCTCCCAGAAACTCCTGCCATTGCTGCATCTTTCCTGCTATGCTCCCCATCTAATCAACTCTGGTCAGCTCCTCCCTCATGTCTTTGTAGTTATCTTTATTCAATTGTAATACAGTTGCATCTGAATCCAGCTACTCCCTCACAAACTGCAGGGTGAATTCTACCTTATTATGTTCACTGCCTTCTAGGAGTTCCTTCACCATGAGCTGCCTAATCAAGTCCGCCTCATTATGTGTTACCAAATACAGAATTGCTCATTTCCCATTGAGTTCTACCACAAGCTGCTCCAAGAAAAATTCTCATAGACATTCCACAAATTCCTTTTCTTGGGATCAATTTCTTTCCAGCCCACCTGCATATTGAAATCCCCCATGATTTTGTCATAATGCCTTTTCTATCTCCTGAGTTATTTTCTTCTCCACATGCTAGGAAGCCTGTATGTAACTCCCGAAAGGGTCTTTTCTCCTTTGCAGTTCCTCAATTCTGCCCACACAGATTCTACACCTTCTGATTCTACATCACTTCTTGCTATTGATTTAATTTCATTTCTTACTAACAAGGCAACCCTACCCCTCTACTTGTCTGCCAGTCCTTTCGATGGGGTGTGTATCCTTTGATATTTAGTCCCTAGCCCCGATCCCTTGCAGACACATCTCTATGACACCCACAATATCGTACCTGCTAATTTCAATCTGCACTACAAGCTCATTTACCTTGTTTCACATATTGCATGCATTTAAGTACAACACCCTCAGTCCTGGATTGACTGCCCTCACTTCTTGTAGTTGTCACCTTTTCTGCTGTACCTGAAGTTGGATTCCTGATTCCTTCCATACTCTCTGTCCTGTTACTTGTACTGGAAACTTTAGTCATCTCTCCTGAGCCCTTCCCTGCCTTTAACTAGTTTAAAGTCCTTGTGACTTGAATTGGCACCATCAGTCTGTCTACCTTGTTCTGAATGTTTGTGCATCAAGACACAAAGCCTTTTATTGTGTTCAATTATTGAATTTTCCTGAACTTTTATGGTTCCTTGTTGCAATATGACATTCACATATTTTGTCCTTTCCGTATATTTTCTATTAGAATCACTCCATCACTAACCAGCAATCATACCTTCTCGATCTTGATTTTATAATTTTCCATGCAAATGAACACATCCCCCACTTCACTATTTAGTTTAAAAACATATTCGCAGCACTAGTTTTGTGATTCACCAAGAAGCATGCTCCTAAGCTTCCATATCCCTTTGTGATAGAGAGTTCCAAAGATTCAGTATCCTCTGAATGAAGAAATTCCTCCTCATCTCTAACTTAAATGGACTGTCTCTTATCCTGAGATTATGTTCTCTGGTTCTGGAGTTACCAGCTAGGGGAACCATTTTGCCTACACTCATAAACGTTTCAATGATATCACCTCTCACTCTTTGAATCTCTAGAGAGCACAGCTGCAGTTTTCTTGATCTCCCTTCATAAGACAATCCCTCCATCCCCGAGATTAGTCTAGTGACTTTCTAATGCACGCCCTCTATGGCAACCCCACTACATCATTCCTTAGATTAGGAGATCAAAACTGAGCACAAGACCCCAGTTGTATCCTGTCCAATGCTTTATGCAATTGTAGCAAAACACTTTCGCTTTTGCAGTCTTATTTTACAAGGAAGGACAACATACAGTTGGCCTACCTAATTGCTTGCTGCAGCTGCATGGTAGCTTTTTGTGACCCATGCACAAGGACACCAAGAGATAGTAAGAGCTGCAGATGCTGGAGTCTGAGATAACATAGTGTGGAGCTGGAGGAACACAGCAGGCCAGGCAGCATCAGAGGAGCAGGAATGCTGCCTGGCCTGCTATGTTCCTCCAGCTCCACACTGTATTATCACAAGGACACCAAGTTCCTTTTGGACACAGCAATTACTAACCTCTTACCTTTTAATGAATTTTCTGCATTTGCACCTTTTCCCCAGCAAAGTAGGTAACTTCACACATATTCACATTATAGTCACTCTGTCACGTTCTATCCAATTGACTTAGCCAGGCCAAGTCCTCTATGCATCTTCCTCATGATATGGAGGTGCTGATGTTGGACTGGGTTGGGCAAGGTCAGTAGTCACACGACACCAGATTATAGTCCAACAGGCTTATTTGAAATCACAAGCTTTCAAAGCACTGCCCCTTCATGAGGTGAAGTGAAGAAAAGCATACAGGTGCAGAATTTATAGGCAGAGAGATCAATGGACAGAGTGATGAAAAGATCATACGTATGAGTAGAGTGTCAATAGGCTAAATAAGGATCACCGGACCCGAAACGTTAACTCTGTTTTCTCCTTCACAGATGCTGCCAGACCTGCTGAGCTTTTTCAGCAACTTTGTTTTTGCTCTTGATTTACAGCATCTGCAATTCTTTTGGTTTTTATTGGCTAAATAATAAGTCTCTGCAGGTGTTCAAAAGTGTCAGACGGTGTGAGTAAAGTGTCAACAGCTGACTACTAAGTGAAGGGGATGACCTATAATCCAAATAGTTGAGGAAGAGATATAATTACAAAAAATTACAAATAAGATCATGGTGGAGACAAACCAAGTGGCTGGAAAAGCACACTAGGTGTAAGAGTCTCATGCTGAGGGTCTAACCAATTTAACAAGTAATCCAAAACTGTACAAACTAACTAAGGTAGAGAGATCATTATAAGCTATCGAGGTGATGATGTTAAATCAGGACAGGGAGGAAGATTTTACAAATACAGAACTGCGACATTAGTCCCAGATCATGGTTGAGGCTTGGCTATTGGTTTCTGGTCGGCAATTCTATTGTGTTGTGTATCTCAAAGGCCACCTTGGAGGACACTTACCTGAAGATCAGAGGCTGAATGTCATTGACTGCTGAATTGCTCCCCGATTGGGAGTGAACATTCCTGTCTGGCAATTGTTTCACTGTGTCCTTTCTTCCATTGTCTGCATGGTCTCGCCAATATACCATGCCTCGGAGCATCCTTGCCTGCAGCGTTTCAGATAGACAATATTAGCTGAGTCACACGAGTATCAGTAGTGTACGTGGTGGGTAGTGTTCCCACGTGTGATGGTAGTAACTTTGTTGATGATCTGACATGTCTAGCAGAGGTTGTTGTGGCAGGGTTGTGTGGTGTTGTGGTCGATGTTGTTCTGAAGGCTGGGTAGTTCGCTGCGAACAACGGTCTGTCGTTTACACTAGATTATACTAAACCTAGTATTATGCAATGAGGTAGAATTAGTTAACAATCTTACAGTGAAAGCAACCCTAGGTAGCAGCAACCATAATATGATCGAAGGAAGAAAGAACTGGAAAGCAGAGCTGGCTAAAGTGAACTGGCATATCGGGTTAAAGAATTTTTTTTGATAGAATCCCCACAGTGTGGAAACAGGCCATTCGGCCCCAAAATGTCCACACCAACCCTCCGAAGAGCATCCTACCCAGACCTACTCCCACGCCCTTACTCTATCCCGGTAGCCCTGCATTTCCTATGGCTAAGGCACCTAACATACACACCCCTGAACATTATGGGTAATTTAGCATGGCCAATCTAAATAACTTGCACATCTTTAGACTGTGGGAGGAGGCCAGAGCACCTTGTGGAAACCCATGGGGAGAACGTGTAAACTCCTTACAGACCGTCACCCAAGACTGGAATCAAACCCAGGTCCCTGGTGCTGTGAGGCAGCAGTATTACCACTGAGCCGCCATATCAAGACCCAACACATCCTAGCAAAATATTCAATGTATTATCCAACTAAAAGAAAAATCATATAATTGTGCAAAATCAGGTGTTAGGTCAGAAGATTGGCATACAAAATACAGAATATATACAAACAAGAAAGTAAAAAGAGGGAAAGTTAGCCAAAAATATAAATAAGATAGTAAGAGTTCTTATGAACATTAAAGGAAGAAAAGAATTAACAAAGTGAGCACTCGTTCTAAAGAAAGTGAGACTGCAGAATTAATAATGGTAAATAAGGAAAGGGTAAATTAATTGAACATGTATTTTGTATTGGTCTTCGTTGTGGTGGATGCAAGTAACACCCCAGAAGCAGTGATAAATGACATGGGAGGGAACCGAGGAAAATCAATCTGACCCCACTACCAAGGACATTTTCCCCTCCCCACCCTTATCTGCCTTCTGGAGGGACTGGTCTCTCTGTGACTCCCTCATCCGCTCCACACTCCCCACCAACCCCACAACTCCCGGCACTTTTCCCTGCAACTACAGGAAGTGCTAAACCTGCCCCTACACATTCCCCCTCACCCCAATCCCAGGCCCCAAGAAAATCTTCCACATTAAACAGATGTTCACCTGCACATCTGCTAATGTGGTATATTGTATCCGCTGTTCCCACTGTGGCCTCGTCTATATTGGGAAGACCAAGCGGAGGCTTGGAGACCGCTTTGTGGAGCACCTACGCTCAGTTTACGACAAAAAACTGCACCTCCCAGTCGCGAACCATTTCAACTCCTCCTCCCACTCCTTGGACGACATGTCCATCCTGGGCCTCCTCCAATGCCACAATGATGCCACTCGAAGGTTGCAGGAAAAGCACCTCATATTTCGCTTGGGAACCCTGCAGCCCAATGGTATCAATGTGGACTTCACAAGCTTCAAAATCTCCCACCCCCAACCTCATCCCAAAACCGGCCCAGCTCGTCCCCGCCTCCTTGACCTGTCCCATCTTTTCTCCCACCTAACCGCTCCTCTCACCTCACTGATCAACCCCCACCCCCACCTCCTCCTACCAGCCTCATCCCTGCCTCCTTGACCTATCCACCTTCCCTTGACTGACAAACCCCCTTCCTAACTCCCCACCTACACTCACCTTTACTGGCTCCATCCCCGCCTCCTTGACCTGTCCGTCTCCTCTTCACCTATCTGCTCCTTTATCCACCTTCCATCCGCCTACCCCTCTCTCTCTATTTATTTCAGAGCCCCCTTACCACCTCCCATTTCTGAAGAAGGGTCCAGACGCAAAATGTCAGCTTTTCTGCTCCTCTGATGCTGCTTGGCTTGCTCTGTTCATCCAGCTCTACACCTTGTTATCTCAGGGTAAATAATTCTATCTGCAGGCTGACATGTGCCTGGCCCTTTGGATTTTATCCAAGAGTATTCAAAGAAGCCACCAGTGAGATAGTTGATACTTTGGTTTCAAATTTGCTATGTAGATTCTGAGATCACTCCAGCAGTTTTTATTTGTAATTATCCAAGCCCAGAGATAATTGAAAATATAAGAAGCTGCTATCCTGTGTGAAAGATTTCTTGGACAGATTGATCATTTTTGTCAACCCATACTTGAAAAGACCCTTCTAAATAAATTAGTAGCTTCTAACAAAAGGGTAAAGGTTTAGAAATGAGGATCCAGCAATGTTGTGAAATGTCATGAAAGCGCTCTATTGAATCATAGAGTCATGGAATCTTACAGTACGGAAGGAGGCTGCAGTATAGAAGGAGGCCGTTTGACTTCATTGTGCCTGTACCGGCTCCTGGAAGATCTCCCAAGCTAGTCCCATTCTCAAGCCCTATTTCTGTAGTTTTCCAATTTCATCACTTTCAAATATATGTTCAGATATCTTTTGAAACCTCCTACAGAATCCACCTCCACCAGTCTCCCAGGCAGTACATTCCAAACCCAAAAAACTCTTTGAGTAAAGAAGGTTCTCCTCACCTCATTCTCAGCTCTCTTTCTGACAATTTTGTAATTGTGACCCCTTGTAACTGACATACCAACTGGTGGAAACAGAATATCCTTCTTTACCTTTTCAAAGTTATTCATAATTTTGAACATCTCAATAAGATCACCTAATAATCTTCTCTGCTCTATAAGCCCAACTTCACTAACCTTTCCATGTATCCAAAATTCCTCATTTCTGGTATAATTCCAGTAAATCTCTGTTGCACTCTGTCTAAGGTTTTAACAGCTTTCCTTCAATAAGATGCTCAGAACTAAACGCAATACTACAAATGTGGTCTGACCATTGATCGATAGAGGAGTAGTATCACTTCCCTGCTTTTATACTATATGCCTCTATTTATAAACGCAAGGATCATATAAAGCCTTCTTAGCAACTGTTTCAACTTGCCTGGTCACTTGCAGAGAATTATGCACTTGAACCCTGAGCTCCCTCTGCTCCTGTACTTCCTTCTAAGTTATTATACCTAGCTTGTATTGTCTCTCTTTGTTACTTCTACCAAAATTCATTATGTCACATTTCTCTGAATTGAATTTCATCTGCCAGGTGTCTGCCATTTGGCCAACTTGTCAATGTCCTTGTCAGTCTCATCCTCACAATTCACGGTTTTCCTAGCTCAGTATCAGCTGCAAATTTAGAGATTTTGCCCTCAACACCCATCTCCAAATGTTTGTATAAAGCAGAAAAAAAAGGTCCCAACACAGATCCCCGAGGAAATTTCACCACTTTCACTTTGTCTGCTCAGTTGCTCGACACCCACATTTTCAACTGGGACATTATCACCATTTTCTAATTTGGTGAAAATGGAAGCAAGGTATTCATTTGCTTCAGTGAGCGGCTTACCCTGCTTGTTCCTTATGGGCCCCATTCTATCCTCCACCAATCTCTTACTATTAAAATGTTTGAAGGACATTTCACTATTTGGTTTAGCACAGCCAGCCATCCTTTCCTCAATGCTTCCTCTTAGCCTTCCTTATTCCTGCCTTAGCCTACATTTAAGGTAGTCTTTCTGATTTCTATATTTTTTATTCATTCACAGAATGTGGGCGTTGCTGGCTAAGCCAGCATTTATTTCCCATTCCTAATTGCCCCGAGGGCAGTTAAGAGTCAACTACATTGCAATGACTCTGGAGTCACATGTGGGTCTGACCAGGTAAGGAACAAACATTTCTAAGTCGGCCATTCATAAATTGGGAAATGCCTGTGCACAAGAGTGGTTTTATTTACATTTTCTGCCTATCTCTTTATATCTCCTTCACGCTTATCTG
Organism: Ginglymostoma cirratum; assembly: GCA_024137785.1. Taxonomy (NCBI): domain Eukaryota; kingdom Metazoa; phylum Chordata; class Chondrichthyes; order Orectolobiformes; family Ginglymostomatidae; genus Ginglymostoma; species Ginglymostoma cirratum. Next base: position 68,608,283 of record JAHRHZ010000012.1, on the reverse strand, counting down.
AAATGTATTTGGATAGATTTCTACATATCAAGTTAATCTATGTTATCTTTAGTTGTTTAGTAGGACAGAACTTGAGTATTGCTGAAAAAGACACATTTTGTTGAAGATTTTTGTTTTGAATTCCTCAGGGTAATTCACAACAGTACCAAGTTAAGTGTAATATTTATACACACTGTGGGGCAATTTAGCATGGCCAATCAACCTAACCTACACAACTTTGGATTATGGGTAGAAACTACGGCATCCAGAGCTTCCCGTGCAGACACAGGGAAAATGTGCAAACTTGACTCAGTCACCCAAGACTGAAATGAAACCCAGGTCCCTGGCGCTGTGAGGCAGCAGTGCTAACCACTGAGCCGCCATGCTGCCCAAATTCAGGCAAATGCTCTTTAATTGCAGATTGGACAACATCTGCATTGTAAGTTTTGCAAGAGTGATCTGTTATAGACCAGCACTTTGTTTTTTTGTGAATAGTCAAAGAGAAATACTGCTTTTGATACAATTTTCCAGTCTTTGGGATATACAGTCTACATAACAGGTAGCACACTGGCATTGAAAACCATATAAACTGCATCACTCCTTTTTTGTGAATGGTGTATCATCTTCTTCGTTTGATAGCAGCATCCTGTTAATGGTGCACACTACTCATGTTGCTACTGCATAGTAATACCAGAAAGCAGCTAGCTTCAGCTGTTGCTAAAACCTTTGAGATACTTTCACCTGAGGTAGCCTGGGGAAAATAACCAAGAGTGGCCATCTTGGACAGCTTGCGTGTTTTTTTTTGCAACGTACAGTGATAAATAATCTGATTATGGCAGCCACCATCCTACTGGATGTGCTCTATTTCTGCATCACAAATGGCGGGGAGAACAAATAGTTCAGGGTACTTCTACTGGGTTGCCAATAAAACCAAACTTACAGCAAATGTACCTGTAGGAATCCCAATGTGGATACAGAACAGTTCAGCTATTTTTGTGATAGACAGAAGCAGGTTATGCCATGGAGAAAAGGGAGCTCATTTGATTTTTATTTCAAGCATGCATTTGTGCATAGGATGCAGCAATGAAACAAATTCATATAAATGCACCTGCACATTCAAATATACCGAATGTATTATTAACATGTTGGAAATATGCGAGGAGGGATTGGATGTTGGGTGCAAGTTGACATGTTTCTCGTGGAATCCAACAATCGATAAATTCAATGAACACAGATTCATGTAATAATAGCAGGTCTGGATCATCATGATATTGTGTTGCAGTGCTAATGTTGATGGTTTCCTTGAATTTTATAACAAAATAATGTAATGGGTAGCACAGAGGGTCAGTGGTTATCATGGTGGCTCAGTGGTTAGCATTGCTTCCTCACAGCCCCCAGGACCCAGGTTCAATGCTGCTTTTGGGCAACCGTCTGTGTGGCGTTTACACATTCTGTCTGTGTCTGCATGGGTTTCCTCCCACAGTCCGAAGATGTGCAGGTTGGTGGAGTGGCCATGGGAAATGCAGGGTTGTAGGGATGGGGTGAGACATGCTGGGATGCTCTTCAGAGGCTCGGTGTGGATCTCATGGGCTGAATGGCCTGCTTCCAGATTGCAGGGATTCTTTGAACCTCTGAGGGATTCAGTGCTATGCATTGGCATGAGTAGAAATAGAAAGATAAGAAGGGCCAATGTATGGTGCAGCAGGGCTTCAGATCATTAGAATTTTGGAATTAGTTCTCTGACAGGAGGCACCTACTTAAAAGGGAGGAATTGCACCTCAACACAAATGGGACCAAGGATGTTCAGGAAGATTCAGTAGTGTAACCGGGAGGGTTTAAACTAAATTGGTAAAAGGATGGGAAGCAATATATAGAACTAGGAAAGCAGAATAGGATGTAGAGAGAAGAGAGAGTTTTATGTGGCAATAATGAAGGAATTAGTACCATATTAGATAGAAGCATATCAAAAGAGACTATGAGAAAAACAAAGTCATACTAGTAAATGTACAAATTGTGGTGAGTAAAATTAGTATACCACCAGGGCAAATAGCTATACGAGAATATGATGTAATGCCAATAAAGAACATATAAATTTTAAATGGTGATGACTGGGTGCTTAGTAATCAATGATACAAAATGTTCAGAAAAGATAGGGAAAGAATAAAGGGAAGTGGGTAAAAGCACTGACTGGGGAGGACATTGTAGTTGCAAAGAGAGAATATCACTGCAGATTAAAAACAGAATCCATTTAGTTAAATTTGAGAAGTATAAGAATATGACGACACGATTGAAGGTATTCCATAAGCATCCAAAGCACAGGACAGGGTTAGATCAGCAAATTTGCAATAAAAATCAGAGAGGCTTGCAAAATCTGCAGTGGTGATATAGAAGCCTTAATTATGCAAATATCAAATGGGATAATATTAGAATAACAGATAAAGATGGGGAGAAATTATGGAAACGTGTTCAGAACTTTCTTCACCAGGATGTTCCTGGTTCAAATTACACGAGGGTTAATTTCAATTGGACGATTGATTAATGAAGTCAGGGTAAAATGAAACCAAAGTTGACAGGAAAATCAAACAAAACAATGGGTAACCTTTGAGGAAGTTATATTTTAGGTGCAGGCTGGGTACATTCAAATGAGAATGTAAAGTAAGGGAATCAAAGCCAGAGTTTCTTGGATGAAAAGGGGCATCAAGAAGGTAATGAAACAATAAAAAGAGGACTGGCGCATGTCAGTTAAGTTCTTCAAGCTAGAAGCAGGCCAATACTATTGTTTGAAAGAGTAGGAAGAAAGTATGATTGATAAAGAGAAAATACGAGAGTGGGTAACAGGAGGAGTGTTGGGCATCTATTAGTGGTAAAGATGTTGGTATAGAAACAAAGGGTCACTGGACGCAAAACATTAACTCTGTTTTCTCCTTCACAGTTGCTGCCAGACCTGCTGAGCTTTTCCAGCAACTTTGTTTTTGTTCCTGATTGACAGCATCCACAGTTCTTTCGGTTTTAATAAAGATGTTGGTATATTGGCACAAGTCAATACCAAAATAGTTACTAAGCACTAGATACTGGTGTTTACTAAGGAAGAAGATGGAGACAAAATATCAGTAGAATTGGAGATGATGGAGATAATGGATAGGGTGAAAATTGATAGGAAGCATGTACTGGAAAAAGTGACTATACTTAGAGAGGATAAGTCACCTATCCTAGATTGGATGCACTCCAGGTTGCTAAGGTGGTGGGAATGGGGATAGCAGAAGATGCCACAATCTTCCAATCTTTCCTAAATACAAGGGAATGTCCAAAATAGTGGAAAGTAAATAGTGATATCCTCATACAAGAAAATGTGTAACATTTCTAGCAACTGCAGAATGGTCAGTTTGGTGAGTTAATGAGTGAAAAATATCAGCAGGAACTCAGACATGTTTAAGCCCATTAGTGAAAACCTATACTTTAAAACCCATCCATCCTTTCACCTCCCTCCTAAAGATGGGCAAAAGCATACCACACAATAGTCCTGACCTACTTCACTCTACAATTTGTTGAGTCTCCAGCTTGCCTGCAGTCCAAAGAGCTCCCCCTACTGAGCTTTGTTGCTGCCAGTACTGTTGGAGCTGCCAGTCAATCAGATTGGTCAGCAGCTTCAGAGAATGACGTTTCATCTCAAGTGATGTCAGAATTCCCACACTCCAATACTTCAGCCCAGTGGGCTACTTTCTGATCTGTCCGCCACACCACTGACCACCCTCTGGGGAGGCAAGCTGTCCATACGAGTCATACTTATTGGCAGTTTTCCAGACTTAAAGATAGTGGGCAGTGGTGTCCTCCACAATTCAATGCTATGACTGCTGCTTTTGTTTTGATATAAATGACTTGGATATTGGAACACAAAGTAAAATTTCAGAACAGGTGCCTGGAGTGATCAGCTGGTGCCTTTCAGTTTATCCAAGCAAGGTCAGAGGTTTGGAATTTTGTGGTGAATAACTTACCTCCTGTCTCCCCAAAGCCTGCCCACCATCTACATGGCACAATCTGGAGTGTGATGGGATACTTACCACTTGCCTGGATGAGTGCAGCTCCAACAACAATCAAGAAGCTTGACAAAACAACCCCATCCACCTCTTACGCACTCACTCCCTCCACTACCAATGTACAGTGACAGCAATGTGTACCACATACAAGATGCACTTTAGTGACTCACCATCTATTATTCAACAGTACCTTCCAAACCCATAACCTCTAAAACCTGAAAGGTAACGAAAAGAAATTCACAGGAACATCAATTCCTTCAAGTTTCCTTCCAAGCCATACACCATCCTAACTTGGAGCTGCATCATCATTCCTTTGCTGTTTCAGAGCCATTAAGCCTGGAAGTCCCCCTGAAACAATACTGTGGGCTATCTTATGTCCATGGATTCAAGCTGATAGCTCACCACCACCTTCTCAAGTGCAGTTGGGGAGTTAGCAATTAATGCTGGTCTCACCAGCGACATCAACATCCAATGGGTGAATAAATTTTAAAAGCCCTCTCTAACTCTGCTTGAGCTAGATGATATTTGTCCTTAACTATCTGCAAGCTATGCTGTGGGGGATCAACCAGATTTCGTAAATTATACATATAAAAAGCTGTATGCCTGGTGGTGCATTCTCGCAACTAAAAATACAGAACAGAGAACTGGACTAACATAAAGTCACAGCGTATTCCAGCACAAAAAGAGGCACTTTGGCCCATTGAGTCCATATGAGTTATTAAGCACCCATCTATTCTAATTCTATTTCCCAGCGCAGAGTATATCTGAATACATCACCAATTCATGGCTCATTGGGAGCCTAATTGGGAAGAGTATTTTTCTGTCCCAAACATCAGGGAGAGCAGTGTTAGTGGCAAAAACTTCTTGGCTAAATTTAATTAGCTTTTCTGTAATGACACATTGTGCACTGTGTTCAAGAAGGGTCATTGTAATTGGCTCAGTGGACATTTAGTTCATCAAAAGATGTCTTAATTGAATCAAAACAATATTCTGCAATTTGGTGAGATTGCTCCTCTCATCCTTATCCATTAAAAATTACTTTGGTGCCAAAAACGGATTAGTAGCCTTGCATTTCCCTTCCCTATTCTGCTACCAGGAACCCAAGGGTGTGCCCCTCCGAGCATTGATACCTATCTGTATTATGTTAATTATAGGTTCTCTATTGACCTCAACCAGTTTGGTGATGAATATCAGAAGTTCCCAGGTCCTGATTATCCAGCCTGCCAACACTTGGACCAATTTTTATTTTGAGGTTTTTATCTTCTTTAATAAGTTTCCTTGATGTAGAAATCTTTATTTCTGTGTGATATTCTGACCATTGCAAGGACAATTTTGTAATGTAATATTGAAGTACATTATACCTAATAAGTTATTGTAAATGTGGTAATTCTTAATTCCTCGATAATGCACCTCTTTAAAAAATATGGCATTGAAGAGGTGCATCTCAACTGTAGGCAGCAAGGTTTCTTTGTAAGAAGTACTGATAGAAAACTCCAAACTGTAGCATTCCCATCTTTCACATACATAAATACCAGAAGATATTAATCCAAACATTACATGAAAGCCATTAAATCTGTAGATGTTCTCTTTGATTGGATATCTTATCAACATTCAGTAGCTGTCAACCTTTCATTCAAAAATGTATTCACAATGTAACTTAACAGATAGACTGTGTTCTGAATTATTCACTTATTACTGGATAATTACTGCTGAAGGTCTATTGATATCTAAGGTCATCATAAGTCAAGGAAAGGCATCTGAAATAAAGGACTGGAGTTGTACAAAATCTGTAAATCCTGATTTTAATTTGGCGTGCATATGTGTTTCAAAGAGAACATGGTGAAAATCAGGATCTATGAGAAGCATGGGCCATTTTAATCCTCGGTTTGTTCGACAGATTTCAAAGCTGCTTACAGCTGTCACAAATGAATGAAGGCTGACAGATAGAAATGAAAAATGACATAGCAACAGGCAGCTTCTTGGGAATAAAGGTAACTAATTGGCAGAGGGTGTGATGCTGAAAGCTTTTGTGGTCCTTTGAAAGTGAAGGAAGGACTAGAAATTATCTTTGGAGTTTGGAAGGACACTCCTATTCCTCTTGTTCAACAAGCAAAACCTCGTAAAAGATTGAAAACATAACCCATTGTTATGTCTTTTGCTTCCTATGAGTTAGAAATCATCTCAGTTTAGACCTGCAATATATACTCACATACGTCTTTCTTTTAAAGAAAAGCTCTATATCAATTTCACTGTTCCAAGGACGACTTTCTTTCTGAAATAAAAAAAGATTAACAAACAACCTTTATAAATAAGCTGCACCCCTCCAGCTTCTTTTATAGGTGATTTATACTGTAAGAAAATGTCACTCATTGTTATGTCTTCTGAGCCCCAGAAAGTTAGAAATCATCACATTGTCACGTACAGAGCTGGGTTGTTTAAAATACCCATCTCTATACTGTGACTATCTCCCTTTGGTAACACAAAATCAATAAAACCAATAACAGTCCTCAAAGCCTCTCCCTTCACATTTCCTCACTCCCACACACTCCCCATGTCCCATCAATGCCAACTAATTCCACTTCAATTCATACACCGACCTCAATGTCCTTCCTTCACTCTATGTTAGCCTATGGCCCTCTATCTACCCAAAAACCCACATACTTCCCACTGCAACCTAATGCCAACTCATGACCCCCGGCAGGGAAACCTAAACTACACACAAAACCCAAGGTGTAGTCTAACCAAGCTCCTAACCAATTGAAGCAAGTATTCAAATACTCTTACAATAACGTCTAATATTCCATTTGTCTTCCTTGCAGCACCTGCATGTCAGTGGCTTATCAACAGGGATACCCAGCACTCTTTGTACATCCACGCTTTCCAACCTCTTAACTTGACTATAGTGTCCTGGGCAATACATTGAACAGAAATTGAAAAAAAGAGCAATTTGATACATAAAGTACTTACAGCAAAAACAAAAACCTCAAGGACAATTAGAAGGAAAGCAGAAGGGATTGAAGAAGAACGACTGCCTCTCAACCTATAGCTCTGTGTCCATAAACTATGTGCTTTCCCCACAAGTAATTCTGTGGATGATGGGCAGTCAATGGCAGAAGCCTGGAAAAAGAGATAATCTAAAAATCACAAAAACTTAAGAAGCAGGAAATGGTTATTCCATCCTTCAACCTTGCTCTGCCTTTCGACAAGATCATGGATGACCTAATTCAACTCCAAATTTCCACTCTAGCCCAATGTTAAATAAAAACTGAAAGAACTGTGGATTCTGTAAATCAGGAACAATAACAAAGTTGCTGGAAAAGATCAGCAGGTCTGGCAACATCTGTGAAGGGAAAAACAGAGTTAACGTTTCGGGTCCGATGACTCTTCCTCAGAACTTTCTGAGGAAGGGTCACCAGATCCAAAATGTTAACTCTGTTTTCTCTTCACAGATGCTGCCAGACCTGCTGAGCTTTTCCAGTAACTTTGTTTTTGTATCTCTTGGTCCAGTATGTATGATATTACGGGAGCTCTCTTTCAATCCAAATTCATGCTTACATGTATCGTTATCATGTTGATATATTATGGAAAAAAAGCAAGGAACTAATTGTAATGGGAATACATATATCATGTACCACATTTTCTGAGCAACTGTGTCACAGCAATAATCACACTGAAAGTTGCAAGCAAGGCACACGATGAAGATCCAGCATTTTGAGTCTATCATTGTGATTATTTTTGACTCTGGGAGCCAGAAGACATAGCATGGTGACAGCAGGTGTCTGTGAGTAAGACTCAAACTGTTGAAGCAGATTTAATGTTGAATAAGATTGAGAAAAATCAACCTGATTCAGTGCCAGAGGGAGAAAGAAAAACTGAGGAAATCATGCAAGAATGAAATGGTTGCTGCAGCAGCGATGACCAGCCAGCTCCATCCCAAACTGATGATATCACAGAGATAGTTGAGAAGCCTAAATTAGACTGTAGACTGATATTCAGTAATTTTCCAAGAGGCAATACTAAAGATGAATGGTTCAACTATATTCGTTTTTAGACAGGATAGAAGGGGTAAGTTATGAGATGGCTGAGGACAACTGTGAAACTCAGGAATAGTTTTTTTTGAAAAATTCAGCACAATTCTCAGCCAAATGCAAATTATCAGATCCATCATTAGGAGTTTCAATACTTGACATAAGAACCAATTAAGCACATTGACAGTTTCTTAATAAGTTTGAAACATGCATCTAGAAAATTTAATAACACAAATGAAAGGCTGATAGATCAGCTCATCTGGACTTTGCATACTATGAAATACAATAAAAAAAGGTTGGATTGGAAAGTAGAAGTTTCCAATATTTCAGTATGTAGACTCTGCTAGGGGCATATGAAACCATGAGTAGACAGATAAAGATGTTGGTTAGCCAAATGACTTCCTTCTGATAAGACAAGAGAGAGGCAGCATTTTTAATGCAGTGAAACATCAACAAGAGAGTGCACACTAGAAAGAAGGATGTGCAGGATCGGTGGATGACCACACAAATTCACAAGCAGCAGAAAATTTGTAGCATAGAGGTCAAACTGTAAAGCTAATGAGAAACACAACCAATGGGAAAAGATGTGCGAACAAGGAAAGAAGATGATAAATGAATTATGAGAGACAGCACTAATGAGAAGGAAGAGAAACCAAAACATCCAAACCTTGGAAGATGTCAATGAGCAACCACTCAATTTATGAAATGACTGGATGCAGCTGTTTTCATGAAAAAGAATCACTCAGGAATTCAAGTCAGGTGGATTGTATGAAGTAGGCTTACAGAATCTTTCCTGAAGGTTTTAAAGGAAATGGTCACCGAAGGCAAGATGCCTTGAACTGAGCAACATCATGTTAATGAGATTTCACAGCTAGGAATAACAAAAATGAAAGTTGACCCCTTGTTCAAGAAAGGTAGCAAGGATAATCCAGGAAATTATAGACTGGTGAGCCTGACATCAGTGGTAGGGAAGCTGCTGGAGAAGATACTGAGGGATAAGATCTATTTACATTTGGAAGAAAATGGGCTTATTAGTGATAGACAGCATGGCTTTGTGCGGGGAAGGTCATGTCTTACCAATTTGATAGAATTCTTTGAGGAAGTGACAAAGTTGATAGATGAGGGACAGACTGTAGATGTCATATACATGGACTTCAGTAAGGCGTTTGATAAGGTTCCCCATGGTAGGCTGATGAAGAAAGTGAAGTCACTTGAGGGCCAGGGTGTACTAGCTAGGTGGATAGAGAACTGGCTGGGCAACAGGAGACAGAGAGTTGTAGTGGAAGGGAATTTCTCAAAACGGAGAACTGTGACCAGTGGTGTTCCACAGGGATCTGTGTTGGGACCACTGTTGTTTGTGATATACATAAATGATCTGGAGGAAGATAGTTTGATTAGCAAGTTTGCAGATGACACTAAGATTGGTGGTGTAGCAGATAGTGAAGGGGACTGTTGGAGAATGCAGCAGAATATAAATAGATTGGACAGTTGGGCGGAGAAATGGCAGATGGAGTTTAATCCAGGCAAATGCGAGGTGATGCATTTTGGAAGATCCAATTCAAGAGCGAATTATACGGTAAATGGAAAAGCCCTGGGGAAAATTGATGCACACAGAGATCTGGGTGTTCAGGTCCATTTTACCCTGAAGGTAGCAACGCAGGTGGATAGAGTGGTCAAGAAGGGATAAGGCATGCTTTCATTCATTGGACGGGGTATTGAGTACAAGAGTTGGCAGGTCAAGTTATAGTTGTATAGGGCTTTGGTTCGACCACATTTGGAATGCGTACAGTTCTGGTCGTCACATTACCAAAAGGAGAGGGCTTTGGAGAGGGTGCAGAGGAGGTTCACCAGGATGTTGCCTGGTATGGAGGGTGCTAGCTATGAAGAGAGGTTGAGTGGATTAGGATTATTTACATTAGAAAGATGGAGGTTGAGGGAGGACCTGATTGAGGTCTACAAAGTCATGAGAGGTATAGACAGGGTGGATAGCAAGAAGCTTTTTCCCAGAGTGGGGGACTCAATTACTAGTGGTCACGATTTCAAGGTGAGAGGCAAAAAGTTTAAGGGACATATGCGTGGAAAGTTCTTTACGAAGAGGGTAGTGAGTGCTTGGAATGCGTTGCCAGCGGAGGTGGTAGAGGCAGGCACAATAGCATCATTTAAGATGTATCTGGACAGATAGAGGGATACAGATCCTTGGAAAGTAGGCGACAGGTTTAGATATAGGATCTGGATCAGCGCAGGCTTGGAGGGCCGATGGGCCTGTTCCTGTGCTGTAATTTTCTTTGTTCTTTGTTCTTTGAAAGGAAGAGCCACAGTAAAGCATGTCAATGTTCTATATTCTACGTCACCTAAATGGTCTTGCTTCTCTAGAGTTGAGCAATTGCAGACAGTGGCAGTTTGTCTCAATAAACTATGAGGTGAAGGAGGCAACCCTGTAGGTTGAAGGTTGTACACCCATTGAAAAGTAGCTCCTGTCAGAATCGGGGGAGGTTTTATACAAATGCACCCAGCGTGTTTGGATGAGATGATTGGACGCTTTGAAGATTTTGAGTACCACGTCAATATTGACCCAGCAAGACATAATGATGTATTCCCATGCAAAATGCAAAGTACATACAGCATACGTCAAGCACACAAACATTGTAGAATTTATTCTTGAGGCTTCAGTTTTACAATTTGACTCTGAACAACATCAGGAAGAGAAATAGATCTGGCAGATACCCTATCACATTGTCACCTTGGAAAAACTGTGAGATAAAAGATCTAGGTGCAAAGATCCACCATCCAATGAAAGCAACAACATTGAAATAGCGTCAAATTAGAGAAGTGGCCAGCAAAGTTGAAGGGTTATAGATGTTCTGTCAATACATAGTCCAGAGAAAGACTGATAGAATGCAACAAACAAAGCCAGAAATATGGCAGTATGTGTCTATCAGAGATAACATCTCACTAGGAGATGGTGTTCTGCTTGCTGGGTCCAGAATCCAAAATGATGCAAAAAGAACTTTTCCAGTGGATGCATAACGTCACATTGGAATAGAGAAGGGTGAGGTCAGAGCCAGGTCAACTGTATTACATAGGCATTTACCACGACAGCAAAATAGTAGTACTCAAAGTACAGAGATATAGAGCAAAAAGATATCATCACTACAGACTACAGCATACTACAGGAATCAATATATTCACATATCATCGAAACTGGTATCCCATTCTTGCAGGCTAGTGTACAAAGTTCTCTTTATCCATAAGAGGAAAGGCTCGAGACCTACAACAATCTCAGCAGTAAGTATTCTGTTCAGTGAGCAAGGGATTCCTGAATGAAAAATTTGTGACAATGGAAACCAATTCACCCCCTGCGAAATCAAAAGGCTCACTGAACACCATGCATTCTCAAAATCCGCGTGCCATCATCACGTTACCCAAAAGTGCACAGATTTATATAAACATGTCCAGGCAATTAAGAAAACACTCACAAAACACTGAGTGACAAGCAAAGTCAAAAACCTCGCCTTACTGTGACTCTGATCTACATTCATCTACACTTCTCAAAGGCTAACATGAAATCATCTGTAGGGCTGCTAAATGGAAGACTGTATAAACCACTCTGTCAAGCAATATTCTTGCTCCAAATGACCAGGAGGAATCAGAAAACAAGTGACTGACGTATAATTAGGAGGAGGTCAACATTTCACAAGCATTCACAATTCCTGTTTGAGTTGCTGAAAATACAAACTATATGTGTATAGGATCCACTCAGGAAAGCCGAGGACTCAGAAAAAGTTGTTAGTGAAGCTGAAATCCAAGTTCAGATATCATCAAGACTGCAGCCGGTAAACAAACGAGAAGGGTCAGAGCCCATATTTGACCTATATCTGAGCTGGAAAAGAAAAAAGGATCGTCAACAATGCCAGGAACTTTGTTATCCAACATCTGAGTGAAAATATCAACGGCATCACAAGTAACGTAACTTTAGCAATATTAACCGCCACAACACCAAGAGCAACATGTGAAACATCTGCTATCCAGAGCCAATTCACTACCAAGACAGATGAATGGCTGATCTACAAAATGGGACACATCTTTCCACCTAAACAAAATTGTGAACAAAGATTTCCAAGAAGAAAGCAAGCCACAATAAATTCTAAAGGTGTTCTGTTTAATTATAACAGTTAATTACTAGTCTTCCTTAGTTAAACATGAAAAATAATCAATGTTTAATGGTTCTGCTGATGTCAAGAAATTTTGTTATATTGTTAGGTTGTTCATTAAAAGCTAGAATCTCATTATTATGAGCGTTAACATCCGAAGTCCCACATTTACTCTTGCATTGCAGTCAACCAGTTACATAGACAGCTGCAAAAATATAATCAATGAAGCTTCAGTATTTTGCGTTTAAATGTGTGAGTGTTTCAAACTCTTGAGAATCGGAAGACATAGCACACTCTGTCTTGAATGACAGACTGAGTTTTCACGCACAAATCTTTGATGAAAAGCATGCTCCTCATTTCACTCCTAAGTGACCCACACTTTATTTTGAATCTGTGACACTAGTTCTAAACTTTCACTTTCAACTTCACTTCCTCCCAGCTACAACCCGTCAAGTATTTTAAAAAGCATTATCATTTTCAACAAGATCACCACTCATTTCTTCGACTCTCTCAGGAATATATAGGCTTAGAGTACTCAAACTTTTAATTTCTCAATTTGTCAAAGGATGGGCAGGTGTAAATAGTGAACAAGAAAATACAGAAGTCAACTTAAGATCCTGCAACAGGGCAATCTTGATCCACTGGGACAGATCTATGATGAAAAGAAGTAAAATAAAATGAAATTGCTCCATGCATACAATTAAGCGTTATATTCATTTGAGGTTTCTCTCAAGAGAAACCTGAGATGGCTGCCTACAGTAATAGTCTACAACAGAAACAGGAATTATGTTTCAAGTCCAGCCTGACTTTGAAGGATAGTCACATTGGATTTGAAAAATTAACTCTGCTTCTCTCTCCACAGAAGCTGCTGGATCTGTTGTTCTCCAGCACTTTGTTTTCATTAGCAAATGTTTGTCTATTTATTTATACACATGACAAACATGGTCTTTAAAGTATTAGTGCCTTGTGATTACACACATGTAGGTTTGGCTTTTTCTCCAACATCTGTTGATTGGAATGATATGCTCTCCAGTTCAGTTTCAAACTCTTCTCAGTTCATTCTGCTAATTTACACTGTTGCCTTCGGTACCTCTTTCTTTTATTGGAATTAACTGTGTCTGACAGCCAATCTTTTCATTTCCCAACTTCAGCCTAAAGTTTCCTTTGTGTTCTCTTTCTGTCTTGTGCTGTTTGTTTTGTCTGTTCGTCAGTTGACGTGGCCTGTGAAACATTGTAATTTTCTTTTGGAACATTTAGAGTTATTAGTCCAAGCATTCAATATGTTTCTGCAGAAATAAGTGGCTTCGACTTTACGCCTAATATCTGGAATACTAGATTTTCAGTCTTAGCGTAGACTGGGACTCAGTGAATATCATTCAGTCACAGAGTCTCACTCTAACTTTGAGGATCTCACTTTTGGATTGTCACCTGATGTAATTTTATTCAGGTCTGCAAAGCTCATAATGTTGCGAGAAGCATCAGTGGTTATCTGGCACTTCATGTTCACTTGATGTTCTCACTCTGCTGTTTTTGTTGCAATAGTAACACACAACTTTTCTTCCTTAAATTTGACGTCGCCAACCTGCTATAAATTGAATCATCTGATTTTTGATCTGACATCTCTCTAGTTAGCCATGTTTGATTGGTCTGATTTGTTTTCTGACATCTTTGTTACAATCATCTTTACTATCTTTATAAGCTTGTTTGTCTGCTTCCTAGCTAAACGCATGTATAAAAGCTTCTTGCAGTTAAAACACTTTTTCCATGATGGACATTCTTTCTTTTGTCTTATGTGATGAATGCCTTAATATTTGCCTCTGATCCTTTGATCTTCATTTTTCTGTTGGCTTAACTGTGGATGCACATTATTCTGCTGGAGAGGTTTATGTTGCCTTTCCACATTGTGAATAAATACAATTGTTCTCCCATGTACATACTGAAGCTGTTGGTGTATAAGCTCACAGCCTCTGGACAGATTTATGACTTCTTGAAGGGTCAGATTCTCTTCTTTGAGCAGTCATACTGTCATGTAGCATCTCTTACCAGAGATGATTCTATCTTTAATTATCTCGACTTTTAGTTGTGCAAATTCACAGGCTTCTGCAAGCTCAGTTAATACTGTTACATACTGATCAATGGACTTTTTATCTCAGTCCCTAATACCGAAGATGCACCATTTATAAGTGACATTCACTTCAGGTCTAAAGTATATCTTCAAACCTTTTAAATTTGCTGCTGTGCATTTTTTTCTGCTCTTCAATGAGTATATTTTGAAACAACAGTGTAGCAACATGCAACTGTTCTGACTTACTGAACAAATCCATTGCTATTTCATAGTTCTGCCATTGTTCATTGAAAAAAGAAGTCCAGTTTGGTTTCATATCTACTGACATTTCAATAGGAGCTGATAGAGGAAAAGCTGCATCCATTTTATTTTACCAGAGTTTTAAATATGGCTGGCCTCCTTTCATTTATCTTTAGTGGTAATGTACAGGTCTGACCATATCCGTGTTTGTCTGTCAGTAGTAATGATTGTTTTTTAAAAACTGCAATGGTCATGATAGCATGTTTCATGTGTACAATGCAGAACTGTAGCCAACTTGAGGTCTTCATTGAAGTGAACTTAAGATGTCTTCCTACAGTGTGTGTGCCTCATGTTAAAGGCTCCATGACTACAGCAGACTACGAAAGACATTTGCACATGATTGCATTTTAATCCAAGCAGAAATGAACAAAACATAATTACAATAAAACTTAGATGCTAGTCCAGTAAACATAATTTGCTTGCAGCACCATCTAGAGGATCTTGAAAAGAGGATTTGGAGCCACAGCAGTCACACCAAGGCCGAGCTTTAGTGTTCAAAGCACTAAGTGTGTGGGCGGGTGTGTTCAGTAGTGACTGACTCCCTGCTTCCATTACTCAGAAGGTTTGCCAGATCAGACTCCAATCAAGAGGGTAAAGGCTTCTCAGTGAATCACAGGGCTCAGTGCTGGGGTCCATCCCTACCTAAGCTGCTGGCTAAACAGAGGCCAGAAGTCTATGGATCCAAGAGGACATTGCTGGAGCTCTAATCTTAAGGGGATTGTGGAATACTGTCCATTTCTTTTCAGGTTTCGTGGAGTCGACTTGCAGGGCGGTGAGGTGGTCGACGGCAAGGGGCGTGATGGTTGGCTTTCAGTGGCTATCCCCTTCCTGCTCACCCCTACCCCAATTAGCCCTACATTCGGGCAAATGGAGGGATGCCCACACTGGTCCCCCAACTCAACGTTGCCTTGCTTCCTCTCAGAAAGCCAGCCACTTTTCTCACAAGTCGAAAAGGTAGGTCTATTTGGACTATTTTAAAAATATGTGCCAATAGAAGTAAAAATTTTCAATTATCTTTTCATAATATTTGAATTAATTAATTTAAACATATTTAAGCATGCTCAATGCGTGCTAATTTTGCCTTTCTAAAGAGGTATGGCACTGTTCAATAATATCAAAAAGCTAGACTTACTCTTGAGTCAGAGGAGTGTTAGGTCTTTGGCTGAATGGTTCAGCCAAAGTTAACCCAGGTTCTGTTACAGAGAACAGACTTTGTCTGGGTCACTCGGCAGTAACTGATCGGATTAATATAATTTCCTTTGTCTGAATTCTGCTGGAGTTTTAAAGATTTCATCTGAAGATCGCGTTTTTTTTTCATTAATAATTCTTAGCAATGACTAAATGTGTACAATGCAGAGGAGCTTCTCATCCCTGTCTCAAAACCTTTGGTTGACAATGACTGATAAAGTCAAATTCCAGCTTTGGTGCTTTGAGAATCGTATTCCAGGATTCAACCAAATTTTGTACAATCATGAAAATAGGCATCATTCAACAGTTTACCTTGTTATATTGACAATAAAGAAATGTAGAATATTCAAATAATTAGATTTGAATTTGAATGAGCAATACGGTCTCTGGTTTAGATAAGGATACAAAACATTTCGTTCATCGGGTCAGGCCTAGATTTAGCTCTACACTGCCCTCGCCAGTCGACTGTTAGAAAAAACACAGTCAGCATGTTCAATTTACCTTGTGTATATCCTGACATTAATTTCAGCCCAGGATTTTAGCAAAAAAAAAAAAAATAGGAAAAGGATACAATTTAGATGTATTCTGTCTTAATTGAATTAATATTTTCATGACTCTAATGGCAAATTATAGTAGCTCAACTTCAATGAAAAGCTAGGAGACCTCAGATGGGTTTATCTATTAATCCAAATTATCGAGGACTATCTTCCTTTATCTAAAGTTCAAATAATGTTGTTCAATTGTTACAATTTTATTTACAGAGGAAACTGCTATTAACTCATTGCTAGTTCTGCAGAAAAATGGATTGTCACGTTTGCCAGCTGAACAATTCATTCAATATTTAAAATTATAGTGAATTAATTTGTTTAATTGGATTTACAAGATGTGACAAAGCACTTTTTAAATGCAAGACTGTCCTCTACGTTTTTACTTCCAGAAAGCGTCAGTCAAAATATAGTACAAAGACCATTAGATAATTATGGATGGGGAAGACCTTTCAGGCCATCTTAATGTGCCCATTCAGAGATTCTAGGATGTCCTCCTTGTTGCATGTAATTGCTTCTAAAATTATTTCAGAGCATTGGCATCTATCACATGCTCTGAATTTTTATTGCACATTTTGGAAAAATAATTCCTTAAACCCTAGTCCAAAAATTATCTTTTAACATTCAGGATCTTGCCTATTTTCTTTTATTCACAAAAAAGGACAAGACCGGCAGATGGGAACACCACCAGCATTTCTTCTGAGCCACACAGCATCCTGACTTCGAACTATACCACTGTTCCTTCGCAAAATCGCAGAACTCCCTTCCCAGTGACATTGTGGGTGTACCTGATGCAATGCATTGTGGGATCAAGAATTCAGCTCACCGCCATCACCTCAAGAGCAATTAGGGTTAGACCACTGATGCTGGCCTTGCCAGCAATGCTCATATCCCATGAATTTTTATAAAATTACCTCAGATTGAGATAATACTAAATCAATTTTAACAGGTACAGAGAAGATCTAGGGGGGTGTTAATAGTGTTTTTTATAATATATAAATTACAAAATGTTTTGACAGAGTAAATAGTGAAAAATTGTTGCCTCTCACTAGAGGATCAGGGCTGAGGGGTCATCAATTTAAAATTGTCGCTAAAAGACTGAGGAAAGAGCTAAAGAGAAAGTTGTTTATGTACTAAGCTGTTAGATTGTGAAAGAATTTGCCACAGGGAGTAGTTATGGAAGAAACCATTCCGTCTTGTAAGAGAAGTGTAGATAAATGTTTGAAACAGGAAAATACAGACCATGGGGACAGATAAAAACAATGGAATTTGTTTTTGATTGCTCTAGCAAGGAGCTGGTACAGACAAAATAGGCCAAATAGCCATTTTTGTACAGCACACTTCCATGATTTGATGACTGATTCCTCAACGTTTGACCTCCAAAATAGTTGGCATTATTACCCAATTGATACCGAGACCACTCAGCCCTCTCCAAGATACATGGTGTTGTTCTCAGTCCCCTGCTCTGGAGCTGCTAAAATTAGGTCTTCAGTTGTTCGCTCCTTCCCTCATCTAACACTTTGCCTTTATTGTCCATATGCTGTTGCCATTTGCCTGGCTTTCCAGACCGTGGCCCATTGGCCTGTGAAACTGCTTCTTGGCAATGACCAGACACGTAGCTTTGTGACTGCAAGGCAGGGTTTGGGGAAAGCTGAGAGTAGAGGTCCTTCACAGTCAAGATTTGGCTACAGATCAGGTTACATGGGGATCGCCTGATACCACTGCAGCCGGGAAGTTGATATTTTGGAAGGGTTTGGTTGTGACTGGTTTGTTAAATGCATTCCCTCACCTAATTACATGTCGATTGGAAGTAGCAATGATAAGAATATTGTTCATGGCTTGAGAGATTCTTAAATATGTTTCTCTGGATCTTTTAAAATGTGTATTATTCAAAGAATAGGAACAGGAGTAGGTCACTCAGCTATTGAGCCTGTTCTGCCATTCAATTAGGTTGTGGCTGATCATTCACCTCAATGTCATTTTTCCCACAGTATCTTCATATTCCCTGATTTTATTTGATTTGATCTATTACTGTCATGTAAACCAAGGCACAGGAAAAGTATTGTTTTGTGTGCTTTACAGATAGATCATACTATACAAGCGCGTCAGGATACAATGTTACAACTGCCGTGAAGGTGCAGAGAAAGATCAACATTAACACTAAAGAGGTTTGTTCAAAAATCTGATAACAGAGAGAAAGAAGTTGCTCTTAAATTTGTTTGTACATGTATACAAATGGTTATAGCTTCTGCCTAACAGAAGAGTATAACTGGGGTGAGAATGGTCTTTGATTATGTTGGTTGCATTCCTGTTGCGGACGAAAGAACAGATAAAGTTAAAGAATGGGAGCCTGGTTTGCGTGATGGACTGGGCTGTGTTCACAACTCTGTCATTCCTTTCAGTCTTGAGAAGAGCAGTTGTCCTAGCACCCTGTCATGCATGCAGATAGGATGCTTTCTATGATACATCAATAAAAAAATTGTAAGAATTTTTATGGACATGCCAAATTTCCTTGCCCTCCTGTGGAAGTAGAGGTGTTGCTGTGTTTTGTTGACCATAACACCAATGTGGGTGGACCAGGACAGATTGTTGGTGATTGTCACTCCCAGGAACTTGATGTTCTCGATCATCTCCACCCCAGTATCATTGATGCAGACAGCGGCGTGTCCTCCATTCTGCTTCCTGAAGTCAATGTGCATCTCCTTAATTTTGCTGATGTTAATGGAGAGATTGTAGTCTTTACACCTTGCCGTTAAGCACTCCATCCTGTTCCTGTAGTCCATCTTGTCATTGTTTGTGATCAGACCTACAACAGCAAATTGTAAATGGAGTTGGTGCAAAATTTGCCCACACAGTCTCATGTATACAAGGAGCACAGCAGCCTTACAGGGCAACGGTGTTGAGGATTATCATGGAGGAGGTGTTGGTGACTACCCTTACTGACTACAGACTATTGGTCAGAAAGTCGAAGATCCAGTTGCAGAGTGGGGAGCAGAGATATAGGTCCTAGATTTCAGAGACGCATTTGTTTGGAATTATTGCATTGAAGGCAGAGTGAAAGTAAATAAATAGGAGCCTGATGCAGGTATCCTTGTTGTCCAGATGTCCATCGATTGTCTATCAATTTCTGTCTTGAGAAGATACTCAAGCAGTACAGATTATCCAGTTCACTGCCCAAGAAACTTTTTTTTTTCCCCAAATATTCAATGCCTTTTACTGTGGTAGCCCTGATCCAGTCTGAAGAGCTGTGCTTTCTTACCTTCTAACTCCTTCCTCTCTAGATTCAACTAATTTTAATAGCAGAAAACTACTGAGATAACACAACCTTGTAGACACAGTACTATCTGCTTGTAATAATCCAAAACAACCATTTTACCCCAGCGCATTTGTTTATTGTCCTACTCTTTGATGCTACCTGCGTCAATTTTCACAACAATCTCTTCATGTTGCAAATTATCAAACAGCATCTAAAAATCCATATATATGAAATCCACTGTGTTCTCTTTATACACTGTGTTATCCTTATGTAGCACACAGAGAAAGTAAATTAGTCAAACAAAATCTGTTCTTTACCAATTCATGCTATCCCTTGCCTTTACACGGGTTCTCTAATTTCACTTTATGTTATCAACCGTTAACTCAAAGTGATTTCCCTTCAATTTGCTGACTTATCCTTTTCTAAACAATGATACAATTTTTGCCATATTTTGTGCCTTTAGCATAATTCTTATTTCCAAATTATTTTGGAAAATTATGATCATTGTCCCCATCACCTCTTCTCTAATCTTCCCCCAAGTTCATCAAGCAGCTCTTTTTACTTTCAGTCCGATTTACTATTCTAATTATTTCCTTCAGAATATTCATCGTCACATCCTCTTAAAGACTTGCATTTATATAACACCTTCTGTGACCTCAGGATATCCCAAGGCACTTTACAGGCAATAATATACTTTTGAAACACAGCAGTCAGTTTAAGCACAATAAGGTCCCAAAGACAGCAAATGTGATAATGACTAGACAATATATTATTTTAGTAATATAGATTAATAAGTGATAGCAGAATCCCAGGAGCATGTTTGCCCCTAGATAGGTGTCCCCACCTCTGAGTCAGGAGGTCTGGGTTCAAGTCTTTAATATCCCAGAAGAGTGACCTAACATGTCTGAATAAGTTGATTTTTTAAAAAAAGTCAAAATTAGCCAGAGCATGAGGAAGAATTCCTGATTTACAACATCCATAGTTCTTTCGGTTTTTATTTAGGAAGAATTCTTTGTTCCTATTGCCATTGGATCTTTTACAGGGACGTAGATGGGACTTTGATTTAACTGCTTATCTGAAGATAAACTTATTCTCATCTTTATATGTCTCTCTAAGAACAAATATAACATGCATATTGAACTAAAGGCAACACAGTGTGGAGCTGGAGGAACACAGCAGGCCAGGCAGCATCAGAGGAGCAGGAAAGTTGACATTTCGGGTTAGGACCCTTCCTGCCCCTCTGATGCTGCCTGGCCTGCTGCGTTCCTCCAGCTTCACACTATGTTATCTCTGACTCCAGTGTCAGCAGTTCTTACTATCTCCATGTGATACATATTGAACTACTTTTTTGTTCATTTGCTCTGAAGTACAATATGACACCTTTTACAGCAAACATGTACATGGAAGACAGTGACTAAGAAAGGAATAAGGAGAAAGTAAAAGATGTAGGAAAAATAGAAAGTGAAGCAGAGAAAGACACATTGGGAGCAATCTTTCGCAAGTCTTTTTAAGGATCAAAAATCCACTAAATTGGCCAGATTTAACACCCGAGGATGGACTGAGGCTCCAAAAGCTTGTGTTTTCAAACAAACCTGTTAGACAATACCCTGGTGTCATGTGATTTCTGACTTTATCCACCCCAGTCCAACACCGGCGTCTCCACATCTTGGCCAGACAGGGATCTTGAGCTGAAGAATAACTCCAGCTTGTGTTTAGCGCTAAACACCACTTCGGTAAAGGAGTCAAATTGAGTTCGATAAGATGTCACTCGGAGGCTCATTAAGCAGCTGATTGTTACATAAAAAGCCTATTAGGACTCATTACAGAGGCTGCATGGTTTAAATGACTAATACCACAATTAACAGACTTTCCTAACACCAATCAGCTGTTTGGGAGCAAACACAGTGTTGATGTTGATTTCAAGAACCACCTAATGGGATGCTCACCATTTCAGGGAACTGTGAAGAAGATCTCCGAAACCAGTTTGGAGAATTTCTGGGACACCTTGTCCAGACCTAATCAAATACTTTAGCAATATTTATTCTGGGAATGCTCTGATTATTTTACTTAAAAAGAATGAATGCTGTTTGCTCCCACTCATATGAATCGTCAAGAGAAAAGGAATGCTTTGTCATTGATACCCTGCTGGCTGACCCCCCTTTATCTGGATGAATAATGGGAGAAGAACAGGAATCCAGGCCGAGCAGCACTAAAGGCAGCTGGAAAGAGAATGAGTGAGTCTGTATAGAGTGAAATGATTTTCTTGCCCCTTGTAGGCAGAGGACCTTTCCCTTCTACTGGTCCTGAACAAGACCTTGTGCACCTTCTCACTCTGTCTGAGCCATCCTGAAAGTGTGCACTATGTTCCAGGGCAAGCACTTCATACGAGTGGATGTGAATAAGAAGAGCCAATATATACTGCTCCATGAAATTGTATCAAATCAGTATTCGAATGCTAAGCCTCCAGGTTCTTCATTCAACACCTCCAAATGGGTTCATGTTATGGTAACCAGCAAACTTTATCAAAATTATCTGCTAAAATCAGACTTTGACATTCAGACATAATAAAAGGCAATATTTCTTTCAGGGTAAGAAGTTATTTTGACACTCAGAAGAATGCAGTCACTCAATCAAGTGCAAATGAATTGGATTTCTTTCAGAAGGTAATATTTTGGGATACAGTACATGACACATTTGAAGTATGATGCCACCAAAACATGTTGGCAAGGAAAGTGATTATTTTACACGAATAGTTCTCAAACTTCTCTAAAACTGGGATTTTTCTCATGCCAGGGTACATTGCAGACTAATTGATGGAGATTAATAGCTATGATTTCTCAACAAATTCACTATTATTGTATCATACAACTATCAGAATGATAGATGATAAACTAGATGGACCATAGTCATCTTTAATCTAGCAATTCATACCTTCCTTTCCTAAAGGACATTAATGAACCAGTTGGTTTTTTATGACCAGCTGACTGCTATGAGATCACTTTTACTAGTGTCAGCTTTTATTACAAGATTATTTTGGTATCCCATTGATGCTAGTGCTTCCTCAGTGGAATATATCTCTTCCTGTTTCTCCAGTCTTGAGGTCAGTTTAGGAAGTAACATGAAGAAAAACAACCCTAATTTAATCAATTCTGTTATTCTTGGTGACAATGGAGAAAAAGTAACTGGCATTGCTGGATTGTCATAGTTATGATGATGTCTCTCCACATACAACACAATCAAACCTCCCACAATGCCTTCTCACAGTGGTTACATCTGGTAGATGTAGGATATTAATCAGTTCAATCTTTCCCATTTACTAAGGTCACTCTTATGAAAGCCTCATCCCACTCCTCCTGCCACCCTACCCCTTTGCTCCAGGAGGATTTCAGTAGCTTTTTAGGTGGGAAAGGTTTGCTGCTTAATGGAAACATGATCCATTTGAGACAAATGGGTTGATAACTTCCAGGTTATCATTAATTGCTGAATCCAATATAATCTTCATAATTTATAGGGGATTAAACAATATCTCTTTGGTGCAGTCTTGAAAATAGCTTTTTAGATTTTGTACATGTATATGCACTTGAAAGCACTATTACAGTCTAGGAATCTAATAACTTTTGGGTAGAATTCATGGTTTTTATTTGACATTTTTCTGTGTTTATTTCTGTTGAATTTGGGCTGAATGAGTGATTAAATGAGCCATGATACAAAAAAATTTCTAACTGAATATTTTTAAGCTAGATTTTTACAGAAATGTTGATTCAAACATAATCTTCATCCAAACATAACACTCCTTGGCAAATCAATTATGCCTTTATTAAGAATTAGCATGGCATAAATGGGAACTTATTCGGCCACTATAACTATTGAGAAATAAGAGCTACCATGCCATTAACACGTTCCAAATCTATGTTTTTTTACCAATAAAACCCTTTTCTAAAGTGGCCACATATCATGAATTAAATATAAGTAATTTGATAAAGCTACATTCCTTCCTATAAATATTTATACTGCATAACAGTGATGTGAAAAGAGGGGAATGGCCCTTTAACTTTCTAGTGGCATTCCTGGGCACTTCTTCCCAGCACAGAATAAAAGATGATGGCTCAGGCATCTGTTTACACCCAGAATCCACATTATAATATAATTTGTATACCCCGCAGGCACTACTCCATGCCACTGCACAAATGAATATTAAATTACGTCCTTATGCACCAATGAACATTCAGCAGATGCAACGAGCAGAACAACACTAGCTGCAAGACAATATTAAACAAGGGCCACTGTATAAATAGAATGCATGACACAGAATCATTGGTAATGAAAAATAAACCACTTGTGACATCAAGCAACATAACTCACAAGTGCCTTTGTGCCTCACTCTCATTAGGTTCACTTCTTAAAAACATTACTTTCCGTTGCAGCTCTCATGTCCTGTATACTGAATAGAGTAATAGATTACCTGTGTAATCAATTATCTATTTTAATTTTGGGTGGGTTTAGGAAAAATATATTTTCATTCACATACAGATTAATTGAAATAGTAATTGCCATTGTCTGACAGATAATGGAAAAACTGGAATCTCATTCTTAATTTCAGACTTCACTAATAGTTTATACTTGATAAAGGGATTTTGAGTCTGTAATATTAGAACTGTTACATTGATGTTCCCTGCTTTGCTATCGCATTATTTTTGTTGCTAAAATTAATTAATTGAGATTATACTCAATGGGTGCCATTAGTTTCATATAATGTCTGATCATTATTATCCTGCTGAATTCTATTTTGATACTCATAATTCAGAAGTCACAAATATTCTGGCAATACAAATATTTTTGCGAGAAAGGTGAATATTGACTGGCAGAGACAACTAAATGATAGATATCTTGCATGTAGACAGCAATCTTCTGGAAAACCTGCTTTAAATATTTGTGCTGAATTTTTAAGTTCCATATTCTTTATTTTTTTCCTCAGATTATATCCTCATCAGTTGTACTTTTGCAACTTGCAACTAATACTGCAGTTCCCCACTCTTAGAGGAATGCTATAGAGTTCCCTTAAATGGTAATAGAAGTGCCAGTGATTGTGGCGCAATTTGTGTGAAAATTCAGAGATTGGAATAGGTTAAGAGTTTGGAAGGGCCAACCTTGATGTCTTGTAACACAATAAAAAATAACACCCCAACACCAAAGCAATTGAGAACAAACATGACCCTTTAAGAGTTAACCTTTTGGCTACAGTGTATATTCCTTCTGTAGTTTTCCTATGTCTTGTTCACAATGCCTAAATTGTCATACACACGTATAGCCAGAAAAAGATATAAGATCATAAAAGAATAATTTCAGATTCATATGCAAAACAACTACAATTCATAAAATGTTTTAAGAAAAGAACTATAAAAATTGCACTACATTGATTTTAATATTGGAATGTTAACCATAAGTGCTTCTTCAGTCCTCAAACCACAGTGTCATGTCATGACAAAAGTACAATTTCCTTTTCTTTCAGTTTCTATGGCCAGCATAAATTTCTCTGTTCATTGTTAACTGCTGAAATGAAACATCACACTAACTAAAGTTCTACTAATTTACAAAGTCAACCACTAAACATGAGCTCCTTATCCTGAGTGTCAGCAGACAAAAAAACAATGATTTCATAACAGAACGATTTGGTGTAACACACCATGAGAGCAATATTTCCATGATTGAATTGCAGAGACCAAACAAAGCGATGCTTTGAATATTACTTTATCAACGGAGTGGGAGAAATGCCATTTTTACCCTGGGGTGTAGAAATACTCCTTGACTACTTGAACAGTCAATATAAAAGTCAAATTTATTATAAATTCGTAGGTTTTCTTCAGAGAAAGAAGAAAGGAAAAACTGTCTCCAGTACATCAATATCGCCTCTTAAATCCTTATCAGATCTGGACTGTACAGTAGAGTAATTCAATCTATTTTTTTTAACGTTTAATACGGTCAGGAAGTGAGAATGAAAACAGCCTCTTGTAATGTGATGGAAAAATAGGATGCAATCATTTTGAAGGAGCTGAGGAAAGCAGTCGTCTAACAGAGTCTGTCACCATGGAAACAAAATATAGGGGACAATGTACATCTAACATGTGACATTTTACCTGAGAGATTGCTTTTTTTGAAATTATATACCTATAAAAAATTGAGATGCAAAAGAAACGCTCTGTTACAGACATTATAAATTGTCATATACTATAGGTCAATATGATGTTGCTGACAGTGCCATCAAGGGAGAAATGTGAACTGTATCCCTATAGTACTTTAGCCTTACTGCAAGACACATTTATAAATTGATTCTAATGGGAAAAGCATTCTTTTTATTCACCTTCACAATCTGTATTTTAAAACTGTCAAAAAATAAAATATACCAATCATTTTCCAATGCAACTAATATCCATTAAGATTCCATCTCCTAAACTTCATAGGTTAAAGAAACGATTGTAGGAAGCATTAAATATTTTGCATGACAAACTTTTTATAGAATTCAGGAAATTTCAAGTAAATGAAAACATAGTAATAAAAGTTAATCTAAGTCCCTTCGCCTTAGATTTTTGTCCCATTTCTCTTTTACTAATGACTGCAAATACATTCTATTTTCATATTATTCATGTATGATGCTTGCATAACAAATAGTGCAATGCTGTTTAACTATGGGGTATCACAACAGACACCATTTCAGTCCTTGTCTCCGCATAAACAGACTTTCTGGCTGAGATCACTAGCTAAAGATCAAGAACAATCATGCCGGCTGATTTTTGTCTTCTTCAGCCTAGGCATGAATTATCCCATTTTTGAAGACTTCCTTTAGACCCACCTGCAATGCCCTTCGTGGTAAGATAACCTGCTGACTAATATGAAGAAAGGACAAGGTGTCAGATGCTGAGCAATGGCCTTAGAATCAATACCCAGCAAAATAATCCAAGAGGAAGAAGGAGAGAAGAAATTAATGTATACTGGAAAATAAAATTGTGATACTACAAATTGAGATTTGTAAAATATTTTTCCTTCAGAATAAATAGGCTGATTTGCCGATTGGATCGGACTTTGCTGGCCCCTACCATTTGATGTGAAGACTTTCCTGCCCCCTATCCTGACCTGTCTAAAATTTTACAATGTGGCAAGAAGGTGTGTGGTCTTCAGCCTTTGAACATTCATAAGTGAACAACTAAGGTCTGCATCCTGCACTCTTGTATTTTACCCACCTCAGGGCTAGGCCCACACCACTAGCAAGCTTTAGTTGCATGGGGTGGTGCTGGGCAAGATTGGTCCTCTCTTTTGTAGGTCCACTGAGCACATTAAAAGCACCCCACAAAAAGTCTGGCTTCTTGAATCTGGTATCCCACCTCAGTGTGAACATTTGTCCTCAAATTTAACTGGGTTCCTCGGTGTGCTCAGGCAGCCAATACTATCAACAATGACCATTGTCCCTGACTCGCAATCTGGGATTACAGAGCTGTTGGTCTTTCAACTGGCTGATAACTTTGCAATGTAGGACTTTCTCCAAAGGGATCACGGAAGTCACACCATAAAACAATGAATGTTTTTCCCAGCATCAAGTTGCTGCAGTGCAACTTTTGGGATCTTGGACAGCCTCACCTCACTGTCAATGTTTCGGACAAGGGCTGGAAACCATGGCCCAGCATTAAATTCATCGCATTGAAAGATTTAGAATCCATGCATCTCAATAGATAATGCTCATCCTAAATGAGGTGCCTATTAAATTGAAGTGGCATATATGAAATATTGAGGGATTTATCTGCACTGCCATTTCACAAAATAATTATAGAATGGTATTGGGAGCTGTTGGAATGAGTTTTGGCAGCTTGTGACTTCCTTAAGTAGAGGAGTAGATGTGAGGATATTAATTCATAGAACCATCTCTTTGAAAAGTATAGTCTCTTTGAATAGAAATCTATTGCTACCCAGCGCAGGGGCTGCAAAGTACATGAGGTAATAGAAACAAAAAAAAAATTTGGAGAACAAAATAGATTATTTGCATATTAGATAATAAAAATACTAACAATACTGACATGGACCATGGGAGAATCTTCAAGCATTTTTTGTCTTTATTCCAATATTTACAGAGATATAGTTTGCTTGTGAAAGTAAGAAAATTGGAGAAATCTTTCTCAGGAAATGCGGAGAGACATCTTGACCTTGTTAGGTATAATCCAATTTATAATTCATTAAAACAGGCAGAAGAGAAAGATGTTCATCTCAGTTAAAAACAAGACTTACAAAGATGGATGAAAATACAAAATTCAGTCTGTAAGGGAGATATCATTATTATTTATAGACCTTCCAATATACTACCAGAGACATATTGAGGCAGAGTACATTGCAAAAATACAAAAGGCAGTTGATGGATGGGCTGTTTACCAGGTCGAGGAGGTTTGTAATCTTGATGTGAGGTGACAACAGCTGGAATGAATTAATATTCAGTTTCATGTCTCTGTCTGGCTTCTGAAAGGTCACCATTGTCTTCTCAGAAGTGGTAATACTTGCACCCTGGATCAACCAGAAGCATTTGTTGAATACAAGGGATTATACCCCCTTAATTTTCATCTGTTGTTCAACTCCAAGAAAGGACTTATGCAGAATAACACTAGGCTCCCTGGAAACTGCTGCAGTACTTACGTACCAGATCAACACATTCTAGAAACCACCATGATGAGCAACTCTTTGGTACAGAGATTACTGTTTTCAGATCTGGCTGATAAGACCTCTGAGGAATCCCATCAATAACACCAAGATCAATACAATACTGTTCAATGACAACCAAAGGTGTCATTGACCATGTCATTGTTGGCATACTCAACAACACTTAGGAACCTGGACAGGCCTGGGGTTGTACATTTAGTGTTCATCAGCTTATGCCTCCAGATTACCTGTGATTTGCTGTATCCTCTTAACAAAGCTTACAAGGATTGGGGCTGTTATAATGGAGATTGTAGGGGATGTTATAGTGGGGACCAAAAACATGGCAGATCAATTAGTATATATTTTGATTCTGTCTTCACAAAAGAGGACACAAATATTAACTCAAAAATGTCAGGGTACACAAAGTCTACTGGGATGGAGGAACCAAAGGAAATTAGTATTAGTATAATGTGGATTAATGTGACGTTATTCACTTTGGTAGCAAAAACAGGAAAGCAGATTATTATCTGAAAGGTTTGGGGAAGTTGATGAGGTTAATGGCTAATAAATCCCTAGAGTCCAAAAATTTACATCCCAGAATACTTAAGAAAGTGGCCCTAGAAGTAGTAGATACATTATGATCATCTTTCATGATTCTACAGACTCTGGAATGGTTCCCATGCTTTGGAGCTTGGCTAATTAACCTCATCATTTAAAAAAAGGAAGTAGAGAGAAAACCAGAAATTACAGACTGGTTAGCCTGACATTGGTAGTGGGGAAAATGCGAGAGTCCATTATAAAAGATTTAATATCAGATTACTTGGAAATGCGACAGGATCAGAGAGAGTCAGCATGAACTTAGACAAGGGAAATCATGCTGGACAAATCTATTGGAATTTTGAGAGGATGTAACTAATAATGTTGATAAAGGGAAGCCAGAGGCTATCATTTAGTTGGACTTTCAATACAGTCCCACATAGAAGATTAACATGTAAAATTAAAGTATATGGGACTGGGGATAGTGTACTGACATGGATAGAGAACTGGCTGGCAGACAGGGAACAAAAAGTAGGAATAAAGTTTTCTGAGTGGCAGCCAATGACTAGTCGGGTACCGTAGGGATCAGTGCTTGGAGCCCAGCTATTCACAATGTATGTTAATGATTTAAATAAGGAAACCAAACGTGATATCTGCAAGGTGACAGACACCACAAAGCTAGATGGGGGGTGGGGGTTGCTGGTGAGCTGAGCTGTGATGAGGGTACAGAGATGCTTTAGTGTGATTTGTACACATTGAGTGAGTGGGCAAATGCATGGCAGATGAAGTATAATGCAGATTAATGTGACTTTATCTACTTTGGTAGCAAAAACAGGAAGGCAGATTATTATCTGAAAAGCAATTGATTGGGAAAGCAGGAGGTGCAATTAGACCCGGCTGTTCTCCGATACCAGTCACTGAAAGTAAATATGCAAGTGTGGCAAACAGTGCAGAAAGCAAATGGTATTTGGCCTTCATAGTGACAGGATTTGAGTTCATGAGTAGGGGTATCTCTCTGCAATTGTATGGTGTGCATGCAAGACTACTCCTGGAGTACTGTGAAGTTTTGGTCTCCTTATCCAAAGGAGGATATTCTGGCTACGAATGGAATGCAATGAAGATTTACCAGACTGATTCTTAGGATGGCAGGACTGACATATGAAGAGAGACCAGATCAGATAGGATTACATTCATCAGAGTTTAGAAGAATGAGGGGGTAACTCATAGCAACATATAAAATTCTAAGAGGAATCGACAAAGTAAATGCAGGAAGAATGTTTCCAATGACTAATGAGTCCAGAAGCAGGGATCACAGTCTAATGATATGGGATAGACAATGTAAGTCTGAGATGAGGGGAAATTCCTTCACTCAGAGCGTGGTGAGCCTGTGGAATTCTCTGCCACAGAAAGCAGTTGAAATGTTTTTAAGGAGGAGTTAGATGTAGTTCTTCAGCCTAAAGGTGTCAAAAGGTATGGGGAGAAACTGGGAACAGGGCACTGAGTTGGATGATCAAACATAACCATCTTGAATATCAGAGCAGATTCAAAAGGCCAATTGGCCTACTCGTGCTCCTATTTTATGTTTCTTTGTGTACATTTAAGAAAAGGACAAATAAACTGTTTGACACTCTTTATCGGATGTGATGCCAATGGGGATGTGGAGGAGGAGGATTACAAGCAGGAACACAAAGGAGAAAGATGAAGATGGGGCCCTTAATTCCAAATCAACTGATTACATTGTTGGTCATCATTTTTAGAGGATGTCATTATCTTAAAAACTGAAACAATGTCATCATCATCTGCACACTTTCATCCCAAACACTCACCTTCACCGCAGACCTGGAAACACTGGAAAATTAGGAGATAGAGAAAGGACATTCAGGCCACCTTGTCTGTGCCAGATGGAAAAGAGTGATCCATACTAATTCCATTTTACCTGGTGTCATGCTTTGCTTTGTAATTTTCCTGTGAAACCCATTGAGTTGTTTCATGAAAGGTACTGTACAAACAAAAGTCATTGTTGTTTCCAGCTCTTGAGAATTAGCTTTGTATGTTACAATAGTTCCACTAGATAAGTAAAGACCTTTTTTTTTAATTCAGATAAATACCTCTGCCAACACTGCAAGCCATGAGTTCTTGGATCCCATCTCACGTTTGTCAACTCCTCCAAGATCTTTCTGCTCATTACTTTAATTTTATGACCCTACTTATTGACCTTGTCATTCTATCCAGACCCCTGTAACTTAGTACAACCCTCATTTAATCACCCCTCTGCCTCTTCAGTTAAAAAGTGAATATTCCCACATTTTCTAAGCTTTCTTCACAACAGAAATTCTCCGTTTCTGGCAATATGCTCATAAAGGTCCTTTGCACTGTCTTTAGTGCAATTTCATCCTTCCTGCAGTTCCATGACTAGAAATGTGCACAGCATTTTATTTGTAATTTAGTCAGTGTGTTGTATCTCCCTGCTCTCACTTGTCACTTTCCCTTGGAACCCATGAGCTGTTTGCTGATCAGACTTCCATTTCAGACCTTGTCAAATATCTTGCTATAATCCATGAAGACTTTTTCCATCAATGCCACCTTGTTACCACAACAAATAAAAATCAACAAAATTAGTTATTCCCATAACAAAGCTTTTCTAACCAGCTTTGATTAATTTGTGTCTTTCTAAATGGTGATTTACTCAGGTACATGGGAACACAAGTGACTCCAAGTTCCCCTCAACGCCAGTCCCCATCCTGACTTGGAAATACCTTGCTATTCATTCAGTGTCACCAGGTCAAGATCCTGGAACTCCCTCCCTAACGGCATTGTGAGCATCTCTGACAACACATGGACTGCAGAAGTTCAAGAAAGCAGTTCACCACCACCTTCTTAAGAACAGTTAGGGAGAGGCAATGAAAGCTGCCCAGCCAGCGAATCCTAAATCTCATGAACAATGTTTTTAAAAAGCTTTCCTTTAGAATGTTTTCCAAGAATTTCCCCACCGTTGAGGGTGTATTTGCATTTTATGAACTTTATCGTTTCGTCCTGTGTTAAACAACAGTAATGGTTTTAACATTCACAAGCCAGAGGATTGAAAAATGATGGTCAGAGGTTGCATAATTTCTTTCCTTATTTCTTGCAGCAACCTGAGATACATTTGATTCCTATTGGTAACGGTATCTACTTTCAAAACTGCTAAAGACATCAATAGTTCCTTTCTCACTAGGTGGAATCTTCCCAACATCACAAAGGCAGCTTTGGAGGTGAGGGCAGCTGTAAATTTTGTAAGTTGCATATCAAGAGTCAGTTTCTCCCTGTGTTCCCACCTCCATGCACTTTTTCCAGAACTAGAATCTACACAGCAGCAGCTCACTGCCAAATACGACCAAGTAGCTAATTAGGACCAAGTGCAGGCTGGGTGGATTAGCCATGGGAAATGCAGGATTACAGGAATAAGATGAGGGACGGGTCTGGGTGGGATGCTCTTCAGAGGGTTAGTGTGGCCTCAATGGGCCAAATGGCCTGCTTTCACACGGTAGGGAAACCATGATTCTATGAATCCAAGTAAGTGCACGCTTTTGGACAGATATAGATGCCATTGGGATTTTTTCGGACTCAGACCGCTCCCTGGGAGGCTGGCAGCAACATGGAAGGAGCCTTGAGGTGACAGCTCAGGGGTCAGGAACCCTTTGTCTCATTGATCCCATTAATGAGATATGTGAATGGCAAGGCTGCAGCCTGGCCCGTGATCATTCCCATGGATAAGTTTCTGAGCAGGTTTCCGAGGCTGTCTCTTTTTTCAGACACATTGATGATTTCCCACTTGGCTCAGTGGTAACCAACTCTCCTGGTGCAGATACCAGCCGTACAGTGCTTTGGACCCTCTGGCTGGGGAACCTTACCTCCTCCCTCAACTGGACTTTGAACAGAGGCGTTTGTTATTTGGCTGTCTTCCAAAAGAGTTCACCTGTAAGCACACACCTCAACAATGTGGGGTCTGAATTATCTGAAGATTCAAAAAGCTGAAGATCCTACCCATTATCCTTATCCAACCTAACCTGCTCCTCAACTAGAATGGCCACATTCTGGCCTGAATCTTAGCCATCACTGTGATTGTTGTCTGTATATAGGTCTTAAAAAATTAGAGAATCTTCATCTTCAAAGTAACTATGATAACCTGACAATGGAGCCCAGGATAATTTGGAGAACGTTTCATTATTTAAATATAATTTCTATTCAGTAGTTATTCTGTTTGCTACAGTATTCCAGTGAAGTTCAATGCAAGCATAAGCAGGAACATCTCATCTGCTGATTAGGGATTGTTGTATGTGTATCTTGCCTTTAACAGACTTCAATGTTAAGGGCTCCATGTACTGTGTGTATACAATGTTGTGTCTCTGCTTGGCACTTAGTCGTCTTTACACACATACAAATTAATTGGTTTGCTGTACTGTCTGCTTCACAACTTATAACATATTTTACTGTTTCAAACAAAATAGCTCAGAGTTAATTAATCCCCAATGAGCAATTGATCATTAGACTATTATCATTAACATGTCAGACACCATACAGTTGTTTGTATTCTGCATGGAGTTCAACAACTTTTTGCTTTTTGTTTTGCTTTGCAAAATGTTGGTTTGAACCTGTTTTGTTGTGATTTTTTTCTGGCAATTACACTTACTGAACTAATGCTTGTTCCTTTATCACAACAATTACCTCTCAATTTCCTTTTGCTCCATAGCATCTTTGTCTTTTAATTCTCCACCTTTTTACCCTATCCAGCACTTCCCTTTTGATTTTCATCCTCCCTTTCCTTCTTCTCAATTATATAAATCCACTTCTACACTCCTTCAGTCCTGAGGAGGAACCAAATCAAAACATGCACTTTGTTTCTCCATAAATCTGCCAAAACTGTTGAATTTTTCTAGCATCTTTCATTATTATTTGAGATTTCCAGCATCCATAGAATTTATATTTTTTTACTGCTCTTTCTCATCTTGGGCTTGCCGACTGTCTAAAATGTTCTTCTGAATGTATTTTAAGAACTCTGCATCATTTGTACCTTTTAAAATGATTTTATCCCATTTACTGGTAAGGTTAGTTGACATTCCCTATTAGTGGTCAGTTATTCCGTATTGATCAACAATTTGTCATCATATTTGTTCATGTAACTCCACCAGGCTATTAGGGTCTATAGAATATTCCCAGCAGTATGATTGCGCAGTTTTACTCCTCTGTTTAACCTACATGGCCACATCTAATGCTGTTATTAGCATATTAACCATCCTCACAACTATGATTATTCATTAACTAATATTATAACCTTCGTTACCCTTCCAACCAATCACCAAGCAATCTTTTATTTTCCTCTTTATTCTGCCTCTAGACCATGTAATTAGGGATGCTTATACAGCAGAAACCCTTCGACCCATCGAGTCTACACTGTCAAAAGCACTTTCAATCCACACGAGTCCAACTTTCCAACACTTGGCCCCCAGCCTTGAATGTTATGACAGTTTAAGTGCTCACTCAAACACTTTTTAAAAAATTTGTGAGGTTTCCCGGCTGAATCACTCTCTCACGCAGCGCATTCCAGATTTCCACCAACCTCTGGGTGAGAAAAGTTTCTGTCAAATCCCCTTCAAAACCGAAGTGAAAACGGAAAGAACTGCGGTTGCTGTAAATCAGGAACAAAAACAAAGTTGCTGGAAAAGCTCAGCAGGTCTGGCAGCATCTCTGAAGGAAAAAACAAAGTTAACATTTCGGATCTGGTTCTGAGGAAGGGTCACTGGATCCAAAACCTTAACTCTGTTTTTTCCTTCACAGATGCTGCCAGATCTGCTGAGCTTTTCCAGCAACTTTGTTTTTGCCCCTTCAAAACCTCCTGCCTTTCACCTTAAAATTATATCTCCATTTTATTGGCAGTTCAACTAAGGGGATCAGCTGATTTCAATCCTCCCTGACCATGCCCCTCATAATCTTATGCACATCAATCAGATCACCTTTCAGTCTTCTTTGTTCTAAAGGAAAACACCCAAGCATATCCAACCTCTCGCCATAGCTAAAATGTTCTACCCAAGGCAACGTCTTCGTGAATCTCCTTTGCATCCCCTCCAGTCTCATCCTTCCTATTGTGTGGTGACCAGAACTGCACAGAGCAGATATGTTTAGCTCCAACACAACCTCCCTGTTCTGATAATCTATGCCACAGCTGATAAAGACAAGTGTCCTGTATGTATTCTCAACTACCCTATTAACCTGTCCTGCCATTTTCAGGGATCTGTGAACAAGCATCCCAAGATCCCAGTGTTCCTCTGAGCTTCCGGTCATTCATTAAATGCTCCCTTGTCTTGTTCCTTTTTCTAAAGTGCATCACTTTATACTTATCAGAGTTAAATAAAATCTTGCACTAATCTGCCCATCTGACCAATTTATCTAGTTCCTTCTGTAACCCAAGACCTCTTTCCTCACAATTGACCACACAGCCAATTTTTGTTTTACTTATCATCTCTCCACATTCTCTTCAATATCATTTATATGTATATATCATGAACAATAAAGGGCCCAGCACTGATCACTGAGGAGTGGCACTTGACACCAGACTCCAGTCACATAAACAGCCTTCAACTATAAAATCTTCTTGTACCACTAAGCTAATTTTGGATCTAAATTGCAAGTTACCCTGGATCCTATGTGATTTTACTTTTTTTTAAAATCAGTCTCCCTTGTGGGACCTTGTCAAAGGCTTTGCTGAAGTTCATATAAACTACATTAACTGCAGAACCCTCATCCAAACACCTGGTCACTTTCTCAAAAAATTCAATCAGATTTGTTAGGCATAGCCTCCCTTGGACAAAGCCATGCTGGCTACACTGATCAAGAATTGCCTCTCCAAAGGGAGATAATTCTTTCCTTCAGACTTTTCTCCAATACTTTCCCTACCACTGATGTGAGATTCACTGGTTCTATAATTCCCTGATTCATCTCTACCACCTTTCTTGAAAAGTGAAACCATATTAGTTGTCCTTCAGTCCTCTGGCACCTCCCCATGTGGCCAGAGAGGAATTAAAAATTTGGGTAAGAACCCCTGTTATTACAGTCTTGTCTCTGACTGCAGCTTTGAATTCAGGTCATCTGGACCCAAGGGGTTTTTTTTAGGCCTGCCGAAGGCTCCAATATCTCCTTATTCCCTATGTCAACCTATTCAGAAACCTCACAGTCCTTCTTCCCAAATTCTGTACCTACATTCTCCTTCTCCTGAGTGAAGACAGGTATGAAGTCCCATTTAACATGCTGCCAATATCTTCCAGCTCCATGCACAGATTGTTCCCTCAGTCCCTAATGGGCTCTACTCTTTTCTTGGTTATCTACTTCCGCTTGATATACTTATAGAATATCTTGGAATTGCCCCAAATCTTCCCCACCAATGCATTTATCATGGACCCTCGTTGCTCTCTTAATTGCTTTCTTAAGATCTCCCCTGCAATTTTTGTACTGCACGAGGGCCTCTGTTGAATTGCTCTCTTTGTACCTGTTAAAAGCCTCCCTTTGCTTCTTATCCAGACCAGAATATTCCAAGACATCCAGGGTTCTCTGTGCTTGTTGCTCCTACACTCCACACTAAAGGGGATGTGTTGGGCCTGTGCTCTTCCCATTTTGTTTTTCAATGTCACCCAATGTTCTAATTTACCCAAAAGTAGCTATTTCCAGGATAACAAGGCGTGGGGCTGGATGAACACAGCAGGCCAAGCAGCATCATAGGAGCAGGAAAACTTGACGTTTCAGGCCTAGACCCTTCATCAGAAATGGATTTTTGATTTCTGATGAAGGCTCTAGGCCCGAAACGTCAAGTTTTCCTGCTCCTATGATGCTGCTTGGCCTGCTGTGTTCATTCAGCCCCACGCCTTGTTATCTCGGATCTCCAGCATCTGCAGTACCTTTTATCTCTCTCCAGTAGCTATTTCCAGTCTGTTTTAGCCAATCTGTAACTTATTTTAATAAAGTCTGTCTTCCTCGACTCCAAAACCCATTTTGCAGCCCATTTTGTTCCTTTTCCCTTACAAACTTAAAACGCACAGTGCTGTGGTCACTATCACTAAAATCCTTTCCACTATCACCTTGAACACGTGTCTGGCTTTGTTTCCCAGAATTAGGTCCAGCATTATATCATCTTTTGTTGGACCTTTTACATGTTGATATAAAAAGCTCTCTTGAATATATTTCAAGAAATTTGATCCCTCTAAACCCTCACACAATGACCCTTCTGATTAATGTTAGGGAAGTTGAAATCCACTAATATAAATACCTTATTATTACATTTACACACCTCAGTGAATTGTCCACATGTCTGCTCCTCCACTGCCTGCTGACTGCTTGGGGCCTTATAATACACTCCCAGCAATGTGACTGCTCCCTTTTTTCCTTAAACTCTACCCACAACACCTCATTTGAAGACCATTCCAAGATAACATCCCTCCTTACTGCAGTAACTGACCTTTCAGTTCACAATGCAATACAATTTCCTCTTTACATCTTCCTTTGCCCTGCCTGAAGATTCTGGCCCTGGAAAGTTGAGTTGCCATTCTTGTACTTCCTTCCACCATGTCTTTGTGATGACAGCAGCATTTAATTTCACAAGTCCATCCATCCACATCTGTCTTACCTATAAAAATCCTAGCACTAAAAAAGAGGCCATCCAGCCTCGCATTTCTCCCTTGAAACGCAACATGGCTGAAATCTCTCTGCCTTGCTTCCTTCATTAAGGTTTGCTCTGGCCCGATTGTACTAACACTGTGTGGCACCCATTTGAGGATATAGATTGAAAATTTATTCTCTTCTTGATGAATATCCACCTGACCCTTTGTAAGATGCTCCAAAATGGCCACTGATGTGAGAAATCCTTCATAATTGTAAGTTATTGCTCCTGTCCCGGCACACTTTCATTGTGCAATAATTATTAGGAGAAGCACCATTTGATTCATGCCTCAATGTTCTTTACTTCTCTCCGGGAAAATCTAATCAAATGGACACAACCTTTTAATGTTTGGGAACCTTCAACTTAGAAAGGATTTAGTGTGAACCTATTATTCTTCCATTGTGAGTCATGTCTTCTCTTTTCTTTACTGTGTCAATCAAAGGCATAACTATGAAAACACTTGACATTTTGGTTTCTATCCAGGGGAACCAAAGTTAACTGACTTCACAAGTATAAGTAGAAAAGAAAGGAATTCTAAAGTAAGCAGAAGTATCTATTAGACACACAGAAGAGGAATCTTTGCAAATCATAGGACTCAAGAGCCCTAATGCATGGAACACATCCTTTTGAATATAAAGGTCTACTTCCTTTGTTTTTTGGTGCAATCACAATGCTTTCCTTTTGTAGATACCCACATGAAAACAACAATGACAATCCAAAAATAAATTCACTGGATGATGCATTTTGAAATGTTTCCTTGATGCGATAAAGCACTAAATAAATTCAATTTTTATTTTTACAGATTAAACGTATCTTTTGCTACAATGTTTTTCTGAAAACTGTCTTCTGTGCTTTGTTGCATATCTAAGAGAAATGATACAATCATTGCTGTTATTGCCATCCTGCAAGATTTCTACAAATCACATGAGATAACATTCATTACAAGCAAATTATTTCACACCAGTACACTTAATGAAATATGGAAGTAATTGTTCATCCACCGTAGGTTGAGTGTCAGGTATATTCAAAGCTGAGAATAACAGAATTAGTGATAAAATTGGAGTGGGATTATTCAAGGTCTGATGATGGCAGGTCAAAAGATTTAACAGAATGTAAAGAACGGTACAGAATGACTGAAGGACTAAAAAGGAGGATAAAACTAGAGTTTGATAGAAAGCCAGTTAGAAATAGAAATACAGATAGTAAGAGATCTATAAGTATTTAAAAAGGTGAAGAGAATGTAAAGCATTACCGTAGACGATGCAAGTAACATCTCAGAAGTAATTCAGAATCTGAAAGGGAGCAAAGAATTTTAAACTTAATGGGCAGCACAGTGGCTCAGTGGTTACCACTGCTGACTCAAAGCACCACGGGCCTGAGTTTGGTTCCAGCCTTGGGTGTCCATCTGTGTGGAGTTTGCATGTTCTCCCTGTGTCTGCGTGGGTTTCTGCTGGGTGATCTGGCTTCTTTCCACGGTCCAAAGATGTGCAGGTTAGGTGGATTGCCCCATAGTGTCCAGGGATGTGCAGGCTGGGTGGGCAAGTCATGGGAAATATGGAGATAGGTTAGGGAGCTGAGTGGGATGCTGTTCAGAGGGTTGGTGCGGACTTGATAGGCTGAATGGCCTCTTTCTGCACTGCAGGGATTCTATAAACATCTTAAATACACTCACCAGCAAAAAACATGAAGATAAATGTTAGCACAAATCTCGTGATTTTCAAGAAATTCATCCTAAGTGTTAAAAGAAGTGACTGCTGGGATAATAAGTGCATTTATTTATTATTCCAAAATTATCTAGAATCTGGAAAGGTCCTTTCAGGTTAGAAAGTTGTGAACTTGATTCCTCTTTTCAAGAAGACGAAAACAGAAAGCAGGAAACTACAGAAGAGTCAGCGAACATTTCTCATAGGGAAAATATTGGATTCTGTCATTAAGGAGGTTATAGCAGGGCACTTGGGAAATTTTAATTCAATCAGGCAGAGTCAACATGGCTTTGTGAAAAGGAAATCACGTTTCAATAATTCATTAGAACTGTCTGAGGAAAAAGCAAGTCACTACAAGTAAAGGGAAAGCACTGAATGCACAGTTTGTAGTTTTCCAGAAGGCATTTGACAAGATGTCACATTAAAAGTTACTGTGCAAAATAAGGGCTCACATTTTGGGGGTAACATATTGATAGGGATAGAGGATTTGTTGTTTTCTACAAAGCAGAGGGTGAGCATAAATGCATTTTTAGGTTGGCAGGATGTGATGAGTGGTGTACAATTTATATAGTGCTACTGTTGTACAGAGCACTCTTGAGACCAGATTTGGACATATCTGAGGTCATATTATGTACATTTTTGCTCTCCTTATATAAGAAAGCATGTAAATGTACAGTTTTGCTATTCTTAGCTAAGAAAGCATGTAAATGTGTAATAGAAGCATTTCCAAAAGATTATTTTGACCGATATCTGAAATGAAGGGTTGGGTGTTATGAAGAAAGAATAGACAGGCTAGGCCTACATCCACTGGAGTTTACAGAAATAAGGGGTGCAATTATTGAAATGTATAGAACCTTGATAGTACTTGATATGTTGGAAACTGAAAGGATATTCCCCTTTGTGCAAGAGACAAGATCTATGGTCGCATTTTAAAAATAAGGTATCTCCCATTTAGAACAAAAATGAGGAGGATTTTTACTTCTTTCAAAGGACTGTGAATCTTTGGAACGCCCTTTTCCAGAGAGCAGTGGAAGCAGAGCCATTGAATAGTTTAAGGCAAGGTAGACAGAATCTTAACTAACAAAGGAGCCAATGGTTATTGAGGGTACAGGGAAAAGTTCAGTTGATGCCGTAATATTTCAACCATGCCTTGTTACATAGCAACGTGGATACATAGAGAGGCTGAATCTTCTACAAATACATATGTTTATAAGTTAAGGAAATATATTAAAAAGTAGGTAAAAATAATTTAAAACCAACATAATAACCTGATATGAATCCCATTGCATGTTAATCTTTTATACAAAAATGTACTCTCTACATTTTGCCCCAATCATGAAAGACCTATTTTGGTTCAGAGATAGGCCCTGGATGGCTACTTTGAAACCTTACTGAATATAGGAGGCATTCTCCAACTCATAATTTCAATGCAGAATTCTGCAAAACAGAGGGATCTGGATGTCCTCATCACAAAAAGTGGGTATGCAGGTCTTTAAGAAGGTGAGGGAATGCTATCCTTTATTACAAGGAACTAACCATAAAAGTAAAGATATGTACTTTAGTTATACAGGACATCAGTGATACACTGATTCGAATACTGTGTGTAGTTCTGTCTCCTTAATGAAGGAAGGAAAGAAACACATTGTAGGTGATTAGTGGATGTTTCCAAGATTGATACCTGGAATGCGCAGGTTGTCTTATGAAGAGAGATTAGAAATGCTGATTTTGGGCTTGTTTTGAAAAGCAAACGGTGATTTGATTGAATTGCCAAAGGTCTTGATCCCAGATGGTCTTGACAAGAAGTTGGGAAGGATGTTAACTTTTGTGGTTGGGTCAACAACAAGGGGACACCATTTTAAAATTAGGGGTTGCCCTTTTAGGACAAAAGTGAAGAAAATCTTTTTCTCTAGGAGGGTTGTGTAACTTTGGAACTCTGCCTTGAAAGGCAATGGAGGCAGAGGTTCAAAGTCTTTTCAAGTGTCAGACAAGTAGTCTTTCTGCTTTGTCTTAGGTTTCACATTAATAAGTTCAGCTCTGTATAAAGAAACGGAATTCCATTTAGACTTTCTCTTTGTAAAGTGTTTGAATAATTCATAGGAAAGTTTCTCTGCATTTCATTTCTCAATTTTCTGTTTTCACATGTTTATTTTTAAGGCAGAGGCAGGTAGATTCTTGTTAGGTAAGAAAATGGTCTTCAAGGATATAGATGAGACTATGAAATTCAAAGCATAAACAGTTCAAGTATGATTTTATTGAATGTCAGAGCAGGATTGAAGGACAGAATGGCCTACTTCAGCTCCTAATTCATATGTTTGTTCATGACACCTATCCTTTTGGCCACTTTAGTTTTCTTTTTCCACTTTCAAAATGCATGAAGCAAGTTCAGATTTTAGACCATGATGTAATTTATACATTTGTATGGTTCGAGCAATGAGGAACTTCACTCAGTGGATTGCTTGGAAAAAGTGGGGCCATTCTTCTCAAAGAAGAGACCACAAGGGGAGATTTGATTTTAAATTTTAAATTGACTACCCCTTATCCAAAAACTACGAGCTTTGAAAGGTCTGACAGCAGCCCATCTTCTCCTGATATCCTCCTCAAAGGGAAGAACTTGAATTGTATTTTGTAATTTCTGGGACTGAGACTGGTCCAGCTTGTTCCTTTTTATATTCAGCCAGGTTTTTTTGATGGGTTACTTCAAAGAATCTCTTTCCATTCAGTGTTGTGAGTTCTGTACAATTACATTATGCATTTAAATACATTAATAATATCAGTTCGTCTTTTTTTAAGGTTTGAAGTCTTTTCAAGTGTCAGACAAGTAGTCTATCTGCTTTGTCTTAGGTTTCACATTAATGAGTTCAGCTCTGGATAAAGACACAGAATTCCATTTAGACTTTCTCTTTGTAAAGTGTTTGAATAATTAATAGGAAAGTTTCTCTGCATTTCATTTCTCAATTTTCTGTTTTCATGTGTTTATTTTCTTTGAAGAGGGTAGGGTTATGAGTCAATTTAGTTACACCTTAGAAACAGTTTAAACTGTTATCAATGATGGGAGTTATGTTCAACATGTATATCTGTAGGTGTTTAAAAATTTAAAAAGATGTGGAGAATGCGTGGGGGTGGAATTTTAACTCAGTCTGCCAGTTGCAAAAAGTAGACAAGCAGTTGGAATTGAGGGGTTTTTTAAAATAATTTCTTTTGGGACATATGTGTGTCTGTCTGGCCAGCATTTTATTGCCTAGTTGCCCTTGAGAATGTGGCGATGAGCTGCTTTCTTAAATCCATGTGCTGTAGGTTGACCCAGAGTGGTCAAATGGTGGGAATTCCAGAATTTTGACCCAGCAGCAGTAAAGGAACA
Organism: Ginglymostoma cirratum; assembly: GCA_024137785.1. NCBI lineage: Eukaryota > Metazoa > Chordata > Chondrichthyes > Orectolobiformes > Ginglymostomatidae > Ginglymostoma > Ginglymostoma cirratum. The sequence goes on along the minus strand of JAHRHZ010000012.1, from coordinate 68,565,783 downwards.
GTGATATATTTCCAAGTCAGGATGGTGAGTTGCTTGGTGGGGAGATTGCAGATGGTGGTGTTCCCATATATCTGCTATCCTTATCCTTTTAGATGGAAATGGTGGTGGATTTGGAAGGTGCTGTCTAAGGATCTTTGTTGAATTTCAGAAGTGCATCTTGAAGGTAACACACATTGCTGCTACTGAGCATTGATGGTTCAAGGAGTGAATGCTTTTGGATATGATGCCAATCAGGCAGGATGCTTTGACCTGGATGATGTTGAGCTTCTTGGGTGTTGTTGGAACTGTGCTCATCCGGGTTAGTGGCGAGCATTACATCATTCTCCTGACTCGTGCCTTGTTGATAGTGGACAGGCTTTGGGGTGTCTTGAGGTGGATTACTCATTGCAGTATTCCTAGCCTCTGAACTACTTTTGTATCCATTATGTTTATGTGGTAAGTCCAACTAAGTTTCTGGACAATGGTTAACCCCCAGGATATTAATAGTGGGGGATTCAGTGATGGTAACACCACTGAATTCAAGGGTCTTTGGTCAGATTGTCTCTTTGGAGATTATCATTGCCCAGAGTAGTTCATTTTCTTGTGCCAGGCCTGCCAATTTTGACCTTTAACATTTCAGATCTTGATGGTCAACAAGGATCTTTCATAAATACTAACAATTGGTCCTGTGAAGATATTTTTAATCAACCCACTGATGTGCTATGACACCCCTCTGGAGCGGATAAGATTAAACCCAGCCCTTCTGGCCTAAACGTATGGCCACTGCCATTATGCTTCAGCATCTTGTTGCAGTCCTATATATGATGAGGAAAAAAGGCTTGGGGACCATTTTGTGGAACACCTATGATCAGTTGGCAACAAACAACTGCACCTCCCAGTCGCGAACCATTTCAATTCTCCCTCCCACTCCTTGAACGACATGTCCATCCTGGGCTTCCTGCAGTGCCACAACGATGCCACCCGAAGGTTGCAGGAACAGCATCTCATATTTCGCTTGGGAACCCTGCAGCCCAATGGTAACAATGTGGACTTTACAAGCTTCAAAATCTCCCCTCCCCCAACCACATCCCAAAACTAGCCCAGCTCGTACCCGCCTCCCTAACCTGTCCTCCCACCTATCCATTCCTCCCACCTCAAGTCCCACCCCCATCTCCTCCCTCCTAGCCTCATCCCACCTCCTAGACCCATCCGTCCTCCCTGGACCGACATATCCCCTCCCTAGCTCACCTTTACTGGCTCCAACCCTGCCTCCTTGACCTGTCTGTCTCCTCTCCACCTATCTTCTCCTTTATCCATCTTCTATCTGCCTCCCCCTCTCTCCCTATTTATTTCAGAATCCCTTTCCCCTCCTCCATTTCTGAAGAAGGGTCTCGACCCGAAACGTCAGCCTTCCTGCTCCTCTGATGCTGCTTGGCCTGCTGTGTTCATCCAGCTCTACACCTTGTTATATCACATATTTATTATATTGTCAAATTCGATTTCAGAAGACTGATCTTCTGATGAATCTAAAAAATAGTTTTTAAACTAGTTCCAAGCTAATCAAAATGCATAGTTGTTTTTAAATTTTCTGTCATTTCAAAATAGATAGTGGGAGAAAACCAGAAGAAGACAAAATGGAAGACAACTTTAAAGATTTTCTGAAAGAGTATGAGATGAGTCCTGCTGGACTCACAAATGAGAGATGACTGGTGGTGGTTTAGCCTGAAAGTTACCATGCCTCAGGTGAGGGTAGAGGTTGAGACAGAGAAACCTTTCAAGGTAACCTCAGTCCATGTAGGAATTGAACTCATGCTGTCTGAATTACAAACTGGCCATCCAGCCAAATGAGCTAGGTTAGATGAATCAAAGAAAGGTAACCTTTTTAATGAAAGTAAAAGATGGAAATAAGGGAGAATGGGTGACCATAAAGCCAAGTGTGGAGTGAGTATAAAAGTGAGAGGGACTTCTGACCGGGGGTTGGATTGAGTTTTCCCATGTGATTATGCTCATCTCAGCTTATGACATATTTATAAGTGGGTAAAATGCAAAATTTTATAGACAGGTAGTTCTGCTCCTCACCTGGACTTTTGAGGAGGTTTAATCTTCCAGGCGCCATAATAAAAAGATACCCATTAGCACTTCACTCCCTGCAACCTAAGAGTTCAACCTCTGCTCAGCACCCTTGGAGATTTCAGAGACTATTCAAAGGTACCTCTAAACTTTAGTGATATCTGCCTAGACATTCTCCTTCAGGTTGCTTGGAAGAGAAGGGATGTACTGTTTCTGAGAGATGGCAACAAGAGGCCATTGTGAGTGGCCAAGTCAACTTGAACAAGGATGTGACTGCAGAAGACAATCCCATGGGAGCGTTGAGAGACTGTAGTTCCAGTACCACTAGCGTATGAGCTGTGCTTCACTAGGCTGTGCATTTTAGTCACGGGCAGTCCCCAGGTTCTATTCTTGATTCTGTTTACGAGTCAATTGGTTCACAAGTCGAAATGCAATGTGATATACTATAAAGTAGCTGTTCATAAGTACGGGAAAAGTGTGGTATGTTGGTTTTTAGAATTATACCCCTGTGTGGAATCACATTCGTAAGTGCAAGTATTTGTTGGACACTCATATATTGGGGACCCACTATACTGATATCCATATTTTGAATTAGGCAGCAAAAGACTTTCAGAGATTTAGAAGTTTTTTTTTGTAAGTCTATAGTTTAGCGCAAACATCAGTTTCCACCCTTCTCTTCTGATCCCTTTGCTATCCAGAAGCCAACTCACCCTCACCACTGGGGACAAACTCAACTTTAAAACAAAATCACTAAATAATTTAATAACTCAACTTCTAGTTTAAAGAAAATAATTCACCACCAATTTAACAAAACACGCAGCCACCTAACTATAAACACTGATTACCGGGGTGACAATAACAAAAGAATCAAGAAGTCAGGGAACAAGGGAGGGGATTAAATCAAAATAGTTTTGGAAGGCGAGATAATGTATTCAACGCCCTGCTGGCTTCTCTCCCTAAATGCTTCGAGGGGATAAGTGGACACTGCATACTCCCTCTCCAAGGACACCCAGAAACAGCAAATCCCTTCACAGCCCACTGACAAAAAAAAAGCTCTTTCATTTTCTTTTCTGAAAACCAGCCACCAAATCACTTTGTTAACAAATTAACATGAACATCAAGTTAAAAACATTGCCCACTAGGGGCAGTAATAAAATTAAAATGAAGCGTGGGAAAAGTGGGAGGGGACTAAATTAAAATGGAGTTTCAAGGAAATGATCAACCTCACAGTGCCCATCTCTGTCTAAAGGCTTCAAGGCAAGATATCAAATTTTATTTTCTGCAAACACATCACAAAATTAACTAATTAAAGCAACTAAATGGTAATAATTAACAATCATTGTTCACCAAGGCAGTGCAACAATAACAAAAATAAATCAAGTCTAGGACTAAATTCAAATGGAATATGGTGGGGTGGGGGGATAATGCATTCCAGCAGCCATAGTGCCTACCTCTTTCTCTAAAGATGTTGAGGGGAGAAATCAAGACTTAAATACCAAGTCCGGTGAGCATGTCCTGCTCTCAATCAAATCTGGAGCTGTTCTTTCTTGAGCTTAAAGGGGACCTCTATTTCCCTATGCAGCTTTGGATCCTATTCCCAAGCCAGGACAAATTGAATAAGAAGGGCCCTAGCCCCATGCTGATCTCTGTCAGCTCCTTGAATCTAACCTTTCAGAAGCTGCGTTCCATGTAACTTTTGCTTCCAGTACACTGTCCTCTAAGATCCGTATGCAATAGCGACATCTACATTCTGAAGTCAATGCTCTGGCACTCCTATCATCATGTGCAGAACCTCCAAGGTGCACAACTTGGAGAGATCATTGCTCAGGAGGTACAGCCAGAACCCTCAGAGACAGTGCTGTAAAGGTCTTGCACCCCATTCTCCAACAATGCTGGGGCATTCAACTCATGGAGGATCAATCCAGAGTAAGCTCGCAGTCAATTCTGCTGAATGTAGCACTGGTACAGACCCTCAACTAGAGGAGGAAGAAATGGCCAAAGTTTCTGATGCTTAAAGAACTTCGAGAGGATGAGTCCTTGCTGAGGTAAGTACAGATGGTTAGACTCTGAACTCAGCCATTAATGAATGAACGGGGATCCAGAGGCAAGCAACTGAGTATCTATCAGAGGTGCCAGATGTCATAGCAGACCAGACAGAAGGGTAGACCACTCTGTCCAATTTCTGTCTCTGGCTCTGGATAGTGAGTGCATGGACAGGGTGACAGCCACTCTGGAGAGCGAGGTCCAGCAGAAAAGTCAGCGTCTGTCACAAATGCAGTCAGATCTTCACCCCATTGATCAAACCCTAATGTTTTCATTCATTGGGTCAGCAAGAGGAGACCCAATCCCCTCAGGGGTTGAGGGAGATGCCATTGCACACTGACAGAGATGAGGAACGCCTTATAGTATACCGGACATTATCAGCTGAGGATATTTCAAAGGTGCCCTATCATACCTCCTCCCATCTGTTAGGCAACTGAATGCCTCCATCTGGTCAGGCCTAAGAGGGTGCACCTCCACTTGTGCAGGAGAGCCCCCAGAAGGCCAGAGTCCTTGAGATCCAACCCCAACAGAGAGCAGCTAACAATATCAAATGAACTAAACTGTTAAAGAGGTCAGCAGACTTCCTCAAGCTGATCTGCAGCAACCATGTAGTATGGAAGTACTAAGCTGTGAAGAAATGTCAGGATTGAGAAGAAGGCTTTTTAGTTAAAATGTTGCCATAGTCAACTTAATTTTAGGGTCTTTAACAGACTATTCAAGGACAGAGTGAAAGCCTGGACAATAGCCAGGTCCCCATGATGAGGTGACATGTCTGTGACCCATGGCTGATGTTCCAGTTCCTGATGCTGCCTTCTACAAGATATTTGTGTCTTTTATCTTCATTTGTTTTCCATGTAAGTAGTGATTACACAATTTGACTCTTGCTCTTTCCATTAGTCCTTACAATACCGCCTGACAACCTTGGAATGTACAGCCTGAATGACATCTTCAAGCTCATGTTCTTAACTTTCAGATGCATCAGCCTGTAAATGATCTTATGCTGTTAAATGTGCAATAATATTGACTATTACTATCTGTTTTCTATTACTCAGATAATTTTGTACCCACGTTGCTACTGTTCCTTTTATTTCTTGAGCTGTAATTTTCTCACCTCTCAGTTCCGTGGCAATATACTGAAAGCGTCCTGGCAGTTCATATACACCACATCAATAGTATTGCCCTTTCTTCAAAAACCTCCTACAAGTTAATTAAACATGATTTCCCCTTCTCAAATTTATGCCAGTTCTTCCTAATTAGCCCATGTTGTTCCACGTGACTACTAACTCTATCCTGAATAATTGTTTCTAGAAGATTCCCCGCAATTGAAGATAAACAGAGTAGTCTGTAATTGCTGGGCTTATCCTTACAACAAGGGTGTGATGTTTGAAATCCTCCAAACTTCTGGCACCACTCCTGAGTCTCGGGAAGATTGAAAAATGATGACCAGTGCCCCTACAATTTCTATTCTCAGTTTCTTTAATATCATTGGATATTACCCAATATTGTGCATTGTCAAATTTAAGTTCCAACAGTCTACCCAACATGGATAATGTTCTGTCATGCACAGTTAAAAAGCTTAGAGAGACATAATACAAGACAAGTAAGCAGCATTGAGATAATTGCAAGATTAAAAGTTTAAGAACCAATAGATTACAAACAGCACTGAGGTGCTCCAAATTCAAAACAGTTTAATAGTATTAAGAATAAATGACTATATTAAGTAGAAATTACAAGAGAAATAATACAATCTTAGATTTAATGTCAGAGATAAGATAAGCAGCACTTAGGATTTGACATCTTGAAGAAAACATTTCTTAAAGTCTAAAATTGCTTTAAACTTAAATACTAAATCTCATGCTGAAAATCTAAATACATTATTCCAGAACAGCTGGTGATGTTATAAATCATTAAAACGTACACAAAAAGGCACAGATACATTTGAAGAATTTCTAACTGCTTTTGATAATTACTTCAATCTGAGAAAAACTAATGCCTTGAAAGGGCAATATTTAGCAGAAGAGTTCAGTATCCAAAGGAATCAATATATGGTTTTATTAATTGCCTCTTCAGGTTAATGAAAATCTATGATTATGGAGCTTTAAAGTCAGAATTCATAAGGAACAAAAATGGATAGAAATATGATTGGAATTGCTGATGGGGATTTGTCTGATTTATTGCAGTCCAAAGAAAATCTGACTTTGGAGAGAGATATTCAAATTGTACTAGAAGCAGGAACTAGGTAGACTGTCAGACAAATCCTGGCAGATGATGGATAACCTTCTCACATATGAGCAATGTAAACTATCTATAAGGCATATTCTATCAATATGCATGACAAGCCAACAGAAATGGGCAAACGTCAGATACCAAAAGTCAATGTCAGCACTGTGCATCAGAAGACCGTGACATGCATAAACTGTGCCCAGCTATGATAAAAGATTGCTACATCTGTAATGTCTGCACATTTGACTTAATGGGTCAAATAGCCTGCTCAACACTGTAGGGATTCTATGATTGTATGGCTGAAGAAACAAAAGTTATGCCTCATATGGATGAAACTAAATGGTCCAGTTGGAACAAGTGTCAAGAGGTCAAATGTGTTGCAGCAAGCACTGTAACACATGGGAGCATAAGAAAGTTGAAAATGTACGATCAACCAGCACTTCGCAATCCTGAGTCTGCACTCATTCTTTGATCCCAGCAACCTTATGTATCAGGAGTTCAACTAGATCCAGAAGAACAATTGGTTCAAGAAAGCACTGTTGTTGACACGTCAAGGTGCAACTGTTAGAATATTTCTCTGGGTTTTCTAGACGCATAGCAGAACCCAAAAAGAAGAAAAAACATATCAATATGTCTTATGTTGGTACAAGAGAATTGTTTCATACTTTCAACAAGAAAGGAGTCTGTGACTTTTCAGGAGTAGAGGAAATGATTTCTATTCCTATCATCACCGTTCAGAACATTCAGAAAAAAAAAAGCAGTATAAGTTTGCTTGAAGAAGCAAATAACAAAAAACAAGAAAGAGCAGCACCATTTGCTTGAGCTGGTTGAGGAAATGCGAAATTTTTCAGAAAAACAAAATTATGAATGAATTGACATGGCAGCTTTGATTTTGTTGCCAAATGATGGGCTGATACAAGGTCAAGAACAACATTTCAAACTTTTATCTTTCCATATTATCTACTATTAAACCCCCAGTTTCCCGCTCTCAAGGACCAATACTCACTTTATTTTCTCTTTTCATTGCTAAGTACCTGTGGAAACTCTTAGACCACTGAGAGCCCTGGGTTCAAGTCTCACCTGCTCCATAGTGTGTAATTTCTGAACAGGTTAATGAGAAAAATGGGTTAACTAAATAGAAACATCACTCCTTTAATGCTTTGATGCAGTATTGGTGGTAGCACTCTACCCCAACCATAAGCTGCTCGTGGTGATTTTGCAAACACACAACACGTGAAGTCTGCAATCCAATGGTCTCAATGTGAACTTTACTAGCTTCAAAATCTCCCCACCCACGACCTCATCCCAAGACCAGAATCCGCACCCCCCCCCCCACCCCAGCCTCCCAGCCTCCTTGACCTGTCAGTCTTCTCTCCACCTATCTGCTCCACTATCCACCCTCTATCACTGCCTCCCCCTCTATTTATTTCAGAGCCCCCTTCCCCTCCCCCATTTCTGAAAAAGGATCCCGACCCGAAATTTCAGCTTTCTTGCTCCTCTGATGCTGCCTGGCCTGCTGTGTTCCTCCAGCACCACACTGTTGTACCTCAGACTCCAGCATCGGCAGTTCTTACTATCTCCACATGAAAATACTTTCTAGTCCTATGCTATTGTTTAAGTTATAAAAGGTGCTTATTTCAAATCATCATGCCTTATGCAATTTTGTGTATAACGCCTCTTCCCAAGCTTCATACATAATATGGGAAAATCTCTTTCATTGAGGTCAAAAAGAAAATAAAAATTGAGTGTGATAATTGACCTATCTTAGACAGCATTTAAGCTGTGTAAGACAGTTAGTGTTAAGGCAAAGACTGTAGTGGATGCCTCTGAAGGACATCAAACAATAAATCATAGCAAGTTATATCTGCTCATCACCCCTTCCCCAGGGTACTTAGTAATTTCTCTATCTCAGCAGCCACCTCTCCAATTTTGTATGATTTACCTCATGGCTTGCTCCTACATCTCATCCAAAAGCTGAAAAAAACTATGTCGGATGTTTAGGAGTTGTGAATCATGAAGTGGAAGTGTAGGAATGCACGTCTTATACCCAACAAGCTTAACCTGCATTTAGGCTTTGCTGTCAGCCAGATAGACACTAATTCTTGAAATGATCATTTCAAATGATTGCATGAACATTGATGTTCTGTCTTGCTTTACTGTCATTGTAGTTTGTGAGAATGCTAGGCAGGCAGTTTCCCTCAAAGCATTTTCCTTTGACAATTATTTTGTAATTCCATATTGGTAATGATATCTGAAATTGGCCAGCATTTTTCCCTAATGTACAGACAAAACCTGCCTGTACAATTTGTATGTCTTGTAAGGGGAGAAAGGAAAATTCAAAATAAATAAATTATACAGTTGTGTTACAATATTACCATCTTGCAAATCTCTTAAAAGATGACTGTTGAGTGGGTTAAAATAATTACAGTGCACAGTTGCTACTGGCTATACAGTTGTCATTTGTCATGTCTTGCTAACAACATATTGGAGAAGAATTCTTTCAGAAATGTGATCCCACACACTAAAATTACTATTACTGCAATTATTAAAGAAGAAAATCTTTAGCATTATTTGACAGTATCACTGTGACACCTTTTGTATTGGTAGCAAAAGATAAACAAATACTCAAGGAGCTCGTCATCCTAATTGGCAGGGCTTTCATTATAAGTAAAGGAATGTGAAAGCAACAAACTGAGTGAAGTATCTGCATAGTCTAAATGCTGTCATTCGAATTTCCTACAGATTGCCTTTTAGTTAATCTGTACTTGCTTTTCGGGCTCAGAAATACATGTGATAGAAGCAAGTCACCTTCCAGAGGTAAAGATGATGTCGTATATTGATCACGCTGCAATTTTAATTTCCATCAATTTAGGTGCTGGCTTTGTGCTGGTCAGAAAGCTAAAAGCTTCCTCTACACCTGACACAATGAGACTGTGAATGGCTTAAAAGAACTTTTGAAAAATGTTTTTCCATTGTGCTTATAATTGGTTCCATATTCAGAGTTCTAAGTTACTCTAATTACTCTAGGCTTGAGCTAGGGGTGTAGACAAAAATTAGAACAAAAATAAAGGTGGTGAAGAAGGCATTTGGCATGCTTGCCTTCATTGGTCAGAGCATTGAGTGTAGATGTTGGGAAATGGTGTTGTGGCTGTACAGGATATTGGTGAGGCCACTTTTAGAATACAGAGTACAATTCTCGTCACCCTTCTATAGTTAAAATTGAGAGGGTGCAGATCAGGTTTACAAGGGTGTTGCTGAGACTGGGATGTTTGAGTTACATAGAGAGGCTGAATAGGCTGGGGCTTTTTGCCTGGAACATCAGAGGCTGAGGGGTAACCTTATAGAGGTCTATAAAATCATGAGGAGCACAGATAGGATGAATCCTCCCCCAACCGCATCCCAAAACCAGCCCAGCTCATCTCCACCTCCCTAACCGGTTTTTCCTCTCACCCCAAGCCACACCCCCACCTCCTATCTCCTAACATCATCCCGCCCCCTTGACCTGTCCGTCCTCCCTGGACTGACCTATCTCCTCCCTACCCCCCTACCTACACTCACCTTTACTGGCTCCATCCCCGCCTCTTCGACTTCTCTGCCTCCTCTCCACCTATCCTCTCCTCTATCCATCTTCTATCCGCCTCCCCCTCTCTCCCTATTTATTTCAGAACCCTCTTCCCCTCCCCCATTTCTGATGAAGGGTTTAGGCCCGAAACGTCGAGTTTTCCTGCTCCTATGATGCTGCTTGACCTGCTGTGTTCATCCAGCCCCATGCTTGTTATCTCGAATAGCCAAGATGTTTTTTTTTCCCAGAGTAGGGAGTCCAAAACTAGAGAGCTGAGGTTTAAGATGAGAGGGGAAAGATTTAAAAAGTACCTGAAGGGTAATTTTTCATGCAAAGGGTGGTGCATGTATGGAACAAGATGCTGGAAGAAGTGATGGAGACGGATACAATTACAACATTTCAAAGGCATCTGGATAGGCATATGAGGGATATGGGCCAAATGCTGGCAAATGTGACTAGGTCAGATTGGGATGTATGGTCATCAGGGACAAGTTGGACTGTTGGCTCTGCTTTTGTGCTGTATGCCTCTATGACTCTGTGACTCTAAAATTGTGATTAGAAAATATTTCCACATACAAAGGGTAATAGGAGTTTGGAACTCTCTCCCTCAAATGGCAATTGATGCAAATCAGCTGTTAATTTTCAAAGTGAGATTGTTAATCTTTTGCAAACCCAAGACAATAAAGGACATGGGACAAAGATAGATGTAAAAATTTATGCCATGAATCAGACATGATGACGTTGAATGGTAGAAGTTAAATAGCCTACTTCTGAACTTATATCCTGATGTTACAATTGCCACACTTACTCCCTGCATGCTTTAATATTTTCCTTGTCCTGAACTAAATGTTTTAGATAAAGCAAAATGAGCAACAGCAAAGATATTTTAGCGATTAGCTGTCTGAAGGAATGAGCCATAGAGCTGAATTTTTGCTCCTAGGTCTTCTTTGCTTTGTTGGGAGGAGATGTAATTTTTAAATTAATTCAGGGAATATGGACATGGCTGGGTGGGCCAGCATTTATTTCACTTTCCTAATTGTCCTTGAGAAGGTGGTAGTGATCTGCCTTCTTGAACTGCTGCTGTTTGTTTCAAGTAGGGAGACCCACGACGCCATTGGGGAGGGAGTTCCAGTAGTTTGACCCAGTAACTTTGGAGGAACAGGTGTCGAGTTTCAAGTCAGAATGGTGTGTGGCTTTTCAGGAATTCACAAATACCAGCATCAACACCAGATAACAATCTTCAAGGAGATGGTAACTAAGGATGGAGGCAGGATCCTGAGGCTGAAGAGGAAATTAGGTGACTCCTTAGATCAGTTTAAATAAACCCAAGACATTGGACCCTCGAGACTGCTTCAACATTCACTGAACAATGAAGTTACTGGGGCAGAAGCCACACCTAAAAGAAAGGCCATAGTAATCTTCATAAATGGCAGAATAATGGCTTACCTGTTTGTGTTTTGAATTCCATATTTCCATTTACCGTTGATAATTTTTAGTTCTCTTGCCTAACAAGAATCAATCTAACGCTGCCTTAAAAATATTCAATGACCACCTTCCAATGTTTCCTGAGGTACAGAGTTCCAAAGTCGAACAAACTTCTGGGAGAAAAAAAAAGTCCTCATTTCTGTTGTAAAAGGGTAGCCTCAAATTTTAAAACAGTGCTTCTTAATTCTGGACTGATCCACATGATAAGATTTCTTTTCCTTGTTCACCTTGTCAATCCTATTCCGGACCTTACTCACTCAAGTCATCCTTCACGTTGCTAACCTCCAGTGGAAACAAGCACAGTCTGTACAACCTATCCTCTTAAGACAGTCCCAGTCATTTCCAGTTATCAGAAGTGAGGCTACAGCAGCAGTATATTATCAGTAGATGGAAATTGCAGGCCTGCCTGCCTCCAGTATTGTCTCCCTTTGAAAGGTCAGTCTTTTATTTTGTTTTTTTACTCAGAGCTTTAAGGGACTGAAAAATCCTTAACCCTTCCATTGCAGAAGGAATTTAAACTGTACAAAATCTCAGGTAAGCAAAGTCAGTCTTTTACAAAGGTTATTGTGGCCATTCTTTTGGCTGCAGTCCCTGCTCTAGTAACGTCACTGACATTTATGGGGTTCAAATTCATTATATTGGTCATTCCTACGTCCACTGTGTCTCAGCCCTGCTTTTACTTTATAAGATATTCCATGGACTAGGCTGTTATATGTCTTGGAAATTGTGGCCCTTTAAAACCGAATTTTTCTTGTATTTTCCACGTAGCAGCACATCTGATATAATGGCTATTCCCACAGTAACTAGCCTTCCCCAAACAATGACAAATTTCCAGTAAATATAAACAAAACTATGAGAAAAGTGAGTGTACTATAGCCAAGTTTGTAGATGACACAGAAATAGGTGGGAAGGCATATGGCAAGGATGACACAAAGAGCCTGTAGAGGGATATATACATGTCAAGCAAGTAGGAAAAAAGCTTGGCAGATGGAATGTATTGTGGGAAAATGTGACATTATGCACTTTGGCCAGAACACTAGTGGAGTTCAACATTAATGAAATGGAGAAAGACCACAGAAAGGAAAAACACACAGGGCTTTGGGAGTCCTTGTGCACAAATTGCAAAAAACTAGTTTCAAAGTTCAGCAAGTAATAGGGAAGGCAAACTGAATGTTGGTCTTTATTTCAAACAGAATAGAGTACAAAAATTGGACGGTACTACAGAAGCTACTGGTCAGATCACAGCTAATACTGCGAACAGTTTTGGGCCCCTTATATAAGAAAGATAATTGGAATTGGAGACAGTCCAGAGGCAGTTCAGTAGGCTGGTACGGAGGGGCTATTTTATGAGGTTGAACCTGTAGTCATTGAAGCTGAGAAGAATGAGAGGCAACTTTATTGAAACATATAATATTCTGATGGGACTTGACAGGGTAGATACAGATTGGTTGTTTTCCCTTGTGGGAGAGTCTAGGACCGCAAGGCATAATCTCAAAATAAGGGATCACACATTTAAAAGAAAGGTGAAGAGGAATTTCTTGTCCCAGAGGATAGTGAATCTGTGGAAATCTTTACTACAGAGAGCTGTTAAAGCTGAGTCATCCAGTATATTCAAGGCTGAGATAGACAGATTTTTAATCAGTAGTGGCATCAAGGGTCATGGGGAAAAAGGCAGGAAAGTTGGGAATTATCAGATCAGCCATGATCTCATTGAATGATGGAGCAAACTTGGTGGATTGAATGACAACTTTTGCTCCTATATCTTAAGGTTTTATGGGCAGCAGTAACGGCATGTATGAAATTGTGTCTCAGATGAAACAATCCAGACTTGAGTTGGAGCTAAGATAAAGTTAACTGATTAATTAAGCAGAATCATCAGCAGCATCACAGAGGTAACGAGGTGTTTTTAACCTTTAATAAGTCATTGTTTAACTCATACCAACACTTTGAAAAATGCCCTTGGAGTTTATCATTTCCCTTTAGGATTTTTCTTGGATAGGTAAGAATGTGCTTAAGTCTTAAAAGTTCTCTCATCTGAGATATAGTGCTGGATAGATTCTCTGTTTGCATATCCTACACTCACTTTCCTGCAATGGAATTTTTATATATGATACTTTTCTATTAACATAACACGCCTCTGTAGACTTATACAATTTGTATCCACATTTATGACAAGTTAATCATTTTTAGGTTAGACACATAAATGTAAAACTTGTGCCATTTCAAGAAATCTAACATGACAATCATAATGGTTCCGGCAGTTCTGCAATATACGGTTTATATTTGATAAAGTGTCATGGGTGTAAATCAATCTCTGCACCCTATCAATACGGAAAACTCCACATCTGATTGAAATAAGGACATTAACTTACTTTTGTGTAATTTAGTTGATTTCTTTGGTATTCTTTGGTGCATTCCATTTTTATAGGCACTTTACAGTATTTTAACAATTTAAGATTGCAAATCAGCCTAAGCTCTGTCCACAATCTCATAGGAAAACATTCAAAAATTGCTCCATGGAGGATATTAAATTGTTAAAAGTCTAAAAGCTAACGCTTTGAGAAAAGGATTTGTAGAACATATAAACAGTAACGGAATCAAGCTCTCACTCTACACATTTTTTACTCAATCTCAAACATAATTGCATCTGAAAGCTCCCCACGTTTCTTGATGCATTACAAGAATATACAAAATTGTTGCTCTGCATAATGCTTCCTCAACACCATTCTGTTTTCAAAAATGTTAAAATCTGCATTTCTAAATGTATGTCTCACCTTCAAAGGAACTGTTCCCATTAAAGTGCACTTTAAATACATTTTTAAATCAGAGCTGACAAAATTACAAGGTGCAGCTGGATTCAGACAATTAAACTTTACCTTGCATTTATTGTTAGCTACCAGTTAATAGCTGAAGCACTTTCAATGCATGTTCCCTGAACTGAATAGTGGCTATTGCTATCAAAACCATTTACCAAGCTTTTGTCCTCCTGCTTTCCAGAGTATAAAATGAAGGCACTGTGCCACAGAAGGACATTAACTCTAAATAGTTTTCCTTCTCGAACAATATGGCAATTTAATGTTATAATGGCACCTGAACATCATGTTCGGGGTAAACAGGATAATTTAACATGATGGGTGAGAAATTAAATCTATTCAAAGCCTTTAAAAATCCATCTTGCTGATAGAGTTGAATATGCCAATGTTTTCCTTTCTTGTAGTTCTTTTCTTCTTTAACAACCAAATGGGAAAATTGCCTATGCTCAGTATTTATAGTAAGATCAGAGACAGGTTCTTAACCATTTACAATTTTACTATATATAACAAATACTCTTCCCAATGTATATGATTCTCTGATTGGTAATTTGTTGGGAGAAATAAATGTCAGAAACAGATGAGCAACAGAGGAATAAAATGACAACTTTTCTCATTCACCGTCAGTGACAGTGGGTCGTATATTCATCTTGAATGGGTAAACAAAACCATTGAGAATGTCACACAAGGAGAGTTAAAGCAGTAACTGAATTTGGGCTGGTTCCCGGTGTGAAGGAAGGAAAAATCGATTTGTATGATCAAAGCATTACAATAGTATAAAATAATCTTCCGCAATACTGAAAACTATTAACAGTAATTTTCAGATTGACTTTTATTCATTCACAGAATATGGGCATTGCTGGCTTGGCCATCATTTATTTCCCACCCATAATTGCCCTATTGAAGGTGGGGGTGAGCTGCCCTCTTGAACTGCTACAATTCATGTGTTGTAGGTGCACTCACTGTACAGTTAGGATTTTGTCCCGATGTTACTGAAGGAACAGTGATATCCCATGCCCAAACAAGTCAGGATAATGTATGGTTTGGAAGGAAACTTGCAGTTGGTGGAACTCCCATGCATCTGCTGCCCTTGTCCTTCTAAATGATAGATATCCTAGATTTGGAAGTTGCAATCTAAGAAGACCTCTTGGGTTTCTGCACTGCATTTTGCAGATGGTACACGATGTTGTTGCTGTTTGTTGGTAGTGCAAGGAGTGAATATTAAAAATGTTGGATGGAGTGTCAGTCAAGCAGGTTACTTTGTTGTGGATAGTGTTGAGTTTCCTAAGTGTTGTTGGAGGTGCAATTATAGGACAGATTGAGTGTATGCCATCACATTCATGAGTTCTACCTAATTGATCATGGCAAAGCTTTGAGATGTCTGGAGATGAGTAACTCACCACAGAATTCCCAGTCTCCAAACTGGCCTTGCAGCCATTACATTTATATGGTTGCTACAGCTTTCAATGATAACATCTAGGATAACAAAAGTAGGGGGATTCAGCAATAATATTGCCATTGAATGTCAAGGGACAAGGGTGAAACTCTTCTATTGGAAATGGTCATTGCCTGGCACTTCTGTGCCATGAATATTACTCACAACTTATCAGCTCAAATCTGGATATTAACCCAGTCTTACCGCATAGGAACATGGATTGCTTCAGTTTCTGAGGAGTCATGAATGGTGCTGAACCATGTACAGTTGTCAGCAAACATCCCCACTTCTGAATTTTCTAATGGAGGGAAGGTCATTGATGAAGCAGTTGAAGGTAGTTGCGCTTAGAACACTACCTTGGGGAACTCTTGCAATGATGTCCTAGGGTGGAGTTGATTGACGTCCAAAAACCAAAATCGTTTTACTATGTTCGAGGTATGACTTCAACCAACCACTGATTCCAATTGACACTATTTCTGCTAGAGCTCTTTGCTGCTACACTTGGTCAAATTGCTTGATGTCAAGGGCTGCAACTCTCACTTCACCTCTGGAGTCTAGTTCTTTCCTCCATGTTTGGATCTAGGTTGTAAAGAGGACTGGAGGCGAAAGGCTTTGGCCAAATCCAAACTGACCATCAGTAAGCAGGTTATTTTTGACTAAGTTCTCTTTATTCATTCATGGAATGAGGGCTTCACTGGCCAGGCAGCATTTTCTGCCCATCCTGAATTGCCTAGAGGGCAGTTAAGAGTCAATCACATTGCTGTGGGTCTGGAATCATATGTAGGCCAGACTTGATAGCAATGTTGCTGACATCTTCTAATATTTTCCTCGTGATCAAGAGTGGTTTGATGGGTAGTAATTGGTTGGATTGGATTTGTCCTGCCTTTTATGGATAGGAAATACCTGGGTAATTTTCCGTATGGTCAGGTAAATGCCAGACGCATCTAAATGCTGTAGATGCATTGGAACAACTTGACCAATAGTATGGTTTGTTCAGGAGCACAAGTGTTCAGTGCTCTTGCAGGAATATTGTCAGGCCCCTTAGTCTTTGCAATATCCACTGTCTTCAGCCGTTTCTTCATATTACATGTGCGAATTCATTTTGTTCATTCACGGACCCTTATATAGTACATAATGAAGTGTTTACGAGTCTCAGTCGGCCAATAGCAGGTAGTGTACCCACACGTCCCCGACTGCTGGTGAATCACCAATAGAAGCTGGTAAACGATGGGCATGATGCTCACTCATCTCATTCAACTGTATGGCACCTACTTGCCAGCCCTTCCCATGACATTGTGACTGAACTATGCCAGCTGCTGGAGTGAGACCTGTGACCTGAGGGCATGGGTGGCCATCCTATTCCAGTGGCTATCCAGATGACACCAGATCATACAAGCAGCTACTTCCAAGGATCCACTAGGGAACTGGATGGGGTCTCACACCCCTCAACACACAAACACGTCAAAGCTGGACCCAGTGTGATTTGTGATAGGACACACTACTTCATCTTCTTTCCCCATGAAGAGGTCAGTGACGTAGCATGGGTTTGCCAACACAGCTGGCTTCCCTCAGGTGCAAGATGCTACAGTTTGTTTTCCGGAAAATTCGAAACATTAAGACTTTGAAGGATCTCAGTGTAACTCTTGTCACTTGAGACTTCCAAAGCCTTCTAAAGACCAGTATCTTCAGTTGAGTAAAACATTGGCCACTGGAGAACAACATTCTTTGGTTGAAATTGCTCCAGTGGAAACTATTGAAATTGAAAACAATAATTTATTTTTGTCCATCTCCTCGTTGAGTGGATTTACTCAAGTCAAGGTCTTTTCAACTGCTGGCAGCCTGTCCTAACTAAACAACAGACTCTATCGACTGGATTTAGGATTGAATGTCTACCTTTGATTGAAGGTAGGTTGGGATTCTGCAATTCTGGGCCCCAGAAATTTCCAGACCACTGTCTTAGGACTCATCATACAAAATTAAAGTAGGGCCACAAGAGCAAAAATGAAGTATTATGAATGCTGGAATTCTGAAATAAAAACAGTAAATGCAAGAAAACACACAAGTCTAGCAACCATCAGTGGAGAAATAAACAAGAATTGACAACATCAATATTAACCAACAACGATAGAAAGGTGAAGGTCAGTGAGAGGTTAAAGACTTAAAAATGGGAAATGTATCCCCAATATCCTAAGTAGGCACATCTCAACCCCACAAATCCCTCATCTCACAACCAGCCTTTTCTTTCAAAGAATAAAGAACAATATAGCACAGGAACAGTCCCTTCAGCCCTCCAAGACTGTACTGGCACATTTTGCTGTTCCATATTAAAACTGTCTTCACTTACAGGATCAGTATCCCTCTATTCCCTTCCTATTCATTAATTTCAGTGCTTCTTAAATGCTGCTATTGTGTCTGCTTCCACCACCTCCTCTGGCAGTGCGTTCCAGGCACACTCCACCCTTTGTGTGAAAAATGTGCCTTGCATATCTCTTTTGAACTTCCCCACTCGCATCTTGACCCTGTGCACCATAGAACTAACACATCCGCCCTGGGAAAAAGCCTCAAACTTTGCACTCTATCCGTGCCATTCACAATCTTATAAACTTTTATCCGGTCACCCCTCAATCTCCTGCGGTCCAGTAAAAACAAACCCAGTCTATCTAAACTTTCTTCATAGCTAAAATCCCCCATAATAGGCAACATCCTGGTAAACCTTTTCTGTACCCTCTCCAAAGCATCCACATCCTTCTGATAGTGTGGTGACCAGAATTGTCTGCAATATTCCAAGTGTGGCCTAACTAAAGTTCTATAAAGCTGCAGCATAACTTGTCCATATTTATACTCAACACTCCTTCCAATGAAGGCTAGCATGCCATAGGCCTTTTTTACTACCTTGCCTACCTGTGCTGCCAGGTTCACTGCTTCAGTGACCTATGGACATGCACACCCAGATTTCCCTGCATTACAATTCTCCTAAGTCCGGCTCTCTCTTCATATCAATACTCCTAAGGATATGCAGAGAACAAATATCAAGGCAATGGGGTGTTCTACTGTACAGTGACATGGGATATGGCTAACACATTTAAATTGGGCCATTACAGTGCAATTGGAGGCCAATTTAAACTCTACTAGGTCAGAAATCTGATAGCAAAAGCAAAACAGGGACTGTTGCCTCCACATGTAAATGTCTTTCTCAGCACCTCTTCTGGGCAGGAGAAATAGAATTATCTCTCCATCTCCTAGAAGGAAGCCTTTATCTTTTTGATGCAAAATTGCCATATCATCTGTTAGTATGTTAGACTCTGAATTATCATCATTATTGGATGTGACTTGTCAGCTAATCATTTGGGTTTTGCAGTAATTGGAACCAGGTGGATCCATTGACAATGAGATCCCTGACTTGGGTTGTTAACCTGGGCCAATCAGGAAGCCCTAGCTGACCGAAATTAATAGGGAATTCAGAATCTCCTCAGTTCAGAGTCTGACTCTGAGCTGGCTGGCACAGGCAGTGTACTGTGTACAAGTAAATAAACAGTCACTTGGTGACAGGTTACCGGTCTCTGTGCAGTTATTTCAGAGGTGACAGGAGAAAACTGGACAAGCCTGAAGAACATTGACTCACAACAGTTATCTTCGTGAGGTTGGCATTTCTGGCATCATGCCTTTATTTGGGAAGATGGACCCGTTCAATCCTGCCATAGAAGACTGAGCCCAGTGTATGGAAAGATTGCGATATATTTTTCTGGACAAATGACTTTGGGGCAGATGAAAAGCTACGTGAGGAGGGCCAGGTCTACATCCCCAGACTTAGTGAGGGAGAGCAGTGGTGATTGGAACTAGGTAGAACCCATTGACTATGAGATCTCTGACTGGGTTCTTAACCTGGGCTAATTAGGGAACCTTGGCTGACCAAGAAACAGGGGGTTCAGAATCTCCTCAGTTCAGACTCTGAGCTAGCTGGCTACAGGCAGTGCACTGTGCATAAGTAAATAAAGAATGACTTGCTGATGGGACACCAGCCTCTGTGCAGTTATTTCAGTTATTCCTTTGTCTGTGTCTTGTTTTCTTCCATGACTGACTCAATCAGCATAATCAGTTATGATATACATTTAAATAAATCGTTGATGCTCTTTACAACAGCTCACTGCTAGGCCAAGAACTTAAAGTGCTTTCAACACAGGCCTTTCCCTGTGATCATGGTTTCTCCTCCTCACTGTGATTTCTCACCTCACAGTCTTGTTCAACATTTTCTTTTCCAGGTTTCAGGGGCTTTCTCCAAGATGCCTAGTTATAGACTCATGAAACTACTTCTTCTGCCAGCTGTTGGTCAGGCTGCTAACTGTGTAGCTGCAACACAGGAAATGGATATTGATAGCCTCCTGACCACCCTTTCTACACCGCTGTAAATATTAGAACCTGTGATTTACATTTGAAATGCAAGACCGGCATATTTTGGAGAATATATATTATCCTAGTTGATGTTCTCCATAAAGCAAAAACGGTAAACCATAAATTTTCTGTTTATCCTAGACTATGTGCATTTGCAATAAGTCGAGTTGAAATAATGTAATGGGTATAAATGTAACAAAACAAAATTTATAAATACAGTTTCTAACAAAATTTTACAGCAGAATTTACTCTGTTTTTAATAGGAAATTGCAATACCAACTGTATCCTGGGAGCTAGCAGAAAAGATCAGGTAATCAGGAGGCTGAGGAGGGCCCAGCATGAACAGTGCAAACCGAGAGCTGTACAAGGAATCTTCGTATAAAACCTTAATCACAAGCTTCAGCGTTTCTGTCATGAGTTCGGGATTGCTGAGGAAAAAAGCTAATCAGTCTACAAGAGAAAACTCATGTGGATTCAGAGAACTTGTCTGATCTTTCAGTGATGAAAGATGAAATGCCAATGCTGCTACATGCATTTACAAATAGATTTTTTTTTGGATCTAATTTTCTTAGGTGAAGACACAGTGAGATAGTAATGTGTGCATTACATCTTTTGGCAGGGAAGATGACAGGATAAACACAGCTGAAAAACGTGGGAGGGCAGAATTTTTTTCGAAATGCAACTTAAGCAGATCTTTTGGTTCACGTTTTTAAATTACAGGCTTGGCAGGTTGTCAAGAAAAAAAGTATTTTAAAAAGAAGGAACAGGAGAAACATTTCAAAATTGGAAAAAAAAAATGAACAGGTTGCTTGAAGGAAAAGGACTGCTGAGTAGCTAGCAAATAGAGAACTAATGAGAGTTTCTGAATTGAATCTCCAACTCTCTTGTTGTCAGTAAAACTCTGCTCACATTGTACTGTGTCTCATGCAATAAAATCCATATGGGGCATTAATCGGATTAGGCACACTAATCAGTTACCCATTCAGCACTCCAATGGACAAATAAGTGAAAGGGTTAGCTTTCTCAGCCTCTACTACTTCCTGATCAAGGGCTTAAATTAATTATATCCTTTTTTTTAAAAAGCCTTCCTGTTTATAGAAGTATTTGATTCTCGTGTCAGATGAAACAGCAATCAGTGGTTTTGCTGAACCTTTGTATATTGGAAGTGATAGATACCAATAACAAAGATGTGCTTTATAGTTTCCTGGCATATTTATCAGCTTCCCAGCAAGATGGCAGCATTAATTTCCAGTGAGTTCTGAAAAGGCTCAACTAAACAATCCATCTTGTACAGTTTTACTCCTCATCGCTTCAAGTAGCCTGCACATTTACAAAACAGAATTGTTTTGAAAACTTATCTGTGTGGGAAATGAAAATAAAATGTAGATATTGATTTTGGAGTTTTAAAATCATTTTAACAATACTTATACATGTACACACAGACAGAAATGTATTTAAAATATAGAACTCTGCGCTGAAAAACAAACTGTTACACCAATAAATACTTGACATGTTTCCAAAATGGTCTTGTGGCAATGGAACATCTGCCTACTACATTAAGGCCAGCAACATAATGAATCATGGGAATTCCAGCAAGAGCTCTGAAGGTTGGTATTCCTAAACCACAGACCTTCTCTGCTTTAGCCAGCATAAATAAGTCAGGCGGAAACAGTTGTAATCACAGTCAGCAAACTAACATCTTTTCCATTTTTAAAGTGGTCCCTTTGACAAAAAGCCTACCATAGGGCAGCAAAAGATCCCTTTCAATGAGGCAAATTTCCACCTTTGCTTGTGTGATATCCCATTGTGGTCTGACCACTGGAGAGCAACAAATTACTTATATGTACATAAATGGCCTTAAACAACCTTCCATGCCCATAGTTATGCCGTCTCAATTGTACACCCACTATAGCCACACACTTTAGATTCAGTGAAGGTATAGACATATCTACACCAGAATGCACAGATTCCGAAGGTGTAATTTTAACTTAAATTGAAATAGTTTTATTGCTTTCATTAGAGCCGCAACATCCATTATGATGAAGTGACTTTGACAGCATGATAAATGATGAGATAAATCTGAAGGGAGAGAATGACACAGAGATAACTACAACAACATCTGCTTCATCTGAACCCACCTTCGTTCCAAGAGGCTTTTAGCTTGACATTGCCTGTCAAGCAGTTCACCGCCAGAGCTAGCTTGAACATTTCTTCTCTCTGGCTAAAACTGCTCGCTATTTTAAGGCTGGCAACAAATCCCACTTATCCATGAAAACGTCAGATTCCCTATAGTTAAAATCTCTGACCTGATAATATTCTCAAATGTGAGAATTCACAGGTTTAGCTCTCTTTAACTCTCTTATTTGAGACTGGTTTATGAGTTCCACTCCTGCTCCATTCACCTGAACAAGCTCAAACCAGTTTTCTTGGTACAACAAAACTAAACATTATATCAATATAGTTTGCAAATGCTGCAGATTGCAAAAAAAAAATTATCAATCACCATTATCAACAATTTAGCTCTGAGTGAGTTATAACCCCACTGCGGAGCCTCCTCTAGGAATGCCAACTTTGAAGAAGCTATCCTCCTCCCTCCAGAAAGACCTCTGTGGATCTCTCTCCCATTGCAACCCTCTGGTAATCTCTTCGGCCCTGAAACTCTTCAACCACATATTGAAGCAAACCAGCTACTACAGCCACATCGCCCTTCTCAGCACCTGCCTATGGAACTGGATCATCCCCAATGGACTCCAATCTACATTAGGGCCATTCCCAATTTGGCCCTGACCACAACAACCCATTTTTGAAGAAGGCTCCCGACCCGAAACATCAACTTTCCTGCTCCTCTGATGCTGCCTGGCCTGCTGTGTTCCTCCACCTCCACACCTTGTTGTCTCAGACTCCAGCATCAGCAGTTCTTACTACCTCTTTTCAATCAATATAGTTGTCTTAATTGGCAGCAGTAAAAAGAGGAATTTGTCCCATCCCCATAGGAAATTTTCAGTTCAGTGACCGTAAAGAACATCTACAGTCTATTGTAAATTTTGCATGGTTAACCAACTTTCTGTCATTATGGCACTTGAGTTTGTATGTTATTACGTTTGTGCAATGATATTGCCAATCATACTTTCTGACATACCTGGCTTTCATGCCTGGTAATAATTTTAACCTATATATGGTTGGGCAGCAACATGTGTGCAGGTAATCACATTTCAATGCTGATTGGTTGCCAAATCAGAAATTCACACCAGTCAGCAGCTTTTATAGGGAGACACATCTTGAAGTCCTGTATCAGCCTGCACCCCAAGATGAATAAAGACCACTAAACATTGTCAGTGAGGAAACTGAGTTGGAAGCCATCAAATGATTTATCTAATTGGATGGCATCATCTCATTTCCTACCACCATAAGCAAAGAAGTGGACAACTTGTTTGTTTACAACCAAAATTGAAGGAAAGCCACTACTCCTGAGGTTCCACAACTTCACTGGTCACAGCACGTATTTGAATGCTTTTCCCAGCCGTTGATTTGGCCAGTTTTATACTTTGCCCCTTCCCCTTCCCCCTCAACCCCCCCCCCCCCCACCATTTTCATTTGTGGGTCAAGGACACAGATTTGGCAAAATCCTGGTCCTGTGACCTTGACCTTTAAAAATGGCTACCTGCATTTTGAATTTCCAGTTGAGAAGGGATTGAACCGGATTGGGACTCTGGCCAAGTGACCTGGGCAGATCCTACGAGGCTGCCTAGTTCTCAAAGTGTCTGGGTGGCTGAAATAACTCCACAAAGGAGGCTGTCTCATCGCCAGTATGTTGGCTCATTGTTTAACACTGCTACCTCTAAATACCAGGGACCTGGGTTCAATTCCACCCTCGGGCAACTGTCCATTGGGGTTTGCACATCCTCCCTGTGTTGTTGTGGGTTTCCTCCAGATGCTTCGGTTGTCTCCCACAGTCCAAAGATGCGTAGGTTAAGTGGATTGGCCATGCTAAATTATCTATAGTACACAGGATACGCTTGTTAGGTGGATTAGCCATGGGAAGTGCAGGGTTATGGAGGTGGGTGGATCTGGGTGGGATTTTCTTTGGAGATTTGGTGTGGACTCAATGGGCTGAATGACCTGCTTCCACGCTGTTGGGGTTCTATTCTATTTAGTTACACATGCATAATACATGACACTGATTCACCTAGCTCAGAGCTGGCTCCAAGAGTGAACAGAGCCCTTGACACTCCTGTTTATATCTGTCAGCCAGGGCTCACTGATTGGGCCAGGTTAACAGCCCCAATGAATGAACTCATATTCTATGAGGTCCACCTGGCTAACCTTGTTCAAATCCCTACAGTGTCAAACCTACCTGGGAGTCCAGCACTACTTACAATGTTTATATGTGAAGATTTAAACAGAAAACATCCCTCCTACTCTCACACCTCACTCCCCTCTCTCTATGCCACATCCAGGTCAACCTATGGCCCTACACCTAGATCCATCATATAACCTGTGCCAGAATACCCATCTATCCATCCTCCATTGCCTTTCAAAATTCCTGTGCTACCACTGCCTATCTTTCATGACACCTCAAATCCCATATCCCCCAAACGTTCCAAAGACTTTATAGCTCCACATCAAACTCAGTGCCAACTCAACTCCCACACACCACCCTTTGCCTTTCCCTTTCACGCCAACATGCCTATTATCTAGAATGGGCATCAATCAGTAGGAACAAAACAGAGAATGAAGTTACCAGTCTGTGCATTGTGTTACTATTGAAAAGAAACAGTCTCATTTGCTGCAAAGCAAGCACCAACACAACTAAATTGCAAGAATAAATTCTCTATGAAAACAAATTTTTCATTTAAATGTTCACTGACTTAAGTATGTAAACACAACTTGCAGACGATACCTTTGTCAATAAGCATCTCACTCAAGTACTTAACAACCTTTTCTCAATAAGCATTTTCATTCAATAAATGGGTGGACCTATCCATCAATAGACCGCCTGTTGTGAAATTATGGTTTCAGGAAATCAGTCATGCAGCACAAATCTTATATGATTTTTCATAATAAGACACTGGCAAATACCTAGCAGAACATTTTTCAACTTCGGATTCTTTCTTTGGTCAGTTGCTTGAAAATTGCAAGTCTTCTAAGTTTGCGCATTCTTAACACGCTAGCTTCTCTTTTCATATTCCCAAAGAGTGCCTTCCAAAGCTTACTTTACCACCTCCAAAGCTCCACCATGACCAGATCCAAAAGGGTATGTTCTCTCTCTCTTTTTTCCAGTCTTCATCCTCACACTGCCTCATTCTTCTTCACTACCACACATTCCCCCGAGTCAATCCACGCAATCTAATACCATTTGCCCATCTCACATGGCTCCATATACTTCAATGCCAACTTATGCCTCCTTCTGTCCACCAATGTTTCCCCTTTCAGACATCATGCCAAATCGTTGTGCATCCTGGAGGGGTGCTGCCCTATAACAGGAAAACAACAAGTATTCAGAAGTGCATCATTGTCTAATTGGCAGGATACGATGAATGGATCCCTCAAGAATCTGTGATGAGATCTCAACTTTTCACAATTCATATCAGTGATTTGGTAAAGGGGAGTGAAGGTATGATTTATGGATTTATAGATGAGTCCAAGACAACTAGGAGAGTGTGGGGTGAAGAAGACATTAGGAAATTTCATTTATTCTTCCCTTCTGAAGAAGAGTCATTGGGCTTGAAGTGTTAACTTTTGAGGGAGTCTCATAGGGAATCTAAGCAATGTGGGCTGTGGCAAGATTTGAAATAGAATTGGATGAGAAGTCCAGCAAGACCCATCTTGACGTTGGAAGCAACTCACTCCATTTTAAGCATTTGACAAACAATGTGGGAGCAGAAAGTTGCCAATTGAGGGAGATTATAGTTTGTTGAATGCCTTGTTAATGATCCATCTCATCTCATTAATATTTAGCTTTCTATCTTACCAAATGCTCCATACAAGCAGGTCATTAAGAGAACTCAGTAGGTACCTGGAACATCCAGCTTGTCGTATGCTCTGAAGAACTTCATTTTGCATAGGATCAAACAGCATCTCAGGGCTTGATCCATAGACATTATTTGCATGCACCCTTGTCATGCCAACTCATAACTATCATGGTTGCTTTGTGATAAATTTTGAATCACTGACTCACATTACAGGACACACTGACAACTAGCATTGTGAGGGACTACATGCAAGAAAGGGCTGTACCGCAGAGCTGTTCGTTTGCTCTGATAGAGCTTGCTTACTTCGCGCCTCACTGCTCACATCCATGTCATCCTAACCAATTAACACAGCCATGCAACCAGGCAACATCCTTCTTGATCAGCAGTCTTCAGTCAGGAAGGCATCCATCTTAGCATCATAAAGATGTACAACATGGAAACAGACTCTTCGGTCCAAATTGCCCATGCCGACCAGATATCCTAAATTAATCTGGTCCCATTTGCCAACATTTGGCCCATATCCCACTCAACTGTTCCTACTCATATACCCATCCAGAAGCCTTTTAAATGTTGTAATTGAACCAGCCTTCACCATTTCCTCTGGCAGTTCATTCCATACTCACACCATTCTCTGCATGAAAAAGTTGCCCCTAAGGTCCCTTTTAAATCTTTCCCGTCTCAAACCTATGCTCTGTCGTTTTGGGCTTCCCTACCATTCGGGAAAAGACCTTGGCTATTTACCCTAACCATGCCCCTCATGACTTTATAAACTTCCATAAGGTCACCTGTCAGCCTGTGACCCTCCAGGGAAAATATCCCCAGCCAATTCAGCCTCTCCCGATAGCTCAAACCTTCCAACCCTGGCAACGTCCTTGTAGATCTTTTCTGAACCCTTTCAAGTTTCACAACATCCTTTCTATAGCAGGAAGAACAGAATTGCATGCAGTATTCCAGAAGTGGCCTAACCAATGTCCTGTACAGTTGCAGCATGACCTCCCAACTCCTAGACTTAATGCAGTGACCAATAAAGGCAAACATACCAAATGCCCTCCTCTCTATGCTATCTACCTGGGACTCCATTTTCAAGGAACTATGAGCCTGCACTCCAAGATCTCTTTGTTCAGCAACACTCCCCAGGACCTTACCATTAATTATATAACTCCTGCCCTGATTTGCCTTTCCAAAATGCAGCACTTCACAGTTATCTAAATTAAACTCCATCTGCCACTCCTCAGTCCACCGGTCCATCTGATCAAGGCCATGTTGTACTCTGAGGTAACCTTCTTGGCTGTCCATTACATCCCCAGTTTGGGGTAATCTGCAAACTTACTAACCATACCTCCTATTTTCGACTGTAAATCACTTATACAGATGACAAAAAGAAGTGGCCCCGACACTGATCCTGTGGCACACTGCTGGATACAGGCCTCCAGTCTGAAAAG
The DNA here is from genome assembly GCA_024137785.1 of Ginglymostoma cirratum. Taxonomy (NCBI): domain Eukaryota; kingdom Metazoa; phylum Chordata; class Chondrichthyes; order Orectolobiformes; family Ginglymostomatidae; genus Ginglymostoma; species Ginglymostoma cirratum. The sequence goes on along the minus strand of JAHRHZ010000012.1, from coordinate 68,538,373 downwards.
CAATCCTCCACCACTATCCTCTGTCTCCTACCTTCGTGCCAGTCCTGTACCCAAATGGCTCATTCTCCATGTATTCGGTGTGACCTAGTCTTTGTTCTAAATCACTGTGCGAAGTCAATCTCATATGTGCTGAATATTACAGCAACCTAGATTCATAGAGTCATAGAGCTTTACAGCATGGAAATAGGCCCTTCGGCCCACCTTGTCCATGCCGCCCACTTTTCCCAACTAATCTATTCCCATTTGCCTGTGTTTGGTCCATATCCTTCCATACATATCCCATCCACGTGGTAAACACACTGCATATGCAGCAAGCAGGCAGCAATGTCTCAAATCTTCAGGGAGTAGGTCACATGTCCACAGAGTCTAAGGAAAGAGAGATGGGAGGGACAAGGGCTGCAACAGGAAGAAAACTTGGAAGCCTATTCATGGAGATTGTGGACTGAAAGGAAGGAGGAAATAACTATATTTGCAACGGGGGTTACAGTAAAGCATAGGTGGGAAGGAGAGATGACACCTTGGCTTCAAAGTGGGTATAACACTTCAGCATTCCTGACATGGTCACCTCATAAGCCAGGTCAGGGGGGAAGATGGGCAGCTGCAAACACATGTAGATGGGTTGAGTAGGGGCCCAGGGAAGGGCACATCCTCTGGAGTTTATGGGAGGTGCTACCAGAAAGGGAATTTGGGTATTTAGCGTATGACTGATACGTTAGGGTGGCGGCTAGAAGCCACTGGCCAAGAATCTCTCTCTGCCACCTTCCATCAAGCTGGAAAATCAAAGTGCACAATAGGAAACTGTAACCACACTTGGAGTGAGCAGGATAAGTGATACAACCTGTGAGGGAGGGGGATGCAGGATTCGCTGATGTGAGGGACATCGCACACAGACCCCTGCATTGTACAGGATACAAATTGGTGGGGTCCCTAATCCCTGGCCATCTCAAATCCCATAGTGCCCCTGTTTGCTGTGCCTTCTCTGCCACAAGCATCACTGACCACCTCAATCACACCCACACATTTGAGCACAGAGGGCAAGGAAAGAATAGGGATGTTGTGGGAGAAGGGCTAAAGATGTCAGGTGCACCCATTGGCCTCTACAGCCTTTGTTCAATTTGCTTCCAGATGATGCAGCAGACGTTCACCCCAGACATCACTCAATGGTACACCATGTATGGTCATAAAACGTTTCCTTACACTGGAACTGGGGGCTACACAGACAGATAAACAACCAGATATAATGTCAAGATAGTGTTTTTTATAAAAATAATAATGCACTATGCATTGCCACCTATGCCACTGAATAGCCCTCCACTCCCTCCGTTCACTCCCCCCACCACAGTAGCCGTGCTACTGTAGCCTGTAGCTACTGCTCTTGTAGCCGTGGTATTTGCATGCCTTGTCCAGTTCTGTTTCTGGCCAATAGCTTGAGATTTTTAGATCGGCACTTGTTAACAGGTTGATATTTGATAAGTCTGTACAAGTGAGACATTTCTAATGAGTTTATACACCGTTTAAACACAGTCTTCTCCCACATGAAGTATCCCAAAGGCCTGCTGAAACCCCCAAAAGTAATGGATAACACCACACCCACACCTGCCTCCCCCAAAGGATTTATATCATTCACCCTCAAGGCATCCTGGGATTATATCTGCAGGGACAGCCAAGTTCTCCAAAGAGGTACTCTGGCTATTCAAAGAAATGCACTGAGAACAAACCTGCTCTGAGTCAGAAGCCTCTGGGAATTGCATGTGCATGATCCACAACTTATCCCCAAAAATGAGAGATGTCAGGTTCGGGGACAGGATTTCCAATTCCTGGCAAATCCAAACATTTTTGCCAGGACAGACACACTCTCCATGTTGGCCTTAATTAGATTAGTATCAGAATGTAACAGAAATTTGTCAACCCAGACTTTTTTTTTCAATAAGCAACAAAATGATTGGTTTATTATTAAAAAAAACCTACTAAATGAAGATGCAAAGATGATAAACACACAGTTTGAAATATGAAGATATCAGTATCAACCTTTTCTAAGAAATAAAGGAACTTTCTCTCCAGAGATCAACTCTGTTACGAAAGAAAACTGTGTCAAATAATTGTTAATTCATGAAGAAACAAAGATAAGATAAGAACTATTCCATAAGGATTTAAGTCTGGCAGCTAGGTACATATGGACAGGTGTCACTAGAAGCATACAGTTATGACTGGGATCTTTTTGGAAGCAGTCGATTCAGAAGCTATTAAAAAGAAGTCTTTCAGATCCTTTTCTGGAGAATTGCTGCATTAGTTTTCCAGATCACAAAACTGGATTCTAAAAAGAATTTGTTTTTCCTCAGAATGTAGGAAAGAATAAGTCGATATCTTCTGTCTGAACATGCTATACCTCAACTAACTGTTGCAAAGAAAATCTAAACAACGCAAAACTCCTGATGGCTATAAACACAGACATATGACTACCCTGCAATCAATTCAAAATATTTCCATAGTATATAAGACCTATCTGCTCAAGTAGCTTAAGTGTTTCTCTCAGTAAGTGGTTTTGAAATAAAGTCTGAAGCGAACTTCCTCTAACCTTTTATTTTAAGAGAAACAAGTCCAGGCATCTCCACAGTCTTCAAACGAACCATTGCCCAAAATCTTTTCAACATAAATCCTCAAAAAAGTTAATAATACAAACATGTTCAAAATTTTCAAAAGCAAATACACATTTGGCAGGCTCTGCAAATGAGTGTGGAACAAACACTGGCTCACAGCACAGACCAAGCTGAAGGTGTACCTAGCCATGCACCTTATCAGCCTTCTGTATGATGGCATTTCATGGGCCCTATGTCAGTGACATGTATGCCTTCTGAAGCACTTCCATCATTGCTGCCTCCACAATATTGTCAAGATGTGCTGGCAGGACTGTATCACAAAATGGAAGTCCTTGAAACAGCCAACATCTTCAGCATCCAGGCTTACCAAGATCACAATATTCAGAGAGCTAACAACTGGAAAATGGAATAGTGGAGCCCCATGCTACTGTTCCAAGAATTCCCTAAAGAAGTCACTCTCTGTGTGTCACGTCAACCACTGCCAATACGAATTACTGTGTAATGTTTAGTGATGTTACATCAGCAGTGCTACAGACACCTTTGAGAGTGAGCAAAGGAGCAGCATGGAAGGTAAAAAAAAGAGAGCTAGCTCCAATTTCTCCAAGCTACACCCCCACCTGCACCCACTGCAGGAGAATCTGTCAGTTATACATAGCCTAATGAACCACTAGCAGGCTTGCAACTATACAATGTTCCTAAAATCTGGATCAGTGAAAAAAAGCTAAGACAAAGAAAAATTTTAAGATGCAGAACAGCATTGTAATATCACAAGAAATGCAAAAGGTAAACATAAGGCACATATTTGTTTTTTGCAATTGCAAATGAATAATCAGCAAGGTGAAGTATGCATAGTTGGGTGTGCTCCAGTGTGTTCAAGTGACCTTCCACACCAATATTCCTCTGTACATTTTACAATAGGGATAACTTATTCTTGACTAGAAAATCTGACACATTTGCTCTTGGTCTCCAATGTAAAGTTATTCTTTAAAAATTGATCAAATCAGAAACAAGGCTCTCTATTACACTGTCTAGCAGCTTGTTGATGGATTGCATGGACAAAATTGGTACAATCCATTCTTCTGCCTCTGTCAATTACAACCTTCCCAGATAACCTTCCATTCCCTAGCTTTCTTGACCAAACTTACTCAACTCTGCCAAAAGTGCTGAATTTATGGCTGACTTTGGGCTTTGTTCCATCTTCAGCTTTGTTACCTCCACATTCATCTCATCCATGAACTTCCTCAATCCCATTCTGGCCAACAGTTGACCTGCCAACTTTCTTTTCTTGGCCGAGCATGAGCTGATTATTATTTTATCAACAGTTTCCTCCCTTCAGGTATTGTACCCATTAACCATCACCCCATTCCGTCACAACTGCCATTTTCATCAGAACGCTTATTCTTGACCTTTCTGCCCTTACAAGCTACCACCCTTTTCTTCCATTCTACGGACTTGGGTGTGTTCCTCCCAAATATGTGCTCACTCTTGTTCCAATCAGGTTCCCAGAAGGTTGTTTGTTGCCAGTACTTGCTGCTTTTATTTGAGGAATCTCAAACCTCATTTCTGGAGCGGTGAGGATGAGTGGTGGAATAGACTTGTTGCATAAAACTGCATCAATTTAGCCATCTGAATCAGAGAGGATGAAGGTAAATTTTTGGAACGAGAGGAGGAGATTTACTAAACGTCTAGCTGTAAGTGAACTGGCACCACTTGTTAATAACATTAGGTGCTGGAAATATGAAAGCATTCCAATTCCCAGTGCTAACATACCTTCATTAATAAACACCACACTGAATATGAGGTGAGATTTCCAAAACTATATCCTTTTTTGTTAAATGGCCTGAAATAAAATATCATTAACTCTTTCCCTATAACATTAGATATTGGAACATTCAAGTGTACGCCTGCACTTGATTATGATGGATTTCATTCCTTATACTTTGCATGTGAATAAAATCAGGTCTGTGCTCAATTTTCTCAGTTAATTGTTTACAAAGTTAGCTAATTCCATTAGACAACATGAAACCAAACATTTAAAACAGCTTGAAACAGTAAACAGACTGGCAAGTACATTTCAGATACCTCCAGCTGGGAGAAGAAAATCAATAGTTTGAAAGAGAAGGTTTTTCAGCAGAACAGATTACCCAAGCCATTTACTGTTACGTCAAAGCCAGCTTAACATCAGCAGTTTCTCCAACAGTTAAGAGAGGTAACTTCCCACTTTCTTACCTACTGAAAGCTTCTTAAACACAATGGTAAATTATGTGAAATGCCTTACAGAATAATAACCTTATTTATGCATCATATAGGTTTTCGAAAATTCAGCTTCGTTATCCCTGCTTCTTAGTAAATGATGGGTGATTAATAGTTAATGGAAAATATTTGGGAGGGGAATGGGAATGTGAGCAGGAAGAAGAGAAAAAAGGGAGTTAAGGAAAGAAAGGTCAGACTTCTGCAATGAAGCCCCACCATCATTTTTAAAGGCCCTTTTCATTTTCCTGATAATGCAAAAATCTAGCCCTTGTCGTCCTGTCCAATACTTATTCCTGAAACACAAAAATTTTCAAATAATTAAAAACAAAATTCTGTGGATAATGAGGACATTTAAGAAAATAACTGTTTCTTATGACCCAATCTAAGCAGTTTAAGAAAAGGAAAATCAAGACAGAAGAAAACCTAAAGTTTTAAATCTGTTCCAATAATGTCCTACAAGGAAAAAATAGAAGAGTAGGTTTCATTAAGCCTGATGAACAGCCAACAATTTGAATTTTTAAAAAAAGGATTGCTGCAGATTTTCGACAATTTATTTCTTCACTTCATTTCCACGAAGGTAATTAAGACAAGCTAAAGCACTTCAGAACATAATTCTGTTCTGATGAATAAGCGGTGAAGAAGATTGATGAAGGCAGAGTGGTGAATGCTGTCCATATGGATTTCAATAAGGCTTTCGACAGGGTTCCACATGGTAGACTGGTTTGCAAGGTTAGATCACATGGAATACCGGGAGAACTAGCCATTTGGATATAAAATTGGCTTGAAGATCGGAGACAGAGGGGGTGGCGGAGGGTTGCTTTTTGGACTGGAGGCTTGTGACCAGCGGTGTGCCACAAGGATCGGTGCTGGGTCCACTGCTTTTCATCATTTATATAAATGATTTGGATGTGAACATAGGAAGTATGGTTGGTAAGTTAGCAGAAGACACCAAAATTGGAGGTGTAGTGGGCAGTGAAGAGGGTTACCTCAGAGTACAACAGGATCTTGGTCACATGGGTCAGTGAGCCAAGGAGTGGCAGATGGAGTTTAATTTAGACAAATGTGAGGTGCTGCATTTTGGTAAGGCAAATCAGAATAGGACTTATACACTTAATGGTAAGGACTTGGGGAGCATTGTGGAACAAAGAGATTTTGGAGTGCAGGTTCATTGTTCATTGAATGTAGAGTTGCAGGTAGACAGGATAGTGAAGAAGTCATTTGGTATGCTTGCCTTTATTGGTCAGTACATTGAGTACAGGAGGTGGAAGGCATGTTGAGGCTGTACAGGACATTGGCTAAGCCAGTTTTGGAATACTGTGTTCAATTCTAGTCTCCCTGCTTTAGGAAAGATGTTGTGAAACTTGAAAGAGTTCAGAAAATATGAACAAGGATGTTGCCAAGGTTGGAGGGCTTGAGCTATAGGGAGAGGCTGAATAGGTTGGGACTATTTCCCCTGAAGCATTAGAGGCTGAGGGGGTTACATTACAGATGTTTATAAAATCATGAGGAAGATGGATAGGGTGAATAGCCAATGTCTTTTCCCCAAGGGTAGGGGAGTCCAAAACTAGAGGATATAGGTTTAAGGTGAGAGAGGAAAGATTTAAAAGGGACCTGCAGGGCAACTTGTTCACACAGAGAATTGTGTACGTATGGAATGCAGGAAGGGTTTAGAGGAATATGGGCCAAATGTTGGCAAATGGGACTAGATTAATTTAAGATATCTGGTCAGCATGGACGAGTTGGACTGAAGGGTCTGTTTCCATGCTGTACATCTCTCTGACTCTATTCAAAAAATCATACTGGGCTCGAAACGTCAGCTTTGTGTCTCGCTCCACTGATGCTGCCAAAGTTCTACGGTATGACTTAACTTAATTACCTTACTGGAAATGAAGTGGAGGAACAAATTATCAAATATCTGATATCATTTTTTTGTTCAAATTTTTGGCTGCACATCGGGCTTAATCAAACTTACCCTTTCATATTTTCATAGTAGGACACTATTGGAACAGATTTAAGTTTAGTTTTTCTTCTCTTTTGATTTTGCTGTGATTAAATTACATAGATCGGGGCATAAGGAGCAATTATTTTCTTCATTTTCCTCATTTTAAAAATCCAATCGCCTGATCTAATAACTCGCTTGATGACAATAATGAATTCAAAACACATACATTTGGGACATCCATCATACCAGGTTTGTTTAGTGGAAATCAGTGATATAATAGAACCCAAGAAATATGTTCAGAGACATTTGGCTCTATTAATTTTATTGTTCAAAAAAATTTTTTGTAGATATACAACAGGAATATTATAAAACATGTCTTAGACTCCACAACAACTAAATTAGCTGGGACATATGGTACAAGATTTGCATGGCTTAAAAGGTTAATATAAGTAAATATAGAGTCATAGAATTGTACAGCAAAGAAACAGACACTTCGGTCCAACTTGTTCATGCCGACCAGATATCCTAAATTAATCTAGTCCCATTTACCAGCAATTGGCCCATATCCCTTTAAACCCTTCCTATTCATATACCTATCCAGATGACTATTAAATGTTGTAATTGTACCAGCCTCCACCATTTCCTCTGGCAGTTCATTCCATACAGACACCACTCTCTACATAAAAGGCTACATAAGTTGCCCCTTAGGTCACTTTTAAATGTTTCCCCTCTCACCTTAAACTAATGCCCTTGAGATTTGGACTTCCCCACCCTGGGGAAAGGACCTTGGCTATTCACCCTATCCATTTCCCACATGATTTTATAAACTTTTATAAGGTCACCTGTCAGCCACTGAGACTGCAGGGAAAATAACCCCAGCCTATTTTGCCTCTCTCCACAGTTCACACTCTCCAACACCACAAACACTCTTTTAAATCTTTTCTGAATCTTTTCAAGTTTCACAACATCCTTCTTATAGCAGGGAGACCAGAATTGCATGTAGTATTCCAGTAGTGGCTTAACCAATGTCATGTACAGCTGCAACGTGACCTTCCAACTCCTATACTCAATGCACTGAACAATAAAGGCCAGCACACCAAACGTATTCTTCACTCTTCTGTCTACCTGCAACTCCACTTTAAAGGAACTATGAACCTGCACTCCAAGGTCTCTTTGTTCAGCATCACTCCCCAGAACGTTACCATTAAATATAAGTCCATCTCTGATTTGCCTTTTCAAAACGCAGCACTTCATAACTAAGTTAAACTCCATCTGTCACTCCTTGGCCCATTGGTCCATCTGATCAAGGTCCCGTTGTAGTCTGAGGTAACCTTCTTCTCTGTCCACTACACTTCCAATTTTGGTGTCTTCTGCTAACTTACTAACCATACCTCCTATGTTCACTTCCAAATCATTTATATAAATGCCAAAAAACAGTGGACCCAACACTGATCCTTGTGGCAAACTGATGGCCACAGCGTGAAAAGCAATCCTCCACCACCACCCACGGTCTTCTACCTTTGAGCTAGTTCTGTTTCCAAATGGCTAGTTCTCCCTGTATTCCATGTGATTTAACTTTGCTAACCAGTGTACCATGAGGAACCTTGTCAAACATGCTTCTGAATTCCATATAGATCACATCCATCACTCTGCCCTCATCAATCCTCTTCATTACTTCTTCAAAAAACTCAATCAAGTTAGTCAAACACAATTTCCCATGCACAAAGCCATGCTGACTATCCCTAATCAGTCCTTGCCTTTCCAAATACATGTAAATCCTGTCCCTCAGAAGTGCCACCACTTATGTCAGGCTCACCAGTCTATTGTTCCCTGGCTTTTCCTTACCATCTTCCTTAAATTGTGGCACCACATTAGCCAACCTTCAGTCTTCCAGCACCTCACCAATGTTTTTGAATGTAAAATCTCTCTTTGAATTAAATAAAAGATGTTGCATTCAACATGAGAATTTATTTAAACACCAAAAGAACTGCGGATGCTGTAAATCAGGAACAAAAGCAGATGTTGCTGTAAAAGCTCAGCAGGTCTGGCAGCATCTGTGAAGAAAAAATCAGAGTTAATGCTTCGGGTCCAGTGATATTTTTCTTCACAGATGCTGCCAGACCTGCTGAGCTTTTCCAGCAACTTTACTTTTGTTGTTGTTGTGGCAAGAATTTATCTGTTTAGCTTCAAGCAGTTTTACAACTGTTATAATATGGTACATTTTCTAGGAAGTTTTGGATTTATTACAGCTTAGTTTAAAATGAAAGCAAAGTTGCTCCTTTTCTTCTTTATTCATTTGTGGGATGTGGGTGTCGCAGACTGGCTAGCTTGTCTCTAATTGCCCTTGAGAAGGTGGTAGTGACCTACCTTTTTGAATTGCTGCAGTCCATGTGCTGTTCGTTGACCCATAATGTGATTAGGGAGCGAATTCCAGGATTTTGACCCAGCGACAGTGAAGGAATAGCATTATATTTTCAAGTCAAGATGGTAAGTGGCTTTAGAAGGGAATTTGAAAGTGGCAATGTTCCCATGTATTTGCTGCCCGTGTCCTTCTGGATGGAAGTGGTCACGGTTTTGGAAGGAGCTGTCTGGGGATCTTTAGTGAATTTCTGCTGTGCATCGATAGGTAGTATACACTGCTGTGACTGATCATTAGTGGTGAGGTGAGTGGATGCTTGTGAATGTGATGCCAATCAAGTGGGCTGCTCTGACCTTGCTAGTGTCAAGCTTCCTAAGTGTTGTTAGAGCTGCAGTTATTCAGGCAAATGTGGAATATTCCATCATACTCCTGATTTATGCCTTGTAGATCATGGACAGGCTTTCGGGAGTCAGGAGGTGAGTTAATTGCCGCTGTATTTCTAGCTCCTGACCTGTTCTTTAGCCGCTGTGTTTATGTGGTGGTCCAGTTGAGTTTCTGGTCAATGATACTCCCAGGATGTTGATAGTGGGGTATTCAATTAACACTGTTGAATATCAAGGGATGGTAATTAGATTGTATCATATTAGTGATGGCCATTGCCTGGCATTTGTGTGGTGCGAATGTTACTTGCCACTTGACAGCCCAAGTCTGAATATTGTATGGATCTTGTTGCATTTGAATATGGACTACTTCAGTATCTGAGGAGTAGCGAATGGTGTTGAACACTGTGTAATCATCAGCGAACATTCCCACTTTTGACCTTATGATGGAGGGAAGGTCATTGATGATGCAGCTGAAGATGGTTGGTTCTAGGACACCACCCTGATGAACTCCTGCAGAGATTCCTGATGCTGAGATGACAGATGTTTAACAACCATGACCATCTTCTTATGTGCCATGTATGACACCAACCACCGGAGATTTGTGCCCCCGATACCCACTGATTCCAGTTTTGCTTGGGCTCCTTGATGCCACACTCGGTTGAATAAAGTCTTGATCTTAAGGGCTGTCACTCTGACCTCATCTCTGGAATTCAGCTCTTCTGTCCATGTTTGAGCCAAGGTTGTAATAAGGTCAGGAGCTGAGTGGCCCTGGCGGAACCCAAACTGGGTGTCACTTAGTAGATTACGATTTGAAGTGAGAGCAAGTTTTGTTTCTCATAGATTTCTATTCAAGTTTGTTGCAATCTGAATTGTAACTTGATTATTGTTCTTAAAACGGTCATTACAGAAATTGCTTAAAGATTATGCAACTGTAAGTAAATTTCCTAATTGTCCATAATATTATTGTCTTTCCAGCACTGAACTGTAAATTGCATGCCACATGAATTGTGCCTCATCTTCACCCTGTCTTGCTTTTCTTTTTCTTTGCTATTGAAGTCAGATTAAAACAAACTAAATCTTGTCATGGGAGAATGGTTAAACATGAACTTGTAAGTTAAGCACCTTATTGTAGGCTGTGGGGTCATTCTGTAAGTGAACAGAAAGTTGGCTAACCTATGTCACAGAGAAACATGACAATTACTGCCAAGCTTGTCATCTAGCAAATGCTTCTGCAAAGACATCTTCACAGTCTGTACTCTCTCATTTCTGCACCATCACTCAATGCTGGGTGATATAGTGGTATTAGTGTGTGTCTGGTTCAATTCTTACTCAGAAATATTTCAGACTCTTTTGACATAAAATGTAGGTTGTTATCTGACATTAACATTTGCCGAAAACAAATGTTTCAAAGCCCAAATAATCTTTGCATTTTTGGTATTGGGCATAGATTTAACATTTATCCACGTGCTAAGATTATCTCTCAGGACAAAGTACTCTTTCCCTTGCACTCCATAGAAGCTCAATCTCACGTTTTTTGGTATTTCTTTTCATTCATTCAGAGGGTGAGGGCATCACAGTCTAGGTCAATATTTATTGCTTCTCCAGAGGGCAATTAAGAGTCAACTGCGTGGAACTGGAGTCACATGTAGGCCAGCCAAGATGTGGTCAGTAGATTACCTCCATAAAGGATATTAGTGAGCCAGATGAATTTTCATGACATTCAACAGTGATTACATGATCACCATAAGACCATAGACCATGATAAATAGGGACAGGAATACGCCATTTGGCCCCTTGAGCCGGCTCCACTATTCAGTAGGATCATGGTTGATCCAATATTCCTGACATCCACTTTCCTGCCCTTCCCATAACCTTGACTCCCCAACTGATCAAGAATCTATCCATCTCAGCCTTAAATATACACAGGTTAAGAATAGGGTTACCATTGGGTAACGCTAGCTTTTTATCCCAGATTTTTTCAGTTCTGAAGAGAAGACATTTCGGACTTAAATGTTAAATCTGTATCTCTCTCCACAGATACTGCCAGTCCTGATGGGCTGTTCCAGCGTTTCTGTTTTAAATCCTTTTTCAAAATGTTAGGTATCCTTTTGTGTATAGTCCTGGGTTACCTTTTTGAGAAGTTCAGTGAAGTTCCCTTTACAAGAAGAAATCTATCCTTTGGGATTGTTAATGGCAGACATGAATATGCAGAAAAAGTGTATAAATCCACTGGAACTATTAAGAGAACGTGACAACATAAACTTCACAACGTTGATAAGTTTGCATGGATTGAAAGAATCACCAATAATTCTTTCTGGAATAAATTGTTTCACAAGATGAGAGAGACAAGGCAACACTGTTATAAAGAGGGAATTGAAAGCAATACGAGAATTAACCACCTCTGAGAAGAAGCTACACAAATAATCTGTCTCCTGGGAGAAAGGAGATAACCAAACTCCTTTGACACCCATTTGATAAACTTGATCCTTTATTGCCACAAAGGACAACTGGTTGCCCTGCAGAAGAATTTAAGGAGATAATTTCAGAAAAAGCTGTGTTTTAAACAGACAGCTAACCCCAAGTATATCAAGGAACAGGGGAACTATTTCTGATAAGCAGGCAAGTCACAGATTTGAGGACTCCAGAAAAAATAATCATTGTTTGGGATGAAAGAGTCTATTGAATCATCAATAATGTTACATCACAAAATTGAAAGAGTGAAATTGTATAATAATCCAATGCCAGAACAAGTCAGTAGCAGAACTTTAAAGAACAACACAGTATAAGGAAACTTCCGGAGTTGGATGCTGTTGGTGAAATCCTGGTCAGATCCCATCATTAGTTGGGTAACAGCCAAATTGAGACAACACAGTGTGGAGCTGGAGGAACGCAACAGGTCAGGCACCATCAGAGGAGCAGGAAAGTTGGCATTTCGGGTCGGTATCCTTCTCCAGACTTTTTGAGTAGATTTGTAGCTCAGGTTGTGGATGTTCTGGTTGGTTGGCTCGCCGAGCTGGTTCGTTGTTCTGCAGAGACTTTCCCCTGTAAGGACTGCGACAAACATTACATCCGACAGACAGGAACAAAATTAGCTGCAAGAGTACACGAACTTCAACTAGCAACAAAAAGACACGACCAATACTCACTCATCTTCATCCACATGGATAAGGAAAGCCACCAGTTTGATTGGGACAACACCAGGATCCTGGGACAGACCAAACAAAGACAAGCATGGGAATTCCTAGAGGCCTGGTTCTCCACTAAGAAGGCCATCAACAAACACATAGAGCTAGGCCCTATTTATACTTCACTGCGAAGTGAGGTAACCCAGCTCAATGGCCGCCAGGCGGGAAAACACAACAGCACTTCATCGGAGGCTGCACTGATGATGTTACCCAGCTGGGTAATGAAACATTTGCAGAATAACGAACCAGCTCGGCGAGCCAACCAACCACAACCTTCTTCAGATTTTCTGAAGCAGGGTCCCAACCTGAAAGGTCAACCTTCCTGCTCTTCTGATGCTGCCTGGCCTCCAGCTCCACACTGGGTTATCTCTGACTCCAGCATTGGCAGTTCATACTATCTCTGAATGGCCAGTTTTAGTTGTGAGGCCTAACTTGCTTACTTGAAAAGTCTTATTTTGGTTGCTACATGCAATAAAACGTAAATCACTGTTTTAGTATTTGATTGCATATGAGATTTCTTAATAAGTAGCTGAATTAAAGGTAACTTGTGGTGATTTAGCCAGAAGAAGAACTATCAGGCTAAATTGCCAACAGACCTGTCAAAAAGACAGTTCAAGCTGTTAAGGTATGTAAAAGTCCTGACCTTTAAATATTTTGGGAGAAAGGTAATAACATACAATCTTCGCGACTTCACTCTATTGACAAAAGGCTGAGGATTATCAGCACAGGACTAGCACAGCATGTCAGAGTTTACTATGTTCAATTATCGCAGTGCAATATCTTCTATTTCACAGTTTGATTGACAGCTCCAATTAATTATAAAATATTTGCAATGCAACTATGAATTGCAAAGTTTATTTTCATAAATGATTAAATGAGCGTAAATGCAGTCATTTTTCTTTTCTTGTCAATTAAATGGTTTTTGGCTAAATACTGAATTGCTCAATAAATACTCAAAACCTTTATTCCATGAAGGGGTGTGAGGATTGAGTGTGAGGGTTTCAGGTTGCATGGACATAGCAAATGTGAGAAAGAGTGTGAAGGGTAAGGGCTAGTGAGAGCCATTTTATGTTTTATTGTTTTATTTTAAATTCAATACAGCGCTATGTGCCAAAGTAGGCCTTCAATGTTGCCTCCAGACTATCTCTGGACTTGTTTGCCATAATTCCCAGAAAGCACAGGTAGCACCACTATATACCTGCCCTCCTACTGAACAGATCACATCCCAAAATGACACCTTGTCTTCAGTTAGTTAATATACTGGTTAGTCACTGAATGACATTCATATGAGTTTGCAGATTTTCTTTAATATTAGAATTGAACTTTAATACACAAAGGAAGAAGAAAAAAGAAAACAAACTGCCTAGTCACTGAGGAAAATTCAAATAAAGTCATTGAGTCATTAGACTGTCCACCATGGAAACAGGCCCTTTGGTCCAACTCGTCCATGCCAACCATACTAAATTAACCCAGTCCTATCTGCCAGAATTTGGCCCATATCCTGCTAAACCCTACCTTTTCATATACCTATCCAAATGCCTTTTAAATGTTGTAATTGCACCAGTCTCTACCATTTCCTTTGGCAGCACATTCCATACATGAACCACCCTCTGCATGAAAAAGTTGCTCTTTAGGTCCATTTTAAATCTTTCCCCTCTCAGCTTAAAGCTATGTCCTCTACTTTTGGAATCCCCCACCCCGAGGACAAGACTTTGGCTATTCACTCTATACATGTTCCACATGATTTTATAAATTTCTATAAGGTCACCTGTCAGCCTCTGACACTGCAGGGAAAATAACACTAGCTTATTCAGCCTGTCCCTATAGCTGAAACCTTCCAATGCTGGAAACATTCTCGTAAGTCTTTTCTGAACCCTTTCCAGTTTCACAACATCCTTCCGACAGCATGGAGACCAGAATTGCAAGCAGTATTCTAAAAGTGGCCTAACCAATGCCCTGTACAGCTGCAACATGACCTCCCAACTCCTATACTCAATGCACTGAACAATAAAGGCCAGCATACCAAACGCCTTCTTCACTATCCTATCTACCTGGGACTCCACTTTCAAGGAACTATAAACCTGCACTCCAAGGTCTCTTTGTTCAGCATCCTCCCCAGAATGTTACCATTAAATATAAGTCCATCCCTGATTTGCCTTTTCAAAATGCAGCACTTCATATTTATCTAAGTTAAACTCTATCTGCCACTCCTTGGCCCATTGGTCCATCTGATAAAGTTCCTGTTGCACTCTGAGGTAACCTTCTTCACTGTCCACTACACCTCCAATTTTGGTGTCTTCTGCCAACTTATTAACCATACCTCCTATGTTCACATCCAAATCATTTATATAAATGCCAAAATACAGTGGACCCAACACTGATCCTTGTGGCAAACTGCTGGTCACAGTCTGAAAAGCAACCCTCCACCACCACCCACTGTCTTCTTTGAGCTAGTCCTGCATCCAAATGTCTAGTTCTCCCTGTATTCCATGTGATTTAATCTTGCAAACCAGTCTGCCATGAGGAACCTTGACAAACACATTTCTGAAGTCCATTTAGACCATGTCCATTGCTGTGCCCTCATCAATCCTCTTTGTTTCTTCTTCAAAAAACTCAATCAAGTTAGTTAGACACAATTTCCCACGCATAAAGCCATGTTGGCTATCCTTAATCAGTCCTTGCCTTTCCAAATACATGTAAACCCTATCCCTCAGGATTGCCTCCAAAAACTTGCCAACACTCATGTCAGGCCCACCAGTCTATTGTTCCCTGGCTTTTCTTTACCATCTTTCTTAAATAGTGGCACCACAGTAGCCAGCCTCCAGTGTTCCAGCACCTCACCTATGTTTTTAAATGCAGAATCCCTCTTTGACTTAAATAACAAATGTTGCATTCAACATGAGAATTCATTTGTTTAGCTTCAGGTAGTTTTGCAACTGTTTCAATATGGCACATTTTCTAGGAAGGTTTGGATTTATTACAAATGTTTCAAATGAAAGCAAAGTTGGTCCTTTTCTTCTTTATTCGTTTGTGGGATGTGCGTGTCGCAGGCTGGCTGGCATTTATTGCTTGTCCCTAATTGCCCTCGAGAAGGTGATAGTGAGCTGCCTCCTTGAACTGCTGCAGTCCGTGTGCTGTGGGTTCACCCATAATGTGATTAGGGAGAAAATTCCAGGATTTTGACCCAGCAATAGTGAAGGAATAGTGTTATATTTCCAAGTCAAAGATGGTAAGTGGCTTGGAGGGGAATTTGAAGGTGGTGATGTTCCCATGTATTTACTGCCCTTGTTCTTCCAGTCGGAAGTGGTCGTGGGTTTGGAAGGAGCCATCTGAGGGTCTTTGGTGGTTTTCTGCTGTGCATCTACAGGATGTATACACTGCTATGACTAATCATCAGTGGTGGAGGGCATGGATGCTTGTGGATGTGGTGCCAGTCAAGCGGGCTGCTTTGTCCTTGCTGGTGTCAAGCTTCCTGAGTGTTGTGAACTGGTCCTCATTCTCAACAATTTTTCCTTCGATTTCTCCCACTTCCTGCAAACCAAAGGTGAAGCCATTGGCACCTGCCTGGGCCCCATCTATGCCTGCCTCTTTGCAGGATTTATGGAATAGTCCCTTTTCCACAATTACACTGGCACCATCCCTCATCTCTTTCTCCATTATATTGATGACTAACTTGGCGCAGCCTTGTGCTCCTTTGAGGAGCTTGAGAAGTTCATCAACTTCACCAACACCTTCCACCCTGACCTCACATTCACCTGGACTGTTTCTGGCACCTCCCTGCCCTTCCAGGACCTCTCTGTCTCCGTCTCCGGAAATCGAATCAACACTGACATCCATATCTAACTCACTGCCTCCCACAGCTACCTCATCTACACCTCCACTCACCCACCCTTCTACAAAAATTCTATCCCATAATCCTAACTTTTCCACCTCTGCCGCATTTGCTCCCAGGATGACGTGTCCTACTCCAGGAAATCCCATGTATCCTCTATTTCATGCAGGTATGCCCTCAAAGAAGAAGGTAGAGTCCTGTTAGTGCTCACATACCACCCAACTGACCTCCAAATCCAACGCATCATCCTCTGACATTTCCACCACCGACTATCAGACTCCACCACCAAAAAGATATTTCCCTTCCCACCCCTGTCCACTTTCCACAAGGACCATTCATTTCACAACTCCCTTGTCAGCTCTACACTCCCCACCAATTTCTCTACCACACCCAGTACCTTTCTTTGCAACCACAAGAGGTGCAACACCTGCCCCTACACCTCCCCTCTCACCTCCATCCAAGGCCACAAACAATTCTTCCAGACCTGGTAGAGATTCACCTGCACTTCATACAACCTGGTGTATTGTATCCGGTGCTCCTGATGTGGTCTCCTTTATATCAGGGCGACCAAATGCAGACTAGGGAACCAGTTCACAAAGTATCTGCGCTCTGCACTCATCAACCAGCCTGACATTCCATTTGCCAAATATTTTAATTCCCCCTCCCACTCCCCTGATGACATGGACTTCACCAGCTTCAAACACCCTCCACCCCCAGTCTTATCCCAAGTCCAGCCCTCTCTGTCCACCTTATCTCCCTGATCTGACCTAATCTGTCTATCTTCCTACCCATCTATCCATTCCACCCTTCCCACAGATCGATCACAATAACCCTCTACCTGCATTCACTTTTCACTATCTCCCCTATGCCTTGTTCAGCCCTCACCCATTCTCTTTATTTATTTCTGGGCTTCCCTCCCCCTCCCCAGCCCTGACAATGGGTTTCAGCCCAAAGTGTTGACTATCCTGCTCCTCTGATGCTGTCAGACCTACTGTGCTGTTCCAGCCTCACACCTACAGACCCCAGCAACCACTTCCCATCTTCCCACAGAGTTTTATGGTATACCTGATTAAGTCCTGGGGATTTATCCACCTTTATACATTCTAAGATGTCCAGCACTTCCTCCTCTCTAATATGGACATTTTTCAAGATGTAACTATTTATTTTCCCACATTCTCTATCTTCCATATCCTTCTCCACAGTAAACACTGATGCAAAGTATTCATTTAGTATCTCCCCTATCTTCTGCAGTTCCACACATTGATGGCCTTTCTGATCTTTAAGTGGCCCTATTCTCTCCCTGGTTGCTGTTTTGCCTTTAATGTATTTGTAAAATTCTTTTGGGTTCTCCTTAACCCTATTTGCCAAAGCAATCTCACGTCCCCTTTTTGCTCTCCTGATTTCCTCTTAACTCTACTCCTACAGCATTTATGCTCTTCTAAGAATTCACCCAATCCTTGCTGTCTCTACCTGACATATGCTTCCTCCTTATTCCTGACAAAAAGTTCAATTTGCCTAGTCATCCAGCATTTCCTACACCTACCAGCCTTGCCCTTCACCCTAACAGGAATATACCGTCTCTGGACTCTTGTAATTTCATTTTGAATGCTTCCCATTTTCTAGTCATCCCTTTACCTGCAAACATCCCCCTCCCCAATCAATTTTTTAAAGTTCTTGACTAATACCATCAAATTTGGCCTTCCTCTAATTTAGAAGTTTAACTTTTAGACCTGGTCTATCCTCTTCCATCACTATTTTAAAATTGATAGAATTATGATCACTGGCCCCAAAGTGCTCCACCGCAGACGCCTCTGTCACCTGACCTGCCTTATTTCCCAAGAGTAGGTCAAGTTTTGCACCTTCTCTAGTAGTTACATCCACATACTGAATCAGAAAATTTTCTTGTACACACTTAACAAGTTCCTCTCCATTCAAGCCCTTAACACTAAGGAGCTCCCAATGTATGTTTGGAAAGTTAAAGCCCCCTACTGTAACCACCCTATTATTCTTACAGATAACTGTGATCTCCTCGCAAATTGGTTTCTCAATTTCCCACTGGCTACTGGGTCGTCTGTAGTGCAATCCCAATAAGATGATCATCCCTTTCTTATTTCTCAGTTCTACCCAAAGAACTTCCTTGTCATATTCCCAGGAATATCCTCCCATAGTACAGTTGTAGTGTTATCCCTAGTCAAAAACACCACTCCCGCTCCTGTCTTGTCCCCCTTTCTATCCTTCCTATAGCATCTATAACCTGAAATATTAAGCTGCCATTCCTGTCCATCCCTGAGCCACGTCTCTGTAATCACTGTGATATCCCATTTCCATGTTTCCAACCATGCCCTGAGTTCATCTGCCTTACCTGTTAAGCCTCTTGCATTGAAACAAATGCTGTTTAATTTATCTGTCCTACCTCGTTCTCTGCTGTGTTCCTGCCTGCCCTGACTGTTTGACTTGTTCTTTTTCCCAATTGCACCTGTCTCAAACTGATCCCTTTCCTCACTATCTCCCTGGGTGCCAACACTACCACCAGCATACTCTCCCCTGCCCCAACAATACTCCCCACCCTCCCACCCCCTTAATGGTTTAAATCCTCCCAAGTAACTCTGGAAAATCTCCCCACCAGTATATTGGTCCTCTTCCAATTCAGGTACAATCTGTCCTTCTTATACAAGTCACATCTACGCCAGAAGACATTCCAATGATCCGAAAATGTGAATCCTTCTCCCCTGCACCAGCTCCTCAGCCACACATTCATCTGCTCTATCCTTCTATTCCTATCCTCACTGGCTCATGGCACCAGGAGTACTCCAAATATTACTACCAGTAAGGACCTACTTTTTAAATTGCTGCCAAACTTCACATATTGTCTCCTCAGAATCTCATTCTTTTCTCTTCCTATGTCAATAGTTCCAATGTATACAATGATTTCCTGCTAGTCCCTCTCCACTGTGAGAATATTCTGCACTATCTCCGAGATATCCTTGATCCTGGCACCAGGGTGGCTTAAAGCACATATCAAAACAATGTTTCAAAATGTTTCTTGATTCTAAATGTTACAGAAGCTCTCGTCTTGAAAAATCACTCCGCTATCTCAACTTACTGAGTTCCTACCTATCTGATTCTTCATAGTTTCTTTGCTGAAGACTGTGGAGCTAATTCAATGAGTCCTTTATGTCTGACAGCATGACCCTCCCACAGATCTGAGAGCCTAACGTTTCTTTGTTCTAGTAACCTTTATATTTCTAAACAAATTTTCCTGGTTGGGAAGATTGCAAACCAAATATGACCTTAAATGTTTACCCTATTCATTGTAAACCCAACAGTATAACATCTTTCCACTCATTTCACAATGATCTACAGTCTCCTGCTTCTGAAAATGTCAGATTTACTCTACAATTCCATTAAGGCTCCATTATCCTTCTTCTTAAAAAAATCTTGCAGAAAAGTAACTAACATCCATCTGCCTTTATTTGATCTCTAAATTCCAAAAATGATTGTAAATATAGATATATAAATGTTTATAAATATTACATATATAAATAATATATGCAATTAATGAAAAGAATCTCAAACAGATAGAGATTTTAAATACCATCACTGTTGCAGCACAATTCAAATTTAAAGGGAAATGTTTGTATGTATATATATTGCCCAGGAGGATGCTGTATTGTGATGCTGTATTGCCAGCTCATAACACACACCCATTCTCTTCAGAAGTTCCAAGTTGGAATTTAATTGCTTCACGTGCCTGTTTATTGAGCTTGAAAATGCTACAGCTGCATTGTTATAGCTAGTTAAAGCTATGCTGACTGGTAAGCTTACCTGACAGTAGGTGATGGTTCTCGGTGAATTGGAAGGTTGTTGGCACTGTACCCCCAGGGGATCACTTAGGTCAATCGGCTGGATGGCTGGTTTGCATTGCAGAATAACGCCAAAGGCATGGGTTCAGTCCCTGCACCAGTTGGTGTTATGATGAAATACTCTCCTTCATGACCCCTCCCCTCACTTGAGGAATGATGCCCCTCAAGTTAAGTCACCAGTTGTGTCTCTGTCTCTCTAATGAAAGGGCAACACCAAGGTCTAGTAATGGAATGGTGACTTTACCTCTTAATTCCCAAGGTTATGGTACTTGCTTTGTACTTTTGATATTTTCTAATCAACCTGTTCAAAAATGTTATTACACAGCTCTGGAGGAGGGGTTACTTGAACTTGGGTTGCCTGGTTCAGAGGCAGGACATCAGCACAGTATGACAGGAACCCGTGGTACTTCATGAAGTGAGGCAATTCAGAGCACCCTTCCTATAAAATGACCAGAAAGAGATAGAAACAGGGTGATATTATCTACAAAACTAACAGTTATTGGTTGCAAAGCAGAACACGATAAGGCTGATATTCTGTGTTCTGCAGCAAATGTATATTTGACTAAACTGTTTATTAGATGATTGCATTCTGCAATGCGATCCCTCCACAGTTTAATGCAGAAGCTGCCAGAAATATATATTAATTACCCAAGCAACTCTTTGAACATTTAAAAATGGTAGTTTTGACATAATGTGCAAACTTAAGCTGTGACTTGCTGAAACTCACCCCTTACCAAAATCACATAAGGGCTGATTTTGTGACAGCAAAGGTGTATAATGAATTTTCACAGACGCTGTAACATGGTTACATGAGTGTCCTAGGGAAATTCTGATAGATTATTACTTATATAATACCACTTGTTCCAATATTGTGGTGTAACCTTTTACATGCTCTTAAAACATGCAAAATCTCAAGATGCTGGGCAGTGTTTCCTTTTCAGTGATTAGATATAAAGCATTGCATAAATGAAGCACATACTGGGAAATCAGATGAAATTAATCACATGCTAGTAGTGCAGTCACTTGACTTTCCTCATATTATTTCAAATGGATAGAAAATCAAGTGAGGTCAATCTCCCTACCCAATTTTATTATATGAGCTCCATCCTTGCAACACTTTAATTCCAAGTTGATGCCATATCTGTAAATCTACATAAATCGCTTATCTGAATATCTGCTTGACCTTTTTAACAGATTAACTAAACAGAACTTTCAAAATCAACTATCTGTGTTGTTGGATACAGGGAATCCCAGATTTATGAATGTCTGACTTACAAAACCTCATACTGGCAAATGCGATCCCATACAAGGGCTGTATTGTTAACAATTTGGCATTTGAACATTTCCTGTATTTACAAATGTCTATTTTATACTGTCCTGCATTGTATTTCAATTTGTGTACAAATCCACTTGTGAAAAGACTCAAGAATGGAATCCATTTGCAACCCAGGGACTGCCTGTATTAACATTGATGCAAGTAAACAACAGGGATGGAAATCATTAACAAGGATAAGAGCCTAATATAATGGTGTTTGCTACAGTGCCTCCTTGAACTATGAATATAACAGCTATGAAACAGAAACACAATAAGATAATGTGCAAATGTCTTAAAATGTAGTGTATTAAATTTTTAATAGATATTTTCAATATGGTCTGGAATATTGGAACAGGCGGTATTATATAAGTAAATAAAAACAAACGTTTAGAAATAAATAGAAATACATTTGAAAAATGTTAAGGCCTGTAAACATGGAAGGACGATGGCTTCAAAAGTTCAAGAGCCTTCAGAAAGGAAAGTCTATGCTAGTTAAATGTCGTTAAATTTTACCAGTACAGATTGCAAGCATGTTAATAGCCATCTGTTCAGACATGTGTAATAAAGTTCATGGAAACAGATAAACAAAAAGGTGTTACATCAGACCTATCACATAGCATTGGTAAGAGCATAAAGAGAGAGCCTACAGATAGCTGATGAGCTAGGAAATGGCAGCATTGGTCAAGAGCTGATATTCTCATCTCTAAATCAGATGATGAGCATCTCAGGTCCCACTATACAATAACAAGAGCACATGATGTTGGTGGACCTTCACTGTAATGCTGACAGCATGCAGCCCTCTGGAACATTACATCAAGATCAGGTTTGCTTTCTCGTGTCGATGTAAATTATGCCATAGCACTATTTTGAAGAAGAGCAGAAGTCTACCAATATTTATTCCTCAACCAACACTACTGAAGAGTGACAGTTTACTCACTTATTTCATTGCTGTTTGTAAATTGGCTTCAATATTTCCTGTATTACAACAGTGATTGCCCTGCAAATGATTTCATTGGCTCCAAAACACTTTCGGTTGTCCTAAGATTGTGAGAGACATTATATTAATGGAACTTCTTTCTTCATGACAGAAATAATCATTGTGTTCAATGAAGAAGCTTCCCTATTGCAGAGATACAGCATAGTATCCCCTTACGGCTGCAGCTAGTTGCTATAGTTGAATTCTGTCAGAAAAACAAAATGATTCATGAAACTATAGGTTTGTAGTCATGTCTGATTTAACTGAACTGAACACAGATTATTTTACTTGAACCATATGTATTTTTATTACTATTGTTAATAGTCTTTGCTTAAAAATGCCCCAAAATGGATTTATTCTTTTTATATTATTAAGCTGGTGAATGATTAAGACTGTGATAGGAACAATGCTGTAGGGAACAAAGAACTATTTTCCTTCCCGTTTCAAAGATTTTCAATTCAGTACATGTATGCCAAGAAAAACTCAGTGTATCTCATTAAAATGCTGTCTGGAATTCAATTACCATTTAAATAAATGTATGATAAAGATTGCAGCAACCTGTCAATGTAACATTTACATTTGTTTGGCATTATTGACACTTATTGAATAAAGCCAATTTCCTCTGAGTACTAAAGACTAATTAAGTGTATGATTCAGCTGAAGAATGTGATTGAGAAATTCTCTAAACTGAATGAGGTTTAAATAAGCACTCTACAGAAATGTTTTAATTACACTGCTGTTTGTAGTGTAATTTTGACTGTTTAAATTATGATTTAGGAGGAGCTAATTGCAAATCATTTTCTACTGTGTAATTATTAATTACAAAATTGCAATTAGACAGCTGCTAGCTTGCACTGCAGTAGTCTATGTGCACTGATGCTAACATGATTACCAGGATTACAAATTTACAGTAAATGCAGCACAGTCTCTATGTTAAAAGTTGGAACACTTCCATCTTAATATATTGATGTAGATATAGATATATTAAATGTTTTATTTTCAAAAATTGTTACAAACTGCTGTTTTAAGGAAGCAAATTGAATGAACATAGTCCAAAAAGAGGCCCCCCAACCCCATCATTTTTCTATTTTTGCCAACCACTCACAGATTTCCCATTCTTAATCTCTGAAAGTTGCAGCACATATAATGATAGCCAACAAAAATAAATCAAAACATCAGCAAATCAGCCCATTGCCAGACTTTAACTATTCAACAGTGGCAGGCTGTGCGTCACAGGATCCAATAGGACAGCAGCACAGAAACCATTATAGGTCCTTTGAATTAACCTGCACAGAAATGCTGTGACACATCTCCAGAGTATGTTGGGACTTGAACTCAGATCTCCAGGCTCAGAGGTTGAAAATGCTACCACTGTACCTCAGAGCCCTCAGGAACCATCATATGCTGTGAAATATTTCAGCAGCTTAGCCTATACAGGTTCTTATAATGCATAATCTGATTCCTAACCAGGTAATTATCCAGTCCCTATTTGAAACAATTTTCTTATGCTGGAATATTAATTGAGTCACTCTTTTAAAGAATTGGCACAAACACAATGAGCTGAAGTTTTCCTTCTATGCTGTGTGATTGTAAAATTCTATAGACCTATTGTTTTGCTGAAAATGTACTCTACTCAGTTTCTATTGTTTCCAAACACCTTTATTCTTGCAGCCTGTTAATTTCAAACATGTCTGTTTTTGTCTGAGTCATAGCTTGCTTTATTTGTATCTTATTCTTTTAAAGACCTGGATCATATTCATCTAATCATTTTTGTGTCGAAAGACATGCAGCTAGAAATGAGAAATATGCCAATAAATAGGCAACATGGGATTCAAAAGGGAAAATGTTGGTCAATCAACCTTCTCTGGATTTTCAAAACACCTTCGATAAGGTGCCACTTAATGATCCAGGTCAGACAATATGGAGTCAAGGTACAAGTGGCAGTTTGGATTGTTCACAGGCTTCAAGACAGGAAGCAGAGAGTATAAATATAAGAAAATTACTTCGAGTGGCAGAAGGTGGGAAGTGGTGTTCAACAAGGACCAATACTGGGACCACTGCAGTTTCTAATTTAAATTCACATTTTGGTGTTTGCAAATGAAGCCATGCAAGATCCAGCAAGACTTGGACAATATTCAGACTTGACTTCATAAATACCAGATAACATTTGCACCATACAAATACCAAGTACCTCCAAAAATAGATAAGATAAAGATCTCCTCTTGACAGTCAACAGCATTACTATCATCAAATTGTCAACACAGTAAACGTTGACCAGAAGTTAAAGGATCAGTTACATTAGTAATGTGGCTTAACTTGCATCCTGGTTGCCCAGAGCTTCTCCATAAACTACAAAGCACAAGTCAAGAGTGCGATAGAATACTTTTCATTAACTTGAATGGAAGCAAAGTCAGCAGCTTCAAGACGTGCAAAATCCAAGTCAGAGCAGTGTACTTGATCAACACCAATCCACCACCTTAAACGTTCACTCTCTCCATTATTTCTACCAAGATTTTTTAAAAAAGTACTGTCTTTTCATTGCTGGTCATTCATATTTCAGAGAGCAGCTTTTTAAGTTGCAACTTATGAATGAAAATGTGAACCGTGTCATCAGTGTGCCCCATCTACAAAAAACACTGCAGCAGGTCGCCAAGCTTTCTAAGACAGCACCTTCCAAATCTACACCTTTGATCACTAAGAAAAGAAAGAGGTACATATTCATGATAATACCATCATCTGCAATTTCCCTCCAAGTCACACATTATCCTTACTTGGAACTATATTGCAATTCTTTTATTGTTGCTAATTAGATCTCGTGGTTCAATAAGTAGTTCCCTATCTCTAAACTTGAAGCTCAGGGTTGAAGTCTCACTGCAGAGCTTATTGCCTTTAGAACAAACCTTCATGTGCAGCTTAAACGTTTAATATGCAAAGAGCATATATGAAACAAACCAACCATTGTTGTATCAAATACCTGAAACTCTTTCTCGAATAGCACTGTCACTATACCTACACCAAATGGAACTCACTGATTCAAGCAGCTGATTCACCATCATCTTCACAGGTTCATTAGTGATGGTCAATAAGTGCTGGCCTTGCAAGGTACTTCAAAAGCCTATAAATAAATGTTTAAAAGCTTCCCTTTATACCTCCCTCCTTCTACAAGCAAACATCTCCCTAAGACAGCATCCTTCACGGGAGATTGTAGTTTCTCAGATTTCTAACATTTTAGGCCTGTTTCTTATAGTACAACAAGGGCAGTAAGTTAGACCTGTTGTAAGTTTTAGGAACTCATAGGCTCTCAATAAAGAGCCTAAACTGCAATATATAAATAAATAACCCTGTGTCATGCATTTAGTTTATGTTGATAATTTCATATGCAAAGTCTTTTAACAATATCAATATATGAACACTTTCTTTTGTGGGTTGCAACTTAAAAAGCTTCTTTCTGAAATATGAATGATAAGCAATGAAAGAACAGTTAAGATTTTCTTTTGGCAAAAATAAATTGTCATTGTCATACTTGATAATTTGTTATTTAAAGCTTTACAGGGTGCCATCTTCTTCTGCAATTGTTCTCACGTCTGACTGTTAGTTTGACCCAGGCTGCTAGCAGGTGCCAGGTATGGTGACTTGTTGACCTCTTATAAGAAAATTCTGGATCATGAATTGGAGCAAAGCCATCTTATAAAGCAGAAATGACAGTTTGGCTCGATAGCTGTTCTTTTGAGTCCCCTTGCCTTCTCAAAGTTTCGACAGGCACCCCATAAACAGTGTGAATGCTTCTCAAGTTTCTTTCACAGATTTTCAGCATTTTCAATGCCATCTCTACAAGGAAAGTTTTTGCTGCTTCTCTGAGACTCGCTTCTGATGAATATCAAAGGTTAGAATTATTCCTCTGTAACTTTTGTTTGTGGAAAGTGTTGCATAAGGCAGTTAGCACCTGAACTAATTAAATGACTTCATGAGACAAGTTCTGCCCTTCAGAATATACAGTACTCTTCCTGGGAGAAGTTAACCAGCTCTGCTGCTGGTTTTGTGCTTGTTACCATTGCTCTGTTTCAGGAGTAGCAATGTGAGCTTACTCTAATTTGAGTCTCAAGTCTCGCAAGAGACCACCATGTAGCTCACATGTTATAGAACTATATTTTTCAGTGTTATGCAATAAATGTATTTACTGTTCCAAAAAGTTTGAGCCTATGTCCTGTGGAAGACTTAATGTGAGCATTCTTCCCCTCCATGGTATCAGTTACTTAGACTAGTACCTGCAAGAAGATTGGTGTCTTGTGCATTGAGCCAAGACAATCCAGATAACACAGATGGATGACCATGGCAATAAAAAAGAAAGGATTGTAAATACTATGAGAAAATATCCATTCAAAAGAGTTAATATCCTGCATTCATGTTTTGTTTTGAGCTAATTTGAATCTTTCTACAAGCACTCCGTCGTCAAATGACTTTTATCCTGTATTTGCCTCTGGAGCTTGCTGTTTTTTTGTCAGGAATTTTGTCAAGAGATGTCAACCCTGGTGTTGTAACTGGAACATATGCCATCCTGCTTTCTCTCTTTTTGTGATTTTCCACATTATTATCACTAAAATTATAAATGCCAGCAGTGCACTTAGAGAACATACATGATTTAGTGATACAGTCAGGGTCATAGGGATGTACAGCTCGGAAACTGATCCATCGGTCCAACTTGTCCATACCAACCAGATATCCTAAACTAATATAGTCCCATTTGCCAGCATTTGGCCCATATGCCTCCAAACCCTTCCTTCCATATACCTATTCAGGTGCCTTTTAAATGTAGTTGTACTCGCTTCTGCCACTTCCTCTGGCAGCTCATTCCTTACATACACCACCCTCTATGTTAAATATTTGTCCCACAGGTCCCTTTTAAAAATTTCCCCTCTCACCTTAAACCTATGCCCTCCAGTTTTGGACTCTTCTACTGTGGAACAAAGACCTTGATTATTCACTGTATCCATACCTTTCATGATCTTATAAACCTCTGTAAAGTCACACCTCAGCCTTTGACGCTCCAGGGAAAAAAGCCCCAATTTATTCAGCTTCTCCAAACAGCTCAAATCCTCCAATACCAGCAACATCCTTGTAAATCTTTTCTGCACGCTTTTCAGCTTAACAACGTCTTTCCTTTCGCAGGGAGACCAAAATTGAATACAGTTTTCTAAAACAGGTAGGGGAAGCTTTTCATTAGCTGATAATGTTGCATCTTTGGGTGATCTGTCCATCACAACTTCCTCCTGACATTATCACAGATGTCAGTCTTCAACCAGTTCAATTCACTCCATGAGATATCCAGAAATGGTTGAAGACACTGAAACATCGAGTGGACCCAACAACGTTCCAGCAAGATTATAGAAGACGTGTGCTGCAGAAGTAATCACGCCTTTAGCAAGCTGTTGCAGTACAGCTGTAACACTGGCATTTACTTGGCAGTGTGCAAAATTGCCAGGTATGTCCTGAACACATAAATAAAATGGGACAAATCTAACCCAGCAAATTATTGCCCTACCATTCTACTCTCGATCATCAAGAAAGTGACCAAAGTTGTCAACAGTGCTAACAAGTAGCACTTGCAAAGAAATAAATTGCTTACTGATGTTCAGTTTGGGTTCTGCCAGATCCATTCTGCTTCTGGCCTCTTCATAGCTTTGGCCCAAACATGATTAACAGAATTGAACTTGAGAGTTGAAGTGAAATTGACTGCCCTTGACATTATGGCAGCCCTTGAACGAGTGCACACTGGCAAAACTGGAGTCAATGGAAATCAGGGGATAAACTCTCTACTGTAAGGGGTCATATCTGAAGCAAAGAAGATGGTTGCAGTTGGCATACGTTAATCATCTCAGGCCCCGGACATCTCTTCAGGAGTTCCTCAGTGTGGTGTCCTTGATCCAACCATCTTTAGTTACTTCATCAGTGATTGTGACAAGGTCAGAAGTGGGGATGTTAGATACTGGTTACATCATTCATGACTCCTCGGATACTGAACCAATTCATTTTAAATGCGCAAGACCTGGATAAAATTCAAACCTGGGCTGACAGGTAGCATGTAACATTCATACCACACAAATGCCAGGCAATGACCATCTCCAACAGAGAGAATCTAATCATCACCCCATGACAGTCAATAGCATTAACATCCCCCACTACGAATATTCATTGATCAGAAACTGAACTAAACCAGCCAAGTAACTGCTGTGACTACAACAGCAGGTCAGAAGCTAAGAACTCTGTAGTGTGTAAGTCACTTCCTGTCACCTCAATAACTGTATACACTCTAAAAGACACAGGTCAAGATTGTGATGTAATACTCTTCAGTGCTCTTCCAATAACACTCAGGATGCTTAACATTATCCAGAATAAAGCAGCCTACTTGACTGGCACTACATTCACCCCCTTTGCCACAGTGACAGCAGTGTAGAGGTAAGGTTGTCTAACAGACCACAGGGTTGCTTGTCAAGAGAGAGAGAGAGAGAGAAAGAGAGAGAGAGACAACTGGTGATATTTAACCTGATGGTCACCATGCCTCAGGAAAGGGAGAAGCAGAGTCCTTCATGATGACTTCAGCTAATGCAGAATTTTAATCTACACTGCTGGTGTCACTCTGCATTACAAACCAGCAGTCCAGCTAACTGACCCCCTAATGTCAACAAGACATATTGCAGTAAGGACCCTCCAACATACCCTTCCAAACCTGCATGGTCCACCATCTTGACTGGGAAGTACATCTCCATTCATTCGTTGTTGCCGGGTCAAAATCCTGCAATTCCCTTCTTAACAGCATTGTGGGTGTACCTACACCCAAAAAATTGCTGCAGCTGAAGAAGGGAGCTCATCAGCCCTTCTCCAGGGCAATTAGGGTTGGGTAAGAAATGCTTGCTTGGCCAACGATAGCCACATGCTATGAATATCGTGCAGAGGTGAAAACACTGAACATTATCAGAGCCTCAGCATGCTTGACTGTCAAAGGGGATCTCCCAATTATCTGGTGACGGAATTAAGCATCAGATAGTCATGTGGCACACAATACTCATGCATGTTGACATGGCATTAGCGGTGAGTTAAATATATGATCAACATAAACAGTTCAACATGTGTCTTCAATCTCCCTCAGGGCCAGTAGTGTTGTGCAGGAGGTAGTTTGCTGTAGATAGAGAATAAAGGTTCCTCAGAGGTCACTCATTCTCAGAACGATGCACTTTCACAGGACTCAGCCAGACTATAAATCAACTTACATAGTCAATGGATGAGACTGGAAAGGAAGATTGGTGGTTTTTCATCTGGTCTCATGGTGTCTTACTGTTTATGTTTTTTGCAGGATTCAAGACCTTGATGCTGGGACCAAATGAGACCAGCAGGATCAACCTGGTGATTTTACTGGAGTTAAAGTAAAGCTGTGCAAAGTCATAAAACCACATAAGATTGAAGCAACCTTGGATCCAAAATGAAATTAAATTCAGGAATAGGTATAGGGTTATTAAACAGCAAAGTTACTTGGATCAAATTTACTTGGTGGGCTGGTATTGATGGAGTTGTGATTAATTTTAACTCTGAGTGAAATAGATAATATTGATACAACCACTCATCCTGTACCTCTTCCAATTTCCATGTAAATTATCAAATGGATAATATTTGACTGATCCAATATTACCTGTTGCACAAAATGACACAGAATTATAATAACGCCCTCCCCATCACCCCACTCTAACCGACCTCTAGCTATAGCCTTTTGTAACACTGGGAGCAGGGTGCCAGGGCTCCTGGACAGGTTTCAATCTGATACTAAATCTCTATTTGTCTTTATGAGGTACAAACCCTTGCTTGCTCCTTGCAAAACCACTGCTGTGGAAGGGAGAGATTGGGTCATGTGTATTCCTTAGGCTTCTCTGGCTTACATGGGAATCTAAACTAGTGATATACAACACAAAAGGATACAAATGTGTCTATTGAGTGTATCAGTCCAGGAAGTGGCGTGCATAACTGAAGATGGACTTTTTAAATTTTTTAAAATGTGGGCATCACTGGCTAGGCCAGCATTTATCACCTATTTTTAATTACCCTGGGGAAGGGGTGGTTAGTTGCTATCTTGAACTGATTCAGCCCTTGTTACACTAGACATCAATAGCATGATTGGGGAGGGAGATCCAGGATCTTGACCCGGTGAAACTGAATGAATGGCTATTGAGTTCCAAGTCAGGATGATGAGTGGCTTGGAGAGGAACTAGCAAGAGATCATGTCCCCACATATTTGCTGTCCTTGTCCTTCCAGGTTAGAGATTAGCCATGGTAGAGGTTACAGATTTGGAAGGTACTGCTGAAGGAGTCTTAATGATTGCCATTAAGTTTTAATATTGGCCCACTCACTCAGTTTAAACCAAGTGTACCTTCAGAATACAACGAGGTAGGGCAAGAGGCATGTATTTGTTATAACATATACAGTATTAACCTGCAGCATTGTACGTAGGCACTCGTCACTCAGGATTGTGTGTCGTTACCATTTTTTTCATATACTGAGTTCAGAAGAACTAGATCATTTCTCTAAGGATAAATCCACAGACATACAGAAGTATTACAGTGCAGATGGAGGCCACAGACTCCACAATGTCTCTCCTCCTCTCCCCGAATGAGCAGCATAACTTAGTGCCATTCTCCTGCCTTTTTCTCATAACCCTGAACATTGTTTCTATTTAAATAATCACCTGATGCTCATCTTCATTTGAACCCACCTCCACCACAATTTCAAGCAGTGCAGTCCAGAGCTGAACCACTCACAAACTCTTTCTTGCGTCCTGGAGAGCAGTGACATAATGATAATGTCACTGGGCTAATAACAGAGCCCCAGGCCAATATTCTGAAGACATGGGTTTGAACCTTATCAAGGTAGACAGTGAAATTTGAGTTTAATAAAAATATTGGAATTTTTAAAAATTAGCCAAATGGCTTCCATGTAACTATTGTTAATTGTTGTTAAATCCCATCTGGTTCACTAATGTCCTTTCGGAAATGAAATTCGCCATTGTTACCTGGTCTGGCCTACATGTGACTCCAGACTCACTGATTCTTAACTACTGTTTAAGAGCTTAGGGATAGATAAATATTGGACTAGTCAGTGATGCCACAGCCCATGAATGAAGTTTAAAAAAAATGACTTTTAAACTCATGCCCTCTCATAGAATCCCTGCAATGTGGAACGGGGCCATTCAGCCCATAAATTCTGCATGACACCATCATATCTCTCAACTGAGAATCTTTTACAAACATCTTCTCCCTGTCAATTCTGTTGAGACTTCTCATGATTTTACAAGCTGTAATCAAATCTTCTCTCAGCCTTTTCACTCCTAGGAAAATAATTCCAATTACCATAATCTGTCTTTACAACTCAGACTTTCATCCCTGGAACTATTCTCGTAAAACTCTTCAGCACTCTGTCTAAGCATTCATACCATTCCGAAAATGTGGACCCCAGAACTACACACATTTACTCTAACTGACATCTAACAGGTTCAGCATAATCTCCCTGTTCTTATACTCAACTAATAAAACCTCTTAATACACATTACTAACTGCTCTTTCCATCTGCACTGTCACCTTTACTGACTTGTTCACATATACACCTAATTGTCTCTCATACCCTCACATGGCCTTTACAATAGTATCTTTTATTTTATAATGTTGCTCCAGGTACTGTCTTCCAAAATATATCTCCTCCCACTTTCTCCTCACTGGACTTACCTGTCGTCTATCTGCTCAGTCTGCCAACTGGTCAATGTCAGTGACATTTAACTCAGTCCTCTTCACAGTTTGGAAAAATAACAAAAAAAAGACCATGATAAATTGACAGAAAAAGCTGGAGAAACCTGGCAGATCTAGCAGCATCAATGGACAGAGAAACCAAGTTAACATCTTCAATCCAATTTTTCTGATGAAGGGTCTAGGCCCGAAATGTCAAGCTTTCCTACTCCTATGATGCTGCTTGGCCTGCTGTGTTCATCCAGCCCCACGCCTTGTTATCTGGAATGGAAGTGAAGTTCTTTTTGTGCCAATTAGAGTGCTTTCCCAAAAGGTAACAAATGCGGTCCACAAAAAAAAATTCTTGAATTCAACAGTGTTATCTGCTGAGGAGGTATTTGAAAAGAATATTGTACAGTTCAATGATGGCGCCAAATTGTAAGCAGCAATTCATTATAGCCCCCAGTAATTTGACAAAATGTAGGCTTAACAGATTGTAGAAGGAAATAGAAAGTTATAAGGTTGTTGATGTTTTGGCAGCTCAGATTTAACTAAAATCTGTGGAGAATTTTGTTTGCCTTCAGAGAGTGCTTCTTTTCTGTATTCTTGATGTGGCTGGTACATGGACATATAAGCTGAAACAGATTAAGCTTTTCAATGTCCTGCTATAATATTTATTCCCAGAGAGACAGGGTATCAGCTGCAAAAGTCCTACGCCCACGACTTTAGAAACAGACATTCAATTAATTGCAGAGTCAAATTGTGCTCCGTGCTTTTCCCTGGAATGTAATAAAGCCATTACTACATCTCCCAGGTGGTGATTGAATGAAACAGATTCCACCAGGATTCCTAGTGCACAGAGCTACTTTCTAAATCAATTGTTAAATACCTGAAAATTAAAGCACTGATTTCAGGCTGATGCTTCACAAAAAGAAATGATGAGCAGAGTAAGGAAAATGAAAGAAGAGTCAATTGTGTTCTTCAATCTGTCTGCTTAGGAATCCTTAAGCAGAATCAAAAAGTTAACATATATTTGGGCAGACAACATTAATGACTTTATAAACAAAAGCTTAGCTTCTTGGGCAGATGGAAATATTCAGACAGCATCTATTGTATCAAATTCATATACTATTTTTCACCGTTACTCCCTCAAGCTTCAATTGTTAACATCAATTCATAGTTATTTATCATACAGATGGCTTACTGTTTTATGTATCTATTTGCTTCTTTTATTTTTGAAAAGTTATTCAGTACAACACTTACATTCCCACATTTGGTTTAATTTTTTTTCAAGAACATTTTGCCCTTTGTTTGGTTTCTTATCCAAATGCTCCTGAAGTGCAAATCATCATTGTCCACTTTGCATTTTGCCCCAGTTGGCATTTTTCATGCTTGAACCTGGACAATATAATAGAGCATAGATTCATTGACCCATAGACATTTACAGCACAGAAGGAGGCCATTCATTCATCCTACAGTCAACAAAGATCTAATTATACTCATCCCATTTTCCAGTTCTTGGTTGGTAGCCCTTGGAGGCTAAGGCAATGCAACTAAATGTTTAAATATTGCTTAAGCATTACAGGAGTTTCTGTTTCAAGAACGCTTTCAGAAGTTCTAAGAGTTCATAGCATGCTCTGAATGAAAAAAAAATCCTCAACTCTAATCTTAGCTTTTTACCTCTTTGTTTAAATGTATGGCCCCTGGTATTGACGTTTCCACTGATGGAAAATGTGCCTTCCTTTCCACCCTATCTATGCCCCTGATAATCATGTACAAATCTATCAGATCCCAGCGTTTGCTGCTCCAAGGGAAACAAACCCAGCCGATCCAATCTTTCCTCATATCTCAGGAAACTAGTCCAAGTAACTCCATGGTGAATCTCCTCTGCATCCTCTCTGGTTCAATCACATCCTTCCTATAATATGGTGACCAGAACTGCAAGCAGTACTCAATTTTTAACTTGACCAGCATTATATTCAGTTCCACAATAAATTCCCTGCTCTTGTACTCTATCCCTCAACCAACAAAGACAAGTATCTCATTCACCTTCTTAGCCCTTTGTCTAACTGGCCTGCTACCTTCAGGGATCTGTGCATATGCACACAAGGTCTCTCTCTGATCTTCAGTTCTTTTGAAGGTTCTACCATTCATGAAGTAATCCCTTGCATTGTTAACTCTCCTCCAGAGAATTGCCTCACACTTTTCTGTATTGAATTCCATTTTCACATCTTTGCCCAGCTTTGACCAGTCTGTTGACATCTTCCTGCGGCTTATGGCTATCTTCTTCACTATTTGCCACTCCCATCAATTTTCATGTCGCCAGCGGACTTCTTGATCAGAACCCCCTACATTTAAGTCTGCTTTCCACTGCATGATTTTGAGCTCTTTGCATCTGCGCCTAACTCAACATTCATTTGTTTTCAGTGGGATCATTGGGCTGTAATCAGAAATTCACTAAGGCTTAATAAGCTCAATAAAACTTCATATTCTTAAGATAATGCATTGAATTTGCATTTAGGTAGCCTTAAACATGATGGGAAATAATTGATAAATGTTTGGGTGTTTTGGTTTTATTTTTAGGATCCCTGTAGATATGTGAATGATGCACCGTTTATTCTCATGCCTGTTTGGCTGACACTAGCATGGAATAACTGGTGAATGCATTGTGCAGAATACAAAGCAATATTGTTCCAGAAGATCAAGGCTTTGCAAGAGGTATAGATATAGACTACAGCCTCTCCTGGAGCTAGAACACCGGAATAAGATTTTTTCAGCGACTGGGCAATTAAAGAGATTGAGTGACTGTACCCTGACGTTCAACCTTATGACCAAAGCAGAGAGACTTCTGCTTGTTGCACTGACCAGCTTGAAAGACAGGAAAGGGGTCAAGTTGATGGATGAGTTCCATTCTTTCAAATAATCTATTTATTGTCTGTATTTTGCTGGGAGATTGAGCATCTCCCAGTGGTCTATATAACAGAAAACAAATTCAAACTGTTGTACATTTTTCCAGTTAACAGAACTTTGTGGCACCATGACCTCTAGCTGTATTGTAAATATCATTTCCTCTTGCATTCTGCGTTCACTGTCAATATGTCTAAGCATTAAAAAAGCATAAAACTGTTTCAACACAATGCTTGAAAAGTATAGTTGATTCCTTTTGAAATCACAACATGCTTTGAAACCGATCAAAGTTTTAAATCACAGACTAGTCAGATGTTTCCATAGACATCTAAAGGATTGGTTTCAATGAGAAAGCCCTACTAAGAAGGTGCTTCTTGGATTGAATTCTTTATTCTACTTTATAATTGAATTTATTTTTCTTATTATTGACCTATGCAATATATCCTCCAGCCTAATAACAATATCTTCAGTGTTAATTACTAATATGCTTAGCTATGGAATTGCAGTGGTTAACTCATTAGGTTTTTTTTCAATTTTCACGGTAAAATATATTTTAGTTTTCTTTATTTTGATTATTCACAAAATTCTTCATTGATTTTTGTCTTATTACCTATGATGTCCATTGCCTGTGTGATTTTTAGTTTCCAAAAAGAAATAAAGGAATTTGAATACACTCGTTATTTAACAAATTTTAAAAGAGATTCCAAAGCTCCCTTGCCACAGTGACAGGAAACAAGTTGGGAAATCTCAGCGGCAGGTCACCATAATTGCCAAAAAAAATGAAGGTTTCAATTTCATTCACTTACTTGTTTGCCCAGATTTCTTATTACTACAGAGTGTGGGGTAGATATTTAAACTGATATTCGGTTCTAGCGAAATCAATGGAATTGAATGTTAGGCAGGGCATAACAATGGAGATTGATAATATTTATTTTACCTTACTCCCAGGACAATCAATAACCCCAAAAGTATAAAATTTATGGCTGGCATAATCTTTGATTTACCAGATTTTAAAAGGGTGAATTCAGTGTATGAAGAATTAATTTACATCTGGCTACAGGACAAAGCTAGCAGTGAAAATTGTAGCTAAAACAAGGCTATAATCCATAGCCGCAATTTTTGACTAACACTTGAAACTGGAAAGGCTCCATAGCAGGAGTGGTGTCTTAGAAAACTATGCTTGTGTTTATTAGGAACATTGGATGGAACAAAAGAATAAGAGTAAGCCTTTCGTTCGGTTTGTCAAGCCTGTTGTGAAATTCAATAAGATCAAGATTTAGTTTGCTTACTTGTTGTTTTAAAATAGAAAAAAAATGAAACTTGCTACTTGCATCGCGTTATTTCTTTCTCGATTGGCCACCTGTTTCCCTGACCTCATGCTTTATTCTCTTGGTCACTGCTGAGAAGATTGTAAACTCCCCAGATCTCCCTGGCCCTATTCCTGCAGGTGTCGAGTTGAGTGCCTGACTGGAGATGATGTGGCCTGTCTCTTCACTTTCCCAGGATTCCTAGACTCTGTCCTGCTCTTATGGCTGCATTATTTATAAGGCTAAAATAGCACAGTGTGGAGCTAGAGAAACACAGCAGGCCAGGCAACATCAAAGTAGCAAAAAGGGTCCCGAACTGAAACATCAACTTCCCTGCTCCTCTGATGCTGCATGGCCTGTTGTGTTCCTCCAGCTCCACACTGTGTTATCTCTGATTCCAGCATCTGCAGTTCTTACTACCTCTGCGTATTTATAAGGCCAGTCTAGTTAGGTTTCTGGTCAATGTTAAACCTCAGATTGTTGATAGTGGAGTATTCAGTGATGGTAATGCATTTGAATGTCATGGAAGATGGTTAGATTCTCTCTTATTGGAGATGTTCATGGACTGATACTTTTGTGGCAGGAATGTTACTTGCCACTTGTCAGCCCAAGCCTTGATATTACATAGGTCTTGCTACATTTGGACATAAAATGCTTCAGTTTCTGAGCAGTCGCGAATTGTGCTAAACGTTGTGCAAACATCAGCGAACATCCCTATTTCTGACCTTGTGATGGAGAGAATGTCATTAATGAAGCAGCTGAAGATGGTTGGGCCTAGGACAGTGCAATGAGAAACTC
Organism: Ginglymostoma cirratum; assembly: GCA_024137785.1. Classification (NCBI taxonomy): domain Eukaryota; kingdom Metazoa; phylum Chordata; class Chondrichthyes; order Orectolobiformes; family Ginglymostomatidae; genus Ginglymostoma; species Ginglymostoma cirratum. The sequence continues at coordinate 68,500,897 of JAHRHZ010000012.1, read as the reverse complement.
CTGCAGAGATGTCTGGAGCTGAGGTGACTGACCTCGAACAACCATTTTTTACCGACTGGCTTACCATGCCTCGGAATTTTTACAAGTCATGAACTGATTTCAGAGTGGGAAACTCTTTAACAGCCTTTGTTTTCTGTGGGTCTGGCATTATTTCATCCTTGTCCACAATGTGCCCCAGAAAGCAGTGGATTCCTTTGAAAATTTACACTTATTGAGGGTAAACCTTTCAACCTCCATGACACTCTGGTCATGTACTTTGACCATCTCTCCACATATCGACATATCATACACGAGACATATTGGGTACCGTCCATTGAAAAATATCTGGCACTGAGTTAATCCCAATTAGCTGTCTTATGAAACAAAATCAGACAAATGGAGAGACAAAGGCAGTTAGCGGTCTTGTTTGTTTGTCCAATGATACTTGCCAGGACCTGCTTTTTCCATAATAAAACAAAGAAACATGGATGCCGGAAAACTGAAACACCAACAGAAATTGCTAGAGAAACTCAGCAGTTCTGACAGTATCTCTGGACAGTAGGCAGGTTGACATTTCATGTCAGGTGACTCTCCTTCAGAACTGTGGTGGCATCTTGCTGAAGATGGCAAAAATGGTAGCTTATGATCCTTTGGATACGGATGCTGATGGATGGAAAGTGAGGACCAGAGAGACCCTCTCGGTGTTGTGGGAGGAAGGAGAAGGGGCAAGTGCAGAAAATGGGTTGGGCACAACTGAGGGCCCTGTCAACTACGGCGGCGGAGAATCCTCAGTTCAGGAAAAATGTAGATAGCTCTGAGGCCCCTGTAGAAGGTAACATCATCACATCAGATGCAATAGAGTTGAAGAAGCTGTGGGAATGGAATGGAGTCTTTACAGGAAGCAGGGTATGAAGATATATAGTCAAGGTAACTGTGAAAATCAATGGGTTTATAATGGATATGGGTAGCCAGCCTATCCCCAGAAATGGAAACAAAGATGTCGAGGAAGGGATGAGAGGAGCCAGAGATGGACCAGATGAAAGAGCAGGGTGGAAATTGGTAGCAAAATTGATAAATTTTGAAAATTCCAGACAAGAGACAGACACAGCGCTGATGATGCCATCGATGGATCACAGAAAAAGTTGTGTGAGGCACATAGACATATTTGTAGTGGGCCATTCAAAACTCAAGCCTGCTCAGCTATTCAATATGATCATTGAACTCAAAAATAATCTACCACCAAATCATTCTATCTTCTTAATCCAAATTTCACCATCTGCCTTGGTTGGGTCTGAACCTACATCCCTGGAACTGCAGCTAGATATTCTGGATCATTAGCTCAGTAATATTACCACGAGACCACTGTCCCCACCTCATCCCCACCAGGTAGAACTGGTACAAGGAATGTTCCATGTGCCCCACAAAGAGACCAACATGACTGGAGCCCCTGCAGGTACCTACGGCTGCACCTTTTGACCTTAAGAAACTGAGAGGATTTAAAGGCGAAGTCGTTGAAAGTAAGGATGAGTTTGTCCAGGTGGAGAAATGCAGTGGGTGATGGAAACAGTTCAGGCATTTTTCTCAGGAAGAAGTGGAGAACCCTAACGACGGTCCTGATGGAGGATGAACGTGTAAAGGGATTGCACATCCGCAGTGAAGAGGAGGCAGCTGCTGTCCATGAACTGGAAATTCTGAAACTAATTCAAAGTGTCAGAAGATTCATGGATGTAAGTGAGAAGGGACCGAGCAAGGTGAGAAAAAATCGAGTCAAGGTAGGAAGTGATGTTTTCTCTGGGACAGGAGTAGGCAGAAACATTGGGTCTATCTAGCAGTCCTGTTCATGGATTTTCAGAAAGAAGTAGAAGTGGACAGTATGCGGTTTGGTGGAATATGAGCTTGGAGACTTTGAGATAAAATGACCATTGTGGATTCAGTAGCCTGGTGTTCAACAGTAGGATCATGGACCAGGGGAGATAGAAAGAGGTATCTGAGATCTAGCACTCAATAGAACACAACAGCGCCACCTTTGTTGGCAGGCTTGATTATACAAAGTCAGGCTTAGATCTGAGACCATGGAGTGCAGTCAGTTCAGGAGGAGATAGATTTAAGTAGGTGAGGGGGACAGAGGAATTAAGTCAATTGATGTCACATCGACAATTCTCAAGGAAAAGTTTGAGTGCAGGTAAAAGGCCAGAGGGAGAGTTCAGGTGGACGGAAAGTATTGGCAACCAGTGAAAGTGTCTGAGGGACAGGGAGAGGACGATTGACCAAAGAAATGGGCATGGAGATAGAAACAATGGAAGAAGAATTAAATGTCATGTTGTGCCCAAAATTCGTTGACGTTTGGGTGCAGTGAGATAAAACTAAGACCTTTGCTGAGTACAGAATGTTCAGCACCAGACAGCAGATGCTTTGAATGGGCAGTAAATACTTGACAAGAATTGGTGTTGGCAGAAAGGGTGGAGACAGGGTAAGGGGAAAGGAGGAAGATTCTAGAGGGGTCTGGATACCTCTGAGTTGTTGTAACTTGCATTCCTTAATGCCTGAAAGGAAAAGAAAATGCTTCTTGTTAGAATGTAGAACGAGCTGGTGGATGAAATAAAACCGGTATGGGGATGAAGGTGAGACAGGGTGAGGTGATGTTGATTGGGAGAGAGGTGAATATTGTACATATGGCAGCATATGGCACTGAGTGCAGATCTTAGAATGCAGCAAAAACATCCATCTGAGGAGCATTGTACTTCACAGATATGAAACTTCAGTTGGAATCCATGTGGGATGAGTCTGAACTGGAGGCAGTCGCTGAGGAACGAGATGTGGCTTTGGAAGCAAATTTTGGCAACTACCTTGTCAAACACCAGGACCAACAGCAAAGTAATGATAGTGAACATGAAAAAAGATTAGAACAGAGCTCCTGTCATAGAGACGAGCAGAACTTCTTCAAGGTGAACATACTTGGTAGAGACATGGCAGTGAATTAAATACTAAAATTAATCAATGAACTGAGGATGCTGGAAATCTGAAACAACATCAAATTGCTGGAGAATCTCAGCAGATCTGGCATCATCTGAGGAGAGAAAGCAAAGTTAACTTTTCAGTTTCAGTGATCCGAACAGTTCTGAAGAAGAGTCACTGGATCCTAAACGTTAACTTTGTTTTCTCTCCACAGATGCTGCCTGACCTGCCAATTTTTTCCAGTCATTTCTGTATTCATTCCTATTTTTGACATCATGTTAGCTGTAAACATTATATTTAAACAATTTGGATTATCTGTTGTCTAATATAGACTGAGATTGTATTTCCTTGGAACCATTATGTTGAGCAGTATTAAGTCAATGAGTATTCTGAATAATGCTTTAGGTTTAGCTATGGTAGCCATGTCCAATCACCAAAGAGACTTTTATTCTTATGCTGTTCTACTTTGTGACATTTCAAAGGACGTTGAGAGCAAAACATGCATCCATGGTCAAGAATGAGGTTTCCTTATGATTTGACTTATGTACACATTCTCTACTGTCAAACATGCTTTATGTTGCAAAGTTTCTTGTAGCATGCCTTATAGCTGGAGCGTTATATGATCTGAACCATGTAGCATATTCTTTGTAGGCTAAAGCTTCAACCATGGTAATCCATCTGATAAGACTGTGACACTCACTCCTGTATCACACTGAAAATTAATAAGGTATCAATTGACATAAACAGGTTCTGTCTTGAATCAGTTAGATCACTAACTTTTACAACAAATGCATTGGATATTTTTTTTTACTCTTGTGGTTCCATCACATGGGCATCTTTTATCAGTAGTCATTTGATATTTTGCTTCTCTGAAGCTGTGTCATGTATATGAACATCCTCTGGAAATGACCTATAACTTTAAAGTTGTAGAATCCTTCTGTCATAGCTATGTTCTGCTTATTACTGTCAGGACTCTTGTTCCACAAAATAGATGCTGATTGGTAATATCGGTTGTTTGGTCCACTTTTTGTGTTAGCTTGATGTAGAGTCATACAGTCATATAGCATGGAAACAGACTCATTGTCCCAATTTTTCCATGCCCACCTGGTTTCATAAACTGAACTAGTCCCATTTTTCTGTGTATGTCCCAGATCCCTCTGAACTTTTCCCATCTATGCACCTGTTCACATTTCTTTTAAATGCCGTAATTGTATCCGCCTCTACCACTTCCTCTGGCAGCTTGTTCCATATATGCATCAACCTTTATGCAAAAAAATTGCTCCTCACGTCCCTCTTAAGTCTTTTCCTTCTATCCTTAAACCTGTGTCTTCAATTTTTTTTGACTTCATAACTTGGATAGGAATCGTTGCTCTTCTGTGTTAAGATTGTTCTTTTTCTCTGTGATTCTTCCTAGTTTCTGCTTCCAGCAAAATCTGTGTGGCATTCTCTAAACTCAGATCTTCTTCGGACTATAATGAATCTGACATAGACTCATGTATAATTCCAGTAACAATACTGTCGCTTATGAAATCTAATTATAAAATTCCATTATCACAGTTTTCCACTATTCCACAGAGATAATTAATGAAATTATCCATGGATTCCATAAGACCGTAAGACCATAAGACATAGGAGTGGAAGTAAGGCCATTCGGCCTATCGAGTCCACTCCGCCATTTAATCATGGCTGATGGGCATTTCAACTCCACTTACGCGCAGTCTCCCCGTAGCCCTTGAATATTCCCCTGAATATTGATCACTGCAATTAAATCTTGCTTTATAAGAGATTTATTTGTTGTCTGATCAAAATCATTATCAAAAGTTACAGAACTTATTTTAAAAATGTATGTGTCATCTAATATGTTTTGATAATTTATAGTATTATAAATTATAGTTCCTAATTCTATTTTATAACAGATAAAAGGGAATGCCACCACCTGCAAGTTTCCCTCCAATCTATTCACCATCTTGACTTGGGAATACATTAACATTCCTGCAGTGTCATTGTGTTAAAACCCTGGAATTCCCTCCCTAAAGGCAATGTGGATATCCTTACATATTCTGCAGCAGTTCAAGAAGGTATCATACCACCACCTTCTCAAGGGCAGTTAGGGACAGGCAATAAATGCTGACCAACCAGCAATGCTCACATCCAGCAAAGAAATTCATAAAAATACAATGATATATTTGAAATAAAAGGTACTGCAGATGCTGGAGAATCTGAGATAACAAGG